>CM017442.1:6112716-6270004 GCA_007726485.1 Eragrostis curvula
GACTTTTAGCTTACTCCTTCTTTCATAATCAATAAAAAATGTTCATGTGGCAGACCCCTCTTTTGGAACTCCGTGACATGAGCATAGGCAGCAACCTCGCCAAAATGTTGTTTCTTAACCAGAAAATCCTCAAAATCCCGCAGTTTCGCTTTGTACACTCGTGCCACAACTTCAGGACGGTCCTGTGGAGTCTGGCCAGGCAATAGCTCCTGGATCACCTCAGGCCAATACGGATTGCATGTCATAGTTATGAAATAATCTGGCTTCCCATAACGTTGCACCAAGGTCATTGCATCAAGGAATCTGCGTTTGAACATCACGGTCGCATCCAGTCATGGACCTTGGTAGAACAATTCTCTTGCCAGTCAGTGATGCCCTTGCCTCCCCGGTTGCAAGAGTGTCGAGAACTCCCTGTATGGGTACATCAGAAGTTAGTAGAGAAAATTACAATAACAAACACAATCATCGAGATGCATATATTATGTCATTAAAAATTAAAGGGAAGTGGCAACAGTACATTATGTCAATTCAATTCAGAAGCAACAAAATTAGTAGTTGTGTAGATGAACTCAATACAATTATGGCAACACACAGGCTGCAAAATTTAGTGGATTAAATTTGACTTAGAAGAGATAAACAAAATTTCTTCGAAGCTAGACGGCCAAAAGGGAATTTGGTACACAAAACGCTAAAATTTTCACTGAAACATATCTTTTGAAGCTAGACCAAAATTTTCTAAATCCGTAAAATGATCAGCTTCGAATCCAATGCTGCAAGAGAATAAGTATTTTCTATTAGGAAATTTGAATGCATAATGTTTGTGAGGCCTTGCAATAGTTTTGGGATGGTATAAGGGTGAAATGGTATTTACTGAATGGGATATGCAGTATGCACATGCCTACATACTACACCAGAAAATCAGCAACCCAGCCCACCAGATGAGATGCCAATTCCACTTTCGTGCTCACCCATTAAATGTTGTATGGTGTGACAAATAATTATGTAAACAATGAGGATTGATATACTATCAAACAATCAAATGAGCCCCTCAAAATACACAGAACAATTACCATTTTAAACAAGTCCTCTAGAGACTGCACATAAATTTCACGAGAAGCCAAACTGTGCCGCTTTGTGTTACAGCACAAAAAATTTGCTAGAGAGGCATTTAAAATTGTTACTACACCAAAACAAGGCTTCAAAGAGAGAAACATACAGAGGCATGCACCAGACAAGTATTCATGCATTTAGAAGAAACCACAAGTTTAAAAAATGTGGTTACCTGATAAAGGTCCGCCCGAATAATTTTCTGGTGTGCCGGGAGAGAGTACCAATTAAGACGCATAGACTCAACCTTAATGTACATATCAACGAGCCACTGCTGGAAGAGTCGTCCACCGTAAAACAATACATTGAATTCCCCACGTCTGATTTGAAGCTTGTAAGCATAATACTCTCTAGCGCTCACATACTTCTTATTTGATTCTGGATCACCACCTGGAATAAGCAGTGGCAACAAAGTTAGGTGTATGCACTATTAGGCACTGATCAGTGCGTAAATAATTTTTATTATTTTAGCTACCTTGTCCCCCAGTGCGATCTGCTTCGGCTTCGTCGTCTATGTCCATCGCGGATGGGAAGTCTTCATCCGGGTCTACCATGTCAGCACAAAAAAACACACCATGAGGTTAGGCTTTTAAGGGTATAAAGATAAATGATATATTATTAGGTTGTTGACAATGAAACATGCAGTGCGCCATACCTTCAGTCTTTTTCTTCTTTTTGCCAGTCTTATTCTTCTTTTTAGTTTCCTGGTACAGTATCCCTTCATTCCACCCTGCCTCGCCACCAGGATAAAACAAAGGATACGCTAGAGGATCATAGCACCCATAGTAAGCCTTAATATAAACCGGTCGATCCGATACTCCACAGACCATAACACTCCTCTCAAACATTTTCTTCGGGTCACTACCTTCTAACCATATGGCTGAAACTTGAGAGGCAGTCGGTGCATTGTATCTCCTCTAGTCCACACCAATCTTCGTGTTGAGTTCAATTCTATACTCGTCAAGGTTTGGTTTGGACCCCAAACTCCTGAATGTCCCAACATAAGGATTCCCTTCCAAAATACGTACAATCAGCTTTATTAACCCAAGATCTAGGTGCGGTGATCGCTTCACCCTGTGTGCAAAATCATCTTCATTGTCATAAAAGTACAACTGCATATTTCTAGCAGAATAGTTTCTGTGCGACAACTGATCTAGGCGGTGATATATCTGACCCTGGATCCTAAATGTATAGATCCCAGTTCCTGCGCGGTAGCATATCGCCGGTCGAGTTTAACACCCATGCTAGTGAAAGAAAAATGAGAATTGAAGTAACGGATATTGTTCCTGAACCACTTTGCATCTCTGCCTGTTTGGCTCATGTAAAGTCTTCTCAGCTCTGCAGGTACATCCGGAATATGAATACGAACCATCCCTCCCTACAGCAGAATGCCGCTCCTTCACCAGAGAACCTCTTGGAACCACAGTGTTCGCAGTCCGCTGCTTTACCCAAAACGTGATGTTTTTTTGGGAGATTGTGATAAACATAGTCATAGGGATCAGGGTCTGCCATCAGCACGTACATCTTGCCCATTCACTCGATATGACTTGTATTGGACGTCTAGAAAAAAAAACAATGAAAAGATTGAACTTAGAACAGCAAATACGTGAGCCAATTCAATTTTAACATGAAGGTAGTGTACTACCAGGCCGCCTAAAAACCCGTCCCTCGTCATCAGCAAGCACGTCATCGATATCATCATCTAGCGGCTTATGAGTCTCCAAGTTCTCCTCATCTGGGTTTCATATATATATAAAATCAGGTTCGCAAGAACAGTAATTGCAGCTTTATTTACAAAGAAAAGGACATGTTAGACCAGCTTACCGAATCTGAGGCCTCCTGATGCATCGGGATCCCAAATACCAGAATCATATACGCCATCAATAACATGATTATGGTCCCCCGTACCCAGCGAATGATTGATATTCCCGACGGAACAACTGGCAACAAAAAGATATCTTGTAATATATGAATATTCAATTCAACAATGTAATAAAGCAAAATAGTTTTAATATTTGTCCCCGCCAGAGTGCATCACAATCCTTGTGTAGATTAATTAGTGTTAAGCCAATGCTGCACCACATTATATTCATTCAGACAGATGGTAACTTCCAACAATGACGTACCAGATTTGGCTAGTAATGTATTTGTCTGCTCAAGTCCATTCATTGATGAATTCCGAAGACGATACCGTTTCACACACTCTCGATGCTTTGCCAGTTTTGTGGCGTGTGCTTGTAACAACTTATCAACATCAATATCATGATTCTGTATTTTGGCACCTGCATGTTTTATGGAACATCACATATTATTATATATAGCTTCAAAAAATTTAATTATGAGAAATTATGAAAAGGAGAAGCCTGCAAAAAAAAATTCAGCGTTGGACGTGTCACTGACCATTTTGAATCTGACGTGCGAAGGCCAACTCCTCTTTTTTCCGCTGCCGATAATGTTTATTGTACTCGCGACGTTTAGCCTTTTGCAATTCTTCTGGTGTAGCAGATTGGCCAACCCCACCATCCAAATTACCTCCATCACTGTAACATCCCACTTTAATTAAGTCCCTAATCAAGCTACCAATCCTAATTAGTGAAAATGATCAAGAAGAATCAAAGAGAAATGAAAAAGAATTCAAAATCACTTCAAATTGGGTAAATTTCATCCCAACAAGCATTTGAACTACAACTTTAAAAATTTATATACAAGTGGGCCCAAATGAAAAATTCCTCAGCATCCAGGGGCTAAAGAGAATTTTGGAGATTTTTGGAGATTTTTCTGCAAAAATCTAAAGGGTCAATTAAATGCATGAACCTTTTTCAAACTTTAACTTTGAATGAATTTTAGTTTGAAATCCAAGCCGATTCAGCAAAAGTTCCAATTTACAAAGTTGTTCCTCTCACTGAAATCTTCCAAACCTGAGTTTTTCGTGATTTTTGGAGCTCGGGAAGATCGAATTTAAATCAAATCAGTTCAAATCGAGGAAAATTCCAGAAATTCGAAAAATGGAAAAAGGTCACTGTAGCCGCCAAGTGTCGCCGCCGGCGACGCCTCCTTCTCTCACTGCCCATTCCGGCCGCTGTGATCGCCGTCCTTCCTGTACGGGCGGCCTAACCTCGTCCTCATCCATCTCCCCTCGTCCCTCGGCCAAGTCGTCGTCAATCCGTCGTCTGTCTCGCTCAAACACCGAGCCGCCATCGTCGTCGCTCGAGCTCGCCGTCTCGCCGCCGTGTCAGTCACCCTCGGGTCACGTTGCCAACAGCGAAAGAGCGCGCAAGAGTCTCCTCTAGCTGCCGCCTCAATCTCGGAAGCCCTTCCCGGAGCGTAGCGCGAAGAATCGACGAGGATCGCCATGGCCGCCGCGACGACCTAACTCATCGTCGACGAGCAATTCGTCTTCTCCGGTGAGCCAATCATCGATTCCTCGCGTGCATAGCTTCCTTATACTCTCACGCACTCGCTGACGTGAGCTTGACCGATGTTCAACAGCAACATCGCCGGAAATCGTTTCTTCCCCGCCGCCGTTCATCGGACCTCCGCCCCTCCCGACGAACTCCGTCTCCCAGAGCTCCTCCACGTCAACGTGTTGCACGGTGAGACTCCCTGGACCCCGTGGATGCTGGTGCTTCCTCTAGTTTCTACTCTCGTCGTCTCTGCTCGCCGGAGCGCCGCCGCGCCATCGCCGCCGCCACTGCTCCCGCGTCGGGCTTCGTTCCCGGCCGCGCGCAGGTGCACGCGTAGGTGTTTTCGAGTCACCGTCGTGTGCTGAGCACGGAGCTGGGTGGTGTGCACGTTGAGTCGCCGTCGTTCGGCCGGAACAGTCATCATGCCATCACCGGCGTCGTGCGCGGCGTTGGCATTGACACAGTGTTCCCTTTCCTTTTATTTGAATTATTCCAGATTTTGGCCAAACTTGTAAATTCAATAGAAATTCGTAGAAAAATCGTAAAAATTCAAACTCAAGTGTTCTGGAATCCTTGAAGTGAGAGCTATCCAGTGGTACAACATGAACATCTGAATTCTTTTTAGTTATTTTTATAAAATTCAAAGAAGAGAATCAGGAAATAAATTCTATAAAAAGATCTGTAAGTGCAAAAATTCTAAATTTTGGCATGCACACTCCTAATAGGTTCCCTGAACATCCCACCAAGTGGCATCTTGAAATTCATCTTCTTTTAGGAGTAATTTCAGTTTCCAGTTGCTAACAAAATCTTTTATATAATTTTATTCCTGCATCTTTTTGCACCAAATTTTGGATATGTCACTGTACCCAGGATGAAGTTGCTAAATAAAAATACTAATGTAATTTTTGATCTTCCAGAACCCCTTTTTAAAGAATTTAGAAGAGGGATCCTTTTTACGCGTACGGAAATTCCTAAATCCAAAGTAATTGTACAAATCACTTGGGACCAAAATGCTAAAACCAAATGAGTGGACCTGCCAGCATGTTGCATTTGCATCATAGCATCTCCATGTCATATTTGTCAAGGAAGTTCCATGAACTATCTTTGATCTTGTGTATTTTGTTGCATGCATTTAGGAACCGACGCCGGACTCGAGGACGTGGAGATCGTAACCGAGGAGACCGGTGCTGACTTGAACGCGCTTGAGTGTGCTAACCACCAGCCCCAAGGCAAGCCCCGGTGCACTCCTATGTTTTCAAAGTTTTACATTTTCTCACATGTATTTCGTGTCGTGAATTGTGCATTTAAGTTTAGGAGTTGTATGGAACCGTAGATGCAATTATCTTACATACTCCTATGGGCGGGTTTAGTGTTTAGACAGCCACGCAATAGATTTCCGCTATGCTTAATAGGGATGTTTCATCGGTAGAACATTGAGTGGTATGGAGACCGCTCGGTGTTTTGGGACCGGGTTTACTTTATGATCTCTCATGATGATGTTAATGAATTTGAGACCGAACGGGGAAGTTCATGTGTAGGTGGAGGTGACAAGGCTCGCCTTGCTCGCCATAGCCCCGTTTGTGTTGATTGAGGACCGTTCGTTGTGGCCCCGCTGAGCAAGTTTGAACAGTACCGGATGCATGCTAGGAGAATGGGAACTAGTAAACTTAGTAGCTCGATGCTATATTGTTGGACGTGAACCCACCTCTCTTTTGGTGATGAAGATGGTATGGTGGAATTTGGGACAGTGTTTGAAGGGAGGGTGCCCGGGTGAACCACGGTTAGACCAGGCATGGCTATCGCGTGGGGAGACGTGTACTCGGGAGAGGTGTTAAGCGGCTCGACTTTATGGTACCTTGTAAACGGTTGCCGTGCGTGACTCTTCGAGTAGCGTACGTCGTGTATCTCGGGTTTCGCCTGCAGGTGTAAATCGATTCGAATCGCCGTCCCTCGCGGTTATTGAGTACCACTTGTTCACTGTGTCACATCGTAGTAAAAAGTGCACATGATGATGTATAATTGCTGCTTTGTACTTAAATTAATTGTATTGCAAGTGTTTGAATTCAGATTAGGTGCAAACCATTTACTATTCCTGCTACTAAAAGATAAAATTTGGGCTAAACATGAAAGAAGGATCAACTGTTAGTGCGATGTTTATGCAATATTCCGATACCCTTGGTCAGCCCCCCTGCATAATTAGAAGTCGGTCTTAGAAGGCCATTTTGACGGGTAAGACTTGCTGAGTATTAGTTGCTCAGGGCTTCGTTGTTAAAACTTTTCTGCAGGCTTTCCAAATTGTAACTTTTGCGGCTGCTGTGGTAAAGTCGTGTGGGAGGGTGAACCGCCTAAGGAATGGTCGGTTGAGTGGGTTCCATCCTCTCCCAATCAAGAGCATGAAGAATGAGATCGTGTCTATGGCCGGACATGATTTCTTGTAGATATGTATCGTCGTGTGTTTCCTTCCGCTCGCGTTATGTAATCGAATTTCGAACTCTTTTATGTGATAATAATCGAACTCAGAACTTTATGCTCTATGTAAATTATGGAACCAATGTAATAACTGAACTCGTTGTAAAATTATGTTACTTATGCTTATGTGTGTGGTATTTGCATACTTGCTTCGCCAAGTATCACCCGATAATGATCCTGGTTAGCTAACCCCTCATTAGTTTGAGGTGGGGTGCTTGCAGCTGGCATCAGAGCTAAGTCGGATTTATACCACACTAATGAGCATTATTTTCGAAAACCGCGCTTACGGTGAGGTACGGTTTAGTCGGCCCTATATAAGGATGTTAGTGGTTTAAGGTGGCAATTAGCGAGTCTTGCTTGAATAGGTTGATTGTTTTCTTTTCTTTTCTGAAATGTCGGCGAGATGAAAAGGTAAGGTTTGTGGTTGGCATGGGTCGTTGACCGCATGGCCGTTTTGTTGTTTTGATGGTGAGGCATGGATCGTTGATCGCATGACCGTTTTGGTTGTTTTGCTGAGGCATGAGTCATTTGACTTAATGGCCGTTTCGTTGTTTGTGGATCTTCTGCAGGTATTCTAACCGCGTTAGAGGTCACACCATTTGTTAGACTAACACGGTTGAGTGACGTTTTTGCCGCCAAAATACGAATGCCGATGTAATGGCACCCTTTTCTTTTGGTGAGGAACGAATAACCTAGGTTAATAAAAATGGTTGCATTGCATGTGCATTTGGCATGTTAATAAACTATGAAAACTATCCTCGAATCCGTCATGCAAACAAACCTCTGATCGTGTGTGGTAATGTCGCAAATTTCGTAATGAAACAATCAATTCAAATGAATTTGAAATCCTTCAAATGAAGCAAGTCCAAATCTGCCGCCGGCCGAAATTTTCAGTCAACTTCAAAATGCCGTAACTTCTTCGTTTCAAATCCGATTGTCGTGTTTAAGCACTCTATGGAAAGATCTCAGAATTCTCTACAAGTTTGGTATGTAACTTTTTCTGTGATTCGTCCTGGAACCTGACGAAATCTGGTAGTTTTTGAGTCGAGTTCAGTCTGTCCCAGAGCAGAATTTCAGCAGACAAATGTCGAACTTTGAAATGGCATAACTTTCTCTATACTGATCGGTTTGAGGTGAATGAGTACTTGTTGGAAAGCTCTTGAAGTTGTCTACAACTTTCGTAACTACACAATTTTCTGTTTCTGCCCAGAATGATGTCAGATGTCGTTTAAGTAAGCACTGCCAGTTTTCGACAGATTTGGTTACTTTTGTGTTACATATTTTTGAAGTCCATGATATGGGTTCAACCAATTATAATCTTTGGATCTTCAATATGTTAATTTCCTCACATGTGTTACTGCTGGGCACTATGGTTTGACTTTTATCAAACTTGATTCCCTGCAGATGGGAGACACTCGTAGCGGGCAGGTTCCTCCGGAGGAGGGCGATACTTCGGCCCAACGTGATGGAGCACCACCGCCTCCACCACTACCGGGCAGCATGGAGCACTTGCTCTCAACTCAGAACGATCTTATCCGCCTTCTACTGGGGAACAACGCTCGCCAAGCGGGCCGTAATGGACCACCTCCTGAGACCACATATTGCAGACTTTCTGGCTACTCATCCCACCGATATTCACCGAAGGAAGCGAGCCGCTGGATGCCGATCACTGGCTTCGCACCATCGAGTCCAAGTTTGGGCTCATTCGCTGCACTGAGTACCAGAAGACCCTGTTCGCGGCCCAGCAACTTCGTGGGTCAGCGAGCGCATGGTGGGCCAATTATGTGGAGACACTTCCAGCTGGTTATCATGTTCCATGGGCAGAATTTCGTACGGCTTTTCGTGAGCATCACATTCCACAAGGTCTAATGGAGAGGAAGCTTCGGGAATTCCTGGATCTGAAACAGGGCAGCAGCAATGTGCATGAGTATTCCAGGAAGTTCAATCAGCTGTCACAATATGCCTCCTACCATGTGGACACCGATGCAAAGAAGAGGGAATGTTTCCGCCGAGGGCTGAACACCAAGTTGCGTGATCGCCTGGCACTTCTCTCTAACTGCACCTACAATGAGTTAGTGAGCGCCGCGATCGTGCAAGAGGATGCCACTCGTGCTCATCAGGAAGAAAAGAAGAGAAAGCGTGTCGGTGGGAATTCATCCGGTTCCGCTCCTCCTCGGTACCGTTTGGCCATCACATCCCCCGCTGGACAGCAGTACAGAGCCGCCATGCCACATGGTGGTGGACACCATGCTCACTCCAATCAGCAGAGGAGTATTTCTCAGGGCTCCAGCCAGCAGCGCTCTTTTACGTCTCGCCCGTCACAGCAGAGTTCTCAAGTGGTGGCAACGAATCCATACACTTGCTTCAATTGTGGCCGCACCGGTCACTTTTCAAAGGATTGCCGCTTCCCGAAGAAGTCACGGGGCAGCAGCAGTAACAACAGCAGCAGACAGAGCTCTCAGGCATCTGTGAACAATCCCAAGAGTGGCCGTGTCAACCATACTACGGCCGAGGACATTCAGGACGGAGAACCAGTGCTTGCGGGTACGTTTTTCGCTCACAGCCACCCCGTCCTTGTGCTATTTGATTCCGGTGCAACGCATAATTTCATAAGCAGAGCATGTGTGAAAAGGTTGCATATCACCCCTACCACCCTAAAAGCACCGTATTTAATTACTTCGCCTGGTGGAAAGATATTCGCCACGCAAGGGATTTTTGCCTTGCCTATTATGTTAGAGGGTGTGGCATATCCAACAAACCTCATCATTTTGGATGGACAAGGCTTAGATGTGATATTGGGTATGAAGTGGATGAAGTATCACAAAGCCGTGCTGCACATTGATTCGCGGGAAATCCATTTGGACTCCCCCATCAATGGATCCGCCATTACTTAGGTTGCCTTTATTACCAACTAGAGGCCCCCTAGTTCACAACACCACCGGTAAATGTCTCGAAGAAATTCCAGTGGTTTGTGAATATCCCGATATGTTTCCAGAGGACTTACCGGGTTTACCACCCGACCGGGATGTGGAATTTAGGATTGACTTGCAGCCGGGAACCGCCCCAATATCCCGACAACCGTACAAGATGGCACCAAATGAGTTAGCAGAGTTAAAGAAACAACTTCATGACCTTTTGGACAAGGGTTTTATTCGCCCAAGTTCTTCTCCCTGGGGTTGTTCGGCACTTTTCGTGAAGAAGAAAGACGAGACACTGCGGTTGTGTGTGGATTACCGACCGCTGAATGCTGTCACTATCAAGAACAAGTATCCTCTTCCGCGGATTGATATCTTATTTGATCAATTGGTGGGTGCAAAGGTCTTCTCAAAAATTGACCTTCGCTCTGGCTATCATCAAATTAAGATTAGGGCGGAGGATATTCCAAAGACAGCCTTTTCTACGAGGTATGGTCTATATGAGTATCTTGTTATGTCTTTTGGACTAACAAACGCTCCTGCCTATTTCATGTACTTGATGAACTCGGTGTTTATGCCGGAATTGGATAAGTTTGTGGTGGTATTCATTGACGACATCCTAATCTACTCCAAGTCAGAAGAAGAGCATGCTGAGCATCTCCGTATTGTACTCCAGAGGCTCCGTGATCACAAGCTGTATGCAAAATTCAGCAAGTGTGAGTTCTGGTTGAGAGAAGTACCTTTCTTGGGCCACATTGTTTCCGATGAAGGTATTTCAGTGGATCCAAGTAAAGTGCAAGAAGTGCTGAATTGGAAGGCTCCTGCATGTATCAAGGATATCCGTAGTTTTCTCGGGCTTGCAGGATATTATCGGAGATTCATCCCCAATTTCTCCAAAATTGCAAAGCCTATGACGGAGCTGCTGAAAAAGGCAATCAAATTTCAGTGGAATGGCAAATGTGAAGAAGCTTTTCAAACTCTCAAGAAACATTTAACCACCGCCCCGGTGTTAGCTCAACCCGATGTCACTAAACCATTTGATGTTTATTGTGACGCCTCGGGCACGGGTTTGGGCTGTGTTCTAATGCAAGACGGTCGTGTCATTGCGTATGCGTCACGGCAACTAAGAAGACATGAGCAAAATTATCCTACTCATGATTTGGAATTGGCCGCAGTTGTTCTTGCTCTGAAGATTTGGAGACATTATTTGCTGGGAAATCTGGTTCATTTATACACCGATCACAAAAGTTTGAAGTATATTTTCACACAACAAGAGCTGAATATGAGGCAAAGAAGGTGGCTGGAATTGATCAAAGACTACGAGTTGGAAATCCATTATCACCCCGGAAAAGCCAATGTGGTTGCCGATGCTTTGAGTCGGAAGTCACATTGCAATAATCTTGTGGTTCAAAAATTGGATCGTACCGTATGTTGCGACCCTAGTGAACCAAGCCTCCGGATTATTCCCCATGGTTCTTTGTATAATCTTGCTCTCATTCCCACCCTACGGGAGGAGATTATTGCTGCGCAAAAGAGAGATAAAGGAATGGGACATATCCGACGAAGAATAGAAAATGGTGATGTCAAGTGTTTCCGACAAGATGAGGATGGAGTATTATGGTTCAATGACCGGATTGTCGTGCCCAAAGATATGGAGCTGCGAAAGAAAATTTTGGATGAAGCTCACTTGTCCAAATATTCTATTCACCCCGGCAGCAACAAAATGTATCAAGGGCTGAAAACCAAATTTTGGTGGACACGCATGAAGCGAGAAGTGGCACGTTATGTGGCTGAGTGTGACACTTGCCAAAGGATTAAAGCTGATCATTTGAGAAAGGCCGGTCAGCTGCAACCATTAAGTATTCCGTCATGGAAGTGGGAGGATATTAGTATGGATTTTATTGTTGGATTGCCTCTCACTGCTAGAAAGCATGATTCTATTTGGGTTATAGTGGACCGATTGACCAAGTCAGCACATTTCATTCCGGTTAAAACAAACTACTCTGCCAAGATCTATGCTCAGTTATATATCTCGCGCATTCTATGTTGGCATGGAGTGCCGAAGACAATTATATCTGACAGAGGACCTCAGTTTGTTGCTAGATTTTGGGAGCAATTACATGCATCACTGAAGACCAAGTTAATTCGAAGCTCCGCTTATCACCCTCAAACCGACGGACAAACTGAGCGAGTAAATCAGATACTCGAGGATATGTTGCGAGCATGTGTGTTATCTGAAGGTGGCAATTGGGATGATCATTTACCATTAGCAGAGTTTGCATATAACAACAGCTATCAAGAGAGCATCAAAATGTCTCCATTTGAAGCTCTTTATGGCCGATCGTGTCGTACTCCTTTGAACTGGTCAGAACCGGGAGAGAGAGTCAATTTTGGGCCTGATTTGATTGCAGAGGCTGAAGAAAAAGTGCGGCTCATTCAAGCAAATTTAAAAGCCGCAAAGTCCCGCCAAGCTAGTTACGCCGATAAGAGGCGCCGTCCTTTGGAATTTCAGCAAGGTGACCACGTGTATCTTCGTGTCTCACCTACAAAGGGCGTTCAACGTTTTGGCATAAAGGGAAAGCTCGCTCCCCGTTACATTGGTCCGTTCAAAATTATTGAGAAATGTGGACCCGTCGCCTACCGATTGGAATTGCCCGATAAATTATCTGGGGTTCACAATATTTTCCATGTATCTCAACTCAAGAAATGTTTGAAGCCTCCGATTGACGTGGTGCTCGAAGATGTTGAAGGATTACAGGATGATCTCACTTATTCCGAGCGTCCCGTCAAGATTATTGATCAAAAAGATCGGGTGACGCGCAACAAAACGATCACCTTTTATAAAGTTCAGTGGAGCAATCACTCTGAAGAAGAGGCTACATGGGAGCAAGAGGAATTTCTGAACTCCAAATTTCCAGACTTTCTCGCTTCGCATTTGAGGTAACGCAAGCGAATCTTTTACCCCCTCTTTTCCGCACTTTTGCAAATCTCGGGACGAGATTTTCTTAAGGGGGGAGGGCTATAACATCCCACTTTAATTAAGTCCCTAATCAAGTTACAAATCCTAATTAGTGAAAATGATCAAGTGGAATCAAGGAGAAATGAAAAAGAATTCAAAATCACTTCAAATTTGATAAATTTCATCCACACAAGCATTTGAACTACAACTTTGAAATTTTCTATACAAGTGGGCCCAAATGAAAAATTCCTCAGCATCCAGGGGCTAAAGGAGAATTTTGGAGATTTTTGGAGATTTTTCTACAAAAATCTAAAGGCCCAAATAAATGCTTGTACTTTTTCAAACTTAAGGTTTGAATAAATTTTAATTTGAAATCCCAGTCGAATCAGCAAAAGTGCCAATTGGAAAAGTTGTTCCTCTCACTGAAATCTTTCAGACCTGAGTTTTTCATGATTTTTGGAGCTCGGGAAGATCGAATTTAAATTGAATCAGTTCAAACCGAGAAAAATCAATGAAATTCGAAAAAATTGTCAAAAGCTACTGTAGCGCCAAGTGTCGCCGCCGGCGACGCCTCCTTCTCTCACCGCCCATTCCTGCCGCTGTGTTCGCCGTCCTTCCTGTACGGGCGGCCTAACCTCGTCCTCATCCATCTCCCCTCGTCCCTCGGCCAAGTCGTCGTCAATCCGTCGTCTGTCTCGCTCAAACACCGAGCCGCCATCGTCGTCGCTCGAGCTCGCCGTCTCGCCGCCGTGTCAGTCACCCTCGGGTCACGTTGCCAACAGCGAAAGAGCGCGCAAGAGTCTCCTCTAGCTGCCGCCTCAATCTCGGAAGCCCTTCCCGGAGCGTAGCGCGAAGAATCGACGAGGATCGCCATGGCCGCCGCGACGACCTAACTCATCGTCGACGAGCAATTCGTCTTCTCCGGTGAGCCAATCATCGATTCCTCGCGTGCATAGCTTCCTTATACTCTCACGCACTCGCTGACGTGAGCTTGACCGATGTTCAACAGCAACATCGCCGGAAATCGTTTCTTCCCCGCCGCCGTTCATCGGACCTCCGCCCCTCCCGACGAACTCCGTCTCCCAGAGCTCCTCCACGTCAACGTGTTGCACGGTGAGACTCCCTGGACCCCGTGGATGCTGGTGCTTCCTCTAGTTTCTACTCTCGCCGTCTCTGCTCGCCGGAGCGCCGCCGCGCCATCGCCGCCGCCACTACTCCCGCGTCGGGCTTCGTTCCCGGCCGCGCGCAGGTGCACGCGTAGGTGTTTCCGAGTCACCGTCGTGTGCTGGGCACGGAGCTGGGTGGTGTGCACGTTGAGTCGCCGTCGTTCGGCCGGAACAGTCGTCATGCCATCGCCGGCGTCGTGCGCGGCGTCGGCATTGACACAGTGTTCCCTTTTCTTTTTATTTGAATTATTCCAGATTTTGGCCAAACTTGTAAATTCGATAGAAATTCGTAGAAAAATCTTAAAAATGCAAACTCAAGTGTTCTGGAATCCTTGAAGTGAGAGCTATCCAGTGGTGCAACATGAACATCTGAATTCTTTTTAGTTATTTTTATAAAATTCAAAGAAGAGAATCAGGAAATAAATTCTATAAAAAGATCTGTAAGTGCAAAAATTCTAAATTTTGGCATGCACACTCCTAATAGGTTCCCTGAACATCCCACCAAGTGGCATCGTGAAATTCATCTTCTTTTAGGAGTAATTTCAGTTTCCAGTTGCTAACAAAATCTTTTATATAATTTTATTCCTGCATCTTTTTGCACCAAATTTTGGATATGTCACTGTACCCAGGATGAAGTTGCTAAATAAAAATACCAATTTAATTTTTGATCTTCCAGAACCCTTTTTAACGAATTTTAGAAGAAGATCTCTTTTACGCGTACGGAAATTCCTAAATTCAAGTATTTTGTATAAATCACTTTGGACCAAACTGCAAAAACTTAATGAATGGTTCTGCCAACATGTTGCCTTTGCACCATAACATCACCATGTCATATTTGTCAAGGAAGTTCCGTGAACTATCTTTGATTTTGTATATCTTGTTGCATTCATTTAGGACCCGACGCCGGACTCGAGGACTTGGAGATCGTGGCCGAGGAGACCGGCGCTGACCTGAACGTGCTCGAGTGTACTAACTACCAGCCCCAAGGCAAGCCCCGGTGCACTCCTATGTTTACAAAGTTTTACATTTTTCTCACATGTATCTCGTGTCGTGATTTGTGCATTTAAGTTTAGGAGTTGTATGGAACCGTAGATGCATTTATCTTACATACTCCTATGGGCGGGTTTTAGTTTTATACAGCCACGTAATAGAATCTGCTATGCTAAATAGGGTTGTATTCATCGGTAGAACATTGAGTGGTATGGAGACCGCTCGGTGTTTTGGGACCGGGTTTACTTTATGTCCTCACATGATGATGTTAATGAATTTGAGACCGAACGGGGAAGTTCATGTGTAGGTGGAGGTGGCAAGGCTCGCCTTGTTCGCCATAGCCCCGTTTGTGTTGATTGAGGACCGGTCGTTGTGGCCCCGCTGAGCAAGTTTGAACAGTACCGAATGCATGCTAGGAGAATGGGAACTAGTAAACCTAGTAGCTCGATGCTATATTGTTGGACGTGAACCCACCTCTCTTTTGGTGATGAAGATGGTTATGGTGGAATTTGGGACCGTGTTTGAAGGGAGGGTGCCCGGGTGAACCACGGTTAGACCAGGCATGGCTATCGCGTGGGGAGACGTGTACTCGGGAGAGGTGTTAAGCGGCTCGACTTTATGGTGTCTTGTAAAAGGTTGCCGTGCGTGACTCCTTCGAGTAACGTACGTCATGTGTTCGGGTTTCGCCTGCAGGTGTAAATCGATTCGAATCGCCGTCCCTCGCGGTTATTGAGTACCACTTGTTCACTGTGTCACATCGTAGTAAAAAGTGCACACGATGATGTATATTTGCTGCTATGTATTTAAATTAATTGTATTGCAAGTGTTTGTATTCAGTTTAGGTGCAAATCTTTATATTCCTGCTCTAAAAAATAAAATTTGGGCTAAACATGAAAGAAGGATCAACTTTAGGGCTGGTTTTGCAAATATTCCGATACCCTTGGTCAACCCCCTGCATAATTAGAAGTCGGTCTTAGAAGGCCATTTTGACGGGTAAGACTTGCTGAGTATTAGTTGCTCAGGGCTTCGTTGTTAAAACTTTTCTGCAGGCTTTCCAAATTGTAACTTTTGCGGCTGCTGTGGTAAAGTCGTGTGGGAGGGTGAACCGCCTAAGGAATGGTCGGTTGAGTGGGTTCCATCCTCTCCCAATCAAGAGCATGAAGAATGAGATCGTGTCTATGGCCGGACATGATTTCCTTGTAGATATGTATCGTCGTGTGTTTGCTTCCGCTCGCGTTATGTAATCGAATTTCGAACTCTTTTATGTAAAAATAATCGAACTCAGAACTTTATGCTCTATGTAAATTATGGAACCAATGTAATAACTGAACTCGTTGTAAAATTATGTTACTTATGCTTATGTGTGTGGTATTTGCATACTTGCTTCGCCAAGTATCACCCGATAATGATCCTGGTTAGCTAACCCCTCATTAGTTTGAGGCGGGATGCTACAATCACGGCGAAGAATTAGAGTGGATGGCTGCCAATTATCAGTTGTGCAAAATCATCTTCATTGTCATAAAAGTACAACTGCATATTTCTAGCAGAATAGTTTCTGTGCGACAACTGATCTAGGCGGTGATATATCTGACCCTGGATCCTAAATGTATAGATCCCAGTTCCTGCGGCGGTAGCATATCGCCGGTCGAGTTTAACACCCATGCTAGTGAAAGAAAAATGAGAATTGAAGTAACGGATATTGTTCCTGAACCACTTTGCATCTCTGTCTGTTTGGCTCATGTAAAGTCTTCTCAGCTCTGCAGGTACATCCGGAATATGAATACGAACCATCCCCTCCCTACAGCAGAATGCCGCTCCTTCACCAGGGAACCTCTTGGAACCACAGTGTTCGCAGTCCGCTGCTTTACCCAAAACATGATGTTTTTTTGGGAGATTGTGATAAACATAGTCATAGGGATCAGGTCTGCCATCAGCACGTACATCTTGCCCATTCACTCGATATGACTTGTATTGGACGTCTAGAAAAAAAAAACAATGAAAAGATTGAACTTAGAACAGCAAATACGTGAGCCAATTCAATTTTAACATGAAGGTAGTGTACATACCAGGCCGCCTAAAAACCCGTCCCTCGTCATCAGCAAGCACGTCATCGATATCATCATCTAGCGGCTTATGAGTCTCCAAGTTCTCCTCATCTGGGTTTCATATATATATAAAATCAGGTTCGCAAGAACATGTAATTGCAGCTTTATTTACAAAAGAAAAGGACATGTTAGACCAGCTTACCGAATCTGAGGCCTCCTGATGCATCGGGATCCCAACTACCAGAATCATATACGCCATCAATAACATGATTATGGTCCCCCGTACCCAGCGAATGATTGATATTTCCCGACGGAACAACTGGCAACAAAAAGATATCTTGTAATATATGAATATTCAATTCAACAATGTAATAAAGCAAAATAGTTTAATATTTGTCCCCGCCAGAGTGCATCACAATCCTTGTGTAGATTAATTAGTGTTAAGCCAATGCTGCACCACATTATATTCATTCAGACAGATGGTAACTTCCAACAATGACGTACCAGATTTGGCTAGTAATGTATTTGTCTGCTCAAGTCCATTCATTGATGAATTCCGAAGACGATACCGTTTCACACACTCTCGATGCTTTGCCAGTTTTGTGGCGTGTGCTTGTAACAACTTATCAACATCAATATCATGATTCTGTATTTTGGCACCTGCATGTTTTATTGGAACATCACATATTATTATATATAGCTTCAAAAAATTTAATTATGAGAAATTATGAAAAGGAGAAGCCTGCAAAAAAAAAATTCAGCGTTGGACGTGTCACTGACCATTTTGAATCTGACGTGCGAAGGCCAACTCCTCTTTTTTCCGCTGCCGATAATGTTTATTGTACTCGCGACGTTTAGCCTTTTGCAATTCTTCTGGTGTAGCAGATTGGCCAACCCCACCATCCAAATTACCTCCATCACGGCGAAGAATTAGAGTGGATGGCTGCCAATTATCGTTCCTATGCAGCCAGTTTTCATCCTCATCACCTTCGATATTTGATGCACATACATCGATAGTTGCACCGCTCCTAGGATGGCCATCAATATTGTCTGAAAATATTGTTCAAACGCGCAGATTGAATCAATATTTTAAGCATCATATGTTATGCAAGTACCAGAATAATTACCCTACTCACCGCTTGTCTCCAAATTATTTGCAGTTTGATTTGTAATCCTCTTTCTCGGGCGACCGGTATGTTCCAGTTCCGAAATTGCAAAAAAAGGCGTTTGATCTAAAAAAAGAAGGCAAACATTAATCCATAACATCAGGAGCGAAGAAGGCGCGAAAGAATAATTATGTGCCAAAATAATTTTAGTCTGATAAATTTCTTGCCAAATAAATTAGATTGGCACCTATATGCATCGAGAGAGCGAAGAAGGCTCGAAAGAATGGTGTATTTAATTTTTATATGTTGATTCTCAAATAATGTCAATCAATGTCACGGTTTACATACAAATATTAAGTCACTAAACAGAGATTAAGTCACTAAACAGAGATTAAGTCACTGTAACACTCTAAATAGTTAATTGTTAAAAAAGAACATACCAGCAGCTTCGATGTTTGTGATATCATGTAGGGGTCGTTTGGTTGAGTTTACCAGCCTAGCCTCTTTAATATTTCCAGTAAGACCAGATAGCTGCGATGGTTGAGGTGTGCCATGGTCGCCCTCCCCAACAATTCCTGCACAATGCCATTCAAAAACTTTTTGGGTCAACTTTATATCTATTCAAATATATGAAAACACATGTTAAATATAACTACATTTTGTTATTAAGAAGTTTCGGCAATCCCGCCCTATTAACGTCTAACTACATCTTCATCTTACTCTATTGAATATTAATACCTTTTTTCTGCCTCTTGATTCCTTTGTTTCCATGCATCTTGACAGCCTGGTTTTCCTTGCCACCTGGAACAAACAAGTCCAATTGTATGCACTTAATATAAGTAATTGGTTATAATATAAAAAATTGGTTATGCATACGAACAATTAAAAATACTCAAATCAAACGGTATGTAGGTAATATATGAATGTACATTCTGAAACCATCTCAACCAATCTCACAGACTACACTCGAAAATTATTCTTTCATGCAAAAATGCAATTCGTAAGCTCTAAACAGAGATTAAGTCCATATAATATTCTAAATATTATATAAAAAAGAACACACCAGCAGCTTCGATGTTCGTGATATCACGTAGGGGTCGTCTGGTTGAGTTTGCCACCCTCGCCTCTTCAACATTTTCAGTAAGAACAGACAACTGTGATGGTTGAGATGTGCCATGATTGTCATCCCCACAAATTCCTAAACAATGCCATTCAAGAGGTTAGAATACTCAGATGAAATGGTATGCATTTGATTTTACACGTTGATTCTCACCCTGTTTTCCGAAAGGAGTAGTACTCGAAGCCCTAGCCCGGTCTGAATTCACATTGCCTGTAAACAATGTAAAACAAAATAAAATTTTTGTTTAATACAAAAATAACGGGCATTCAAAAGTGATCACGGAACCTGATTGCAAAACATTTTTCAGGAAATCTTCACTGTTGGGATCTCCGGGTGTAGCCTTTTGTCGTGCACGCCATCTTTTTTGCCGTTCATTGTTCTGAGCTCGCCGCTTGGCAATCGCAGCATCTACGTCCTCTCCTTTAATAGATCAACAAAAACATTTAAAAAGTTGTAATCTAAAAAAAGGAAAACGCGTAGGGAAGAACACGCACCAGGCTTGTTTGTTGAGTTCATGTTCCTCTGAACGCCCTTCCCATCGGCTTCGTCTCTTGCCATGAACCAGGAGCATAGAACACAATTGTAAAAGAGGGTTCGCTGTTCTGCAGTAGGTAATGAGCAGAAATAACAGCAGACGACCAGCAGCAACGAGACAAGGCAATTGAATCGGATTGAAGGACAAATTGCACTCAAATTCGAAGCAGTAGCAACAACATAAACTGACAGCAACCTGAGGACAATGCAGATGACAATGAGAGGCCGTGACGTCGACGTGATGATGGGGCCGTGACGGCGACCAAATTGGCCGCGACGGCGGCGAGACGGCGGCGGCAGGACGAGCCGCGACGGCGACCGGACAGTGAGCCGCGACGGCGGCGAGATTGGCCGTGAAGACGGCGGTAGGACGAGCCGCGACAATGACCGGACAGTCAGCCGCGACGTTCTCCCAAATTGGCTGCGACGGCGTCGAGATTGGCCGTGACGACGGCGGCAGGATGAGCCGCGACGACGACCGGACAGTCAGCCGCGACGGCGTCGAGATTGGCCGTGACGACAGCGGCAGGACGAGCCGCGACGACGACCGGACAGTCAGCCGCGACGTTATCCCAAATTGGCCGCGACGGCGTCAAGATTGGCCGTGACGACGGCGGCAGGACGAGCCGCGACGACGATGGCTGCAAGGAAGTTTGAATTGTTTCCCTCGTATGGAAAACTATAGTTACGGGAATTCTCTTTATGGAAAGCAACAAAGTTACGGGAATAGTTCTCTTGTATGGAAAGCAACAATACGGCATATCAATCATGTGGGTCCAACAAAGTTACGGGAATAGTTCTCTTGTATGGAAAGCAACAATACGGCATATCAATCATGTGGGTCCAAGTGTTGTATTTTTTTTGTTGGAAAAAATCAGAGATTTGAGCGTTACGTGATGCAAACAATCAACGTAGAGTTGAGGGAAAGGGAGGGGGGCGTTACGCTCGGGATAGGGTGGGATGATTCGGTGCGTTGGATTTTGGGCCCACGATATGGCAGGACGGTTTAGATGGCAGGGTAGATCAGATGACAGGGTGAAATTGATTTTTCTCCCAACTGGTTCTTTAAAGGTTTAGATGATGCAAAATTTGGGCAAGAGCAGTCTTCGATGAGGAAGAGAAGTGGAAATATGTGATTTTTTTTTAGGCGCAGAAATATGCGAATTTAGATTTTTTTTGAGCAAAATATGCGAATTTAGATACTCCGAGAAACAACAAATTAGAGCCCGATGAGAATCAACCCAATGAATTTCCTGCCCGTCCCAGGAGGTTTCAGTAAAAAGTTCGGCCGATGAGAATTCTGCTGTCAGCACTGAGGCTGAACCTACCGCTGATAAGAATGCTGAAACTCCACCAGCTGATGAGACCACTGCTGCTGCAGGGGAGACAATTGAAACTTCTGAGGAGGTAGAACCCTCTGAGCTTCCTCAGCTGCCTGAAGCTGAGGACAGCCCTGCTGCTGAAGAAGATGGTGATGGTGAGGCTGCTGAGGAAGCAGCTGACCAGAAACCAGAAATTAAGGTATGATATTGCTAACTACTGGTGAATCATTACATTCTGTAAATTGGTATGTGATAATGTGAACATAAATCATATACAGATCGAGACAGCTCCAGCAGATTTTCGTTTTCCAACAACAAATCAAACTAGGCATTGCTTCACACGTTATATTGAATATCATAGGTATGGCCGCTCTCTTTCAAAAGTTATTCGGGTATCAACCATTGATATTTTTTTTTCCTGCGAAATTATTGATACTAACTGACTAACTGTAATTTTTTAACAGGTGTATAGCTGCAAAAGGGGAGGGTGCTCCTGAGTGTGAAAAGTTTGCTAAGTACTACAGATCACTCTGCCCAAGTGAATGGGTATGCATTCTTGCTCCAGTCTATTTTTTTTTTCTTGAGTACTGCAGTAAGGTAGTTCTATTTTTTTTTAATTTTTTTGGGGAAAAGTAAGGTAGTTCTATTGGAAATGGGCCTAAGTTATCTTTTCGATTGATCTGCCTGGTAACGTTATATGATTTGAAGAGATCCAACTTGGTGATGAAATCTGCTTGTGCTGTAATAATATATAATTGCTACTTTTCAAAAGCCAAAAATTCTGATATTTCCGGGATTACTATAGTACTACTAGATGCTGCTTTAGTTGTGTATCTCCGAGCAAGTCAAAACATTTCTGTGATTGGAGCAAAATCCTCGACGTTGGTTCGCCTTACATAACTAATTGATGTAGTTTTTTTTAATGAACTGATTGATATAGTTGAATGAGTTGATTACATAATTGTTGGGAGAACGGTGCTTTTAGGCGGCACTGTGTGGTATGTACTGGATGATTCAGATTGACATATTTTGCCTTGATCTGTAATTTTAATTTCTGCTATATATTTTGCCGTGTTTTACACTGACCCAACAGTTTTTAACCTTTGTTACGTTTTATGCTTTTCGTTTGGCATTTGAGAAACCCAACTAATTTATGTCTGATAATAAGATTATCTCCTGCTTCTTTGATTCGATCATCTAGCTCATATTGCTCTTATATAATAAATGATCTGGTTAAGATGCTGATATTATGCAATTTTAAACAATGCTGCTTCATTTTTTTTTCCTTGTTGTCTTGTTGGGGTTGGACCTGTATTGAAACAGGATTTGTTCCTTCTCCTGAGCTTCTACTACTAGTGAGTAGTAAAACTGTCCTGCTATACCCGCCTATACAAATCTTCCTTGCCCAACTTTGATGACACATCGCCGAATTGTTTGTGCAGATTGAGCGCTGGAACGAGCAACGTGAAAATGGTACATTCCCTGGACCCCTGTAGTGGAGATCGACGCCTGTACAACTGAAAGAGGTTGTTATCATCAGAGGAACATTTTCATTTGTAGAGCTTTCCACATATAAAAGTTCTGTAAAGCGAGAGGAAGTTCTCGTGAATCCTCCCTCACGTTTCGCTTGCAGTGTTACTACTACTAGTAGTAGTAGTCAACGCAACCGCTTTACTGTATCGAGCACGGTTCAGGATGATCTTGTTGCACAGCAAAGATTGTAAAACTTCCATTCAAATATGAAAAAAGATTGTAAAACCGGAGGGACGCCGTAACCTCTCTTATGATGCATCCTGATTTAAGCATCTGACAAGCAAGAGTGCTACTCGCCCAACGTACGCAAACTCACACAGTTTTGGGCTTTTTCGTTGATTCTTAGCTACGGTGGAGGCAGCAGGCAACGTTCGCCGGCGGCAGCGGCCACACCGCCATTGGTGACCGCGCGTTGGCCCTCTGGGCAAGGCGGTTGTAGCGTATAGCCTGTGCTGGGGGCCTGGGCTGGGGGGATAGCCGAATGGGCAAGGAGGCAGGCAGGAAGCCGCGCGCTGTCACCTGTCAGCTGCGAGCAACGGAACGGCGGCCTGCCGGCGGCGCTTCCGGTTTCTTGGCGCCCACTCTCCCCGTCGTGGAGCGTACGTCTCGAGTAAATGCTCGGAATTGAAAGCCGGCGTGATGCGTTGCGATGCTGTCCGCCAACTGTTCGAGCGAAACAAGGGCGCCGTCTCAGCCTGCCTCAGCTGCCGGGCTTTGCCAGAACGAGGGAGGCAGGACAACACAGCACATGCACCCATCAGTCCCACTTCACGACGGCGACTTGCCCGTCCCGTGTCGCTGCTCCGGCGGTGCGCGGATGGCCCCGGACCCCGGGCCGCGACGCGAGGACGGATGTGGATCAATCGATCGGGCCATCCATCAAACAGGGCATGGACGAAAAGATTCACGGACACTGGTCTGTCCAGTAGCGCATTTACGCAATTGCAGTTTAGTGGCGCCGGTTATGATCGTGGCTCGCATCGGTAACGTTCACGCAGTACTCCTACTTGATTCTGCGCACCAAATCTTTTATTCTTGGGTGACATTAGTCTCGACGGTGATTCTATCCTAATCATTTTTTTTTTGGCGAAAAGAATCTTTTTCCTAATCATGATTGTTCTAAGAGTGTGTTTGAGGCAAGCAATTATGCAAATACCGTCTAATTTCTTTTGAGAGGAATATGTAAATAAATACCTAATTGAAATACCTAAAAAGAAAGACTGTAATGTCAGTTCTGATATGCACATTTGATTAGACAAATCTGAGGGCATTTATTGGCATAAACTTCAATTAAGTTTGTTTTAACCATTACTCAATTCATTCTTCATCCAACCATTAAAATGTCCCGTGGGTGAACTTGCAAGTAAACATGTACATAAATAAAAAAAATCCATACTAGCCATAATATTTCCTCCCACGCCAAGTTTTCCGCCGATGACTTTTTTTTTTCATGTTAGCCATGCAACGGTTAGTGGAAAATGTTCAGACAAAAGATTTTGTACCCCAGTTTAGCCACTGAAATAGATATTGGAGATAACGATTTTGAGATTTGAGACTCCTCAAATAGTTGAAGGAACCAAAATGCATTTCACTCTAAACCTAAATTGTTTACAATTGATATTCATGGACCATCTCATGTCATACAGTGATACAGATATAAAAAAACTGATACCCTTCCTCACAAACAAAAAACTGATACCCTCCAATATTTTGCATATATATAATATTGTTTAGCTTAAAGTTGAAAATTAAACCAAGTAATATTGCACTAAAAAGTCGGAGAGAATAATGCATTTGTGGTCTTTTTAAATAAAGAAAATCATGTCAAAGAAATACAGTAGTACGTCAAACAAGTACGTGTCGTACCAGACGTCGACAGAGGTCCCGTGGGAGTTCCAGATCGGACGCAGGCCAGGAGAAAAATAGGCAGAAAAGCCATTGCGCGCAAAACCTGCTTCGTCCCCCACCTCTCCCTCCTCCCCTCTCGACTGCCTGCTGTCCCCGTTCCGTTCCCATCGCCAAAACCTCCAAACTCTCCGAATCCGCCTTCGCCGGAGTCGCCTCCGCCGCCACCGCCGCCATGCGGCGATTCGAGGATCGCCGCTCCTTCCGCCCGCCGGACTGGGCTCCGCCGCCGCCGCCTCCCCACCACCGAGACCAACACTACCACCATTACAACCAGCACCAGCCCCAGTCCCAGCCTCAGCGCTACCGCCCCGCGCAGCCGCCCTCGCCGCAGTTCGCCGTGATCCTCCTCCGCCCGGGCCCCGACCTCTCCGCGACGACCGCCACCGAGGTGGAGGCCCTGGTGGCGGGCCTACGGTCCCCGGCGCCGGCCAGCCTCTCCATCCGCTCCTCCGGCCGCCTCGCCGCGTGCCTCGTCTTCCGCTCCGTCCAGGCCGCCGCGGACGCGGCGCGGGAGCTCTGGGCGCTCCGCCTCGAGGGGCTGCACTTCCTCACCCCGCAACTATCCGAGCCCGCCCTCGCCTCCCACGCCTCCCCGCTCATCGCCTCCCTCTTCGCGGACCACGCCTCCCGCCTCCTCGATTCTGGACTCGTGAACCTCTCGGCCGCGCGCTCCGCCGAACTCGCGGCGGCGATCCAGGATTTGAAGCAGCGCCGGGGCTCGCGGAGCCTCCGCGACTTCCATCAGCTCTGCCTTCAGAAGGAACCACTTGAGGCTGAGAAGGCCTTGGTGGACGCCAAAATTGCCGAGTACAAGGCTGCGATGAGCTCGATACAGCGCGCCATGTTGTGTGTGCCGGTGGATGACGAGGAGGTGGTGGACGTGTTCGGGATTGTGAAAGACGGGGAGTTCGACTTTGCAAGGGTGCACAAGATGCTGCTGCGTGAGTGCAGGAGGCTCAAGGAGGGGATGCCTATCTATGCCTACCGCAGGAAGATTCTCAATCACATTTTCTCTAACCAGGTATGGATGGATCACTGAAATTCACCGTGCACTTTTAGTTTCCAAGAGGATTGCTGGAGAAATTTATGATCGAATATGCTTGTTATGCTTCTCTTGGAAAATATATGATGCTTTGGTATGCTTGAAACTCTGGAGAACTGTTTGTATATGGAGTTTGGTTGTGGGTACCTTCTCACAATGTAATGCACCATCTGTGGTTGCTTTGTTTGAATGGGTTCTCCAGCATCTTAGACAAACTGAAGTTGCGACCTCAGTTTTGGATTTTTTATGCTTATTATTGGCCTTCTTTTTGTATTATTGGCCAATTTTCAAAATGTGCTAGGCGTTAGGCGGGAGTTCAGGCTTGTACTTTTGGCAAATAGTCTAGGCATTATACTTTTGGCGAATAAACGCAAAAGATGGCAAAATAGGAAAATGTTCCATATTAGGATAGGGGCAATACAGAAAAATGCCTATGCTAAAGTGAAATGGTGCTGCTCTGTGTAACACCCAGCCGACCGTTTGTACTTTTGGCAAATAAATACAGAAAAATGGCAAAAATAGGAAAACATTCCATATTATGATAGATGAATAGGGGAAATATATAAAAATGCCTAGGCAAAAGCAAAGTGATGCTGCTCCGCCTAGCGCTTAGGATATGTGTTTTTAAACTGTTATTAGCAAAACATGCTTGTGTATTTCTGGGATTATCAAAAGAAGCTTTACTAGTGCACTTTCTACTTGGTAAGGAATTAAATTTTGTTTGATCCTGTATAATGTCCATTGTCCAGTTGTCACACTGTAACCAATTTATCCTACCTACTACAACTATTCTTTATTTATTTCATTAATTTATTTGAAGTAATAATCATGACATTCTGATGAGAAGTTAATAATACGTTGCTCTAACTTATATGTGATTTGTTTTCTGTAGGTCATGATCTTAATAGGTGAAACTGGTTCCGGGAAAAGCACACAATTGGTTCAGTTTCTTGCCGACTCAGGTCTTGCTGCTGATGGTTCAATTGTCTGTACTCAACCGCGGAAAATTGCTGCTATATCCTTAGCACATAGAGTTGATGAAGAAACTAATGGCTGTTATGGGGACAATTCTGTGCTGTTCTATTCAACCTTCTCAAAGTCTCAAGATCTTGGTTCTAAGATTATATTCACCACAGACAGTTGTCTTTTGCATCATTGCATGAGTGATCTGGGCCTGGATGGCATTTCATATATTATTGTAGATGAAGCACATGAAAGAAGCTTGAACACTGATCTTCTCCTAGCTTTGATCAAGAAGCAGCTACTTGATAGGCTGGATCTGCGACTTATTATTATGTCTGCCACTGCTGATGCTGACAGGCTTGCCGAATACTTTTATGGCTGTCAAACATTTCATGTTAAAGGGCGGGCTTTTCCTGTAGAAATTAAATATGTCCCAGATATATCAACAGAGCCTTCCTGGAATGATGTGCCAACTATTTCTCGTGCTGCTCGTGCTACTGCATCCTATGTTTCTGATGTTGTAAGAATGGTAAGCGTCATTCATAAGACTGAACAAGAGGGTGCCATTCTTGCTTTTTTGACATCTCAGCTGGAAGTAGAACGGGCATGTGAAACTTTCAGTGATCCAGATGCTGTGGTACTTCCGATGCATGGAAAGCTTTCCCATGTAGAGCAGAGTCTAGTATTCAAAAGCTATCCTGGAAAGAGAAAGATTATCTTCTGCACGAATATAGCTGAAACATCATTGACCATAAAAGAAGTGAAGTATGTTGTTGATTCTGGCTTGGCCAAGGAATGCAGATTTGTGCCCAGCAGTGGTCTCAATGTACTGAAAGTCAATTGGATTTCCCAAAGTTCTGCTAATCAGCGTGCTGGCCGGGCTGGTCGAACAGGAGCAGGGAAGTGTTACAGGCTTTACTCTCAATCTGACTTTGGTTTGATGGAAGTACATCAAGAACCTGAAATTCGGAAAGTTCATCTTGGTACTGCTGTTCTAAGAATACTTGCTTTGGGTGTTAGGGATGTACAAAATTTTGAGTTTGTTGATGCCCCGGACCCCGAATCCATCAATATGGCTGCCAACAATCTGGAGCAAATAGGCGCCATAAAATACAAATGTGATGGATTTGAGCTAACTGATACTGGAAGCCACCTGGTTAAATTGGGAATTGAGCCAAGGCTTGGGAAAATCATGCTTGATTGCTTTAATGTTGGTTTGAAGAAAGAAGGTTTAGTCCTGGCCGCTGTTATGGCAAATTCCAGTAGTATATTTTGTAGAGTGGGCACTGATGAGGAGAAATATAAAGCTGACCGTCTGAAAGTTCCATTCTGTCATCCTAATGGAGACCTTTTCACTTTGCTTGCTGTTTATAAGCAGTGGGAGGATGAGCATGAGAACAAGAATGTGTGGTGCTGGCAAAATAGTTTCAATGCTAAGACCCTGAGGAGGTGCCAGGAGACTATATCTGAACTTGAAAATTGTCTAAAGCGTGAGCTAAACATAATTGTTCCAAGTTATTGGCAATGGAACCCTGAGGAGCCTACCATGCATGATATTTCACTAAAGAGGATTCTTCTATCCTCTCTTAGAAATAATCTTGCTATGTTTTCTGGACATGAAAGATTTGGGTATCAAGTGATTTCAGCAGATCAGCCTGTGCAACTTCACCCTTCATGCTCATTGCTCATTTATGACAGCAAGCCTGAATGGGTGGTATTTTCAGAAATATTGTCAGTCCCTAATCAATATTTAGTATGTGTAACTGCAGTTGATCATGATGCTGTTTATACGGTTCATCCCATGTCCTTTATTAAGCAACTGGAGAAGAATAAATTGCATATGAAAGTGATTACTGGGATTGGCGATATCTCTCTGAGAAGATTTTGCGGAAAATCGGACCAAAATTTGCAGAAAATTGTCTCACTTCTAAGGGAAGGCTGCAGAGATGACTCCATAGCTGTAGAAAGAGACTTCAGAAACAATGAAGTTTTGTTATTTGCTAAAGAACATGATATGGAAAAGGTATTTTGTGTTGTTAGCGATGCTTTGGAACTTGAAGCTAAGATGCTGCGGAATGAATGCCTCGAGAGAAGTGTATATCCTGGAAGACTTGGCAGCTCTCCTCTTGTGCTATTTGGTTCAGGTGCTGAAATCAAGCATTTGGAACTTGGTAAGAGAGATCTAACTGTGGAGGTTATGCATCAAAATGCTCGTGATATAGATGACAAGGAACTTATTAATTTGGTGGATTCTCTTGTCCCTGGTATAGCTCATTTTCACAAGATTGGGAATGAAACCAAGTGGGGGAAGTTTACATTCCTCAAACCAGAAAATACTGAGGAGGCTGTTTCTAAACTGAACGGGATGGAATTTCATGGTTCCTTGCTAAACGTGGTTCCAGTACGCTCTTACGAGAGTCGAGGATTTCCATTTCCTGCAGTAAGAGCTAAAGTATCTTGGCCACGTAAGCCAAGCAAGGGAATTGCACTCGTGAAATGTGTTAGTGGGGAAGCTGAATTTGTGGTGAAGGATTGCTATGCTCTAGGAGTTGGTGGAAGGTATGTCAATTGTGAGGTTAGTAAGAAGTATGAGAATTGTGTCTTTGTAACAAGGGTTCCATTGCATGTAACAGAGCCAGAATTGTATGATGCTTTTCGTGGTACAACAACTAGGAGAATCCTTGACATCCACTTGCTTCGAGGACTGCCCCCTGCTAGCTCCTCTACTTTTGAATGTGAAGAAGCACTTAGGAGAGAGATATCTCTGTTCATGCCAAACAGGGACTTTCCTGGTCAAAAATTCCGTGTGGAAGTATTCCCACCAGAAGAGAGAGATTCAATGATGAGAGCAGCTATAACTTTTGACGGAAGTCTTCACCGAGAGGCTGCAAGAGCACTGGACCATCTTCAAGGAAGAACTCTTCCTTGTTTTCTTCCTTGGCAGATAATACAATGCCAGAATGTATTTACTAGTACTATTTCCTGTCCAGTACGTGTTTACAATGTTATTAGCCAGGCAGTTGCTTCTCTACTCGAGAGCTTCCGAAACCAAAAAGGTATGGCTATGATCCTCATCTCTTCAGAATTTTGTCCACTTATAATTATTCATATTGTTCTGGTGATTTCACATAGCTGCTCTGTCTTGTTTCTTATTGATCTTGGCTGCTTCAAATGTTTCTTACTGTTCTGTTAGTTAAATCATACCATGCTCTTCCCTCATTGATTTTCTGTTCTTGTCTTTCTTTCTTTGCATTCTTCAGTTTATATGAGCTAGTTATTAACTATTAGTCATCGTTCCACATTTCTTCTAACACCTGTCCCTGCATTTCTTCTAATAACTTAGGTGTGCTGCCTTTTTATTTTCTGAGAGAATTTAAAATTTTGCCTACAAAGTGGTTTATGAGCTGATCATGTTAGTTTCTTTCCCAATTATGTTTTCCCTCAACTATTTGCTTGCTCCCGAAAGAAATATCATAAATCTTCGCTTGAATGATAATAGAACTCCCAGAACATGAGATAGCTATTTTTATTTGGAATATCTTTTTGACAAGGATAAAATTTCAGTGTCATTTGTTTCTGAAGCTCAATATACATGTGATTTTTGAATGTCTTTGGTGAAAAAATATTAGAATGCTAGCAAATGCAGTCCAATTCATTGTCAGAATGTTTAGCTTTAGTAAATATTTTTATTTGTTGCACTAGAGAATTCCATTAAAACATAACAAATCAGCAAAGGAATCTTGACTTTTACATGGGAAATGTTGAAAACATTGCATAAACAGCAAGCCTCGAACAATTTAAATGTGTGGACGAGTTTGTTCTAACTAGTCCATGGTGGTATAAATAATATGGTAGCATTTTTGCTTGATGTGCAAAGGGGTGAACGACTTACTCAAGTAACTAATACTTTTGTCCAGAATCTAACCAAGTTTCTCATTTGAAAAACAAGACTTTTCAGTTGTATTCCATCTTACTGTATTTTATTGATTTCATAAAGTATTTTCCAGCTACTAACTTTAGTCAACCGTATTATTTATTTGAGGCAGCAATAACATGCTGCTGAATTTAATTATTGCTATTTCTGCCTGTAGGTGTGTCATACAGCTTAGAAAAGAATGAGAGTGGAGTCCGAGTTAAGCTCACCGCAAATGCCACCAAAACAATAGCAGATTTGAGAAGGCCTCTTGAGCTTTTGATGAAAGGCAAAACTATAAGCCATCCTGATCTGACATTGAGTGCTGTTCAGCTGCTCTTATCCTTTGATGGTATGGCGCTTTTGAAATCAGTTGAAAAGGATACTGGTACTTACATCTGGTATGACAGGCAAAGTCTGAATGTTAAAGCCTTTGGACAGCCAGATCAGGTGGCTGCAGCAGAGGAAAAATTGGTCCATGCACTTCTACAGCTCCATGAGAAGAAGCCTCTTGAAGTTCATCTTCGTGGTCGAAATCTCCCACCAAACTTGATGAAGGAAGTGATAAAACGGTATGGAGCTGATTTAGAAGGTTTTAAGAAAGAGGTCTTTGCTGTAGAGCTTCAGTTACATACACGGCGCCATACACTTTATGTTCGAGGCAGCAAGGAAGGCAAGCAAAGGGTGGAAGGGATGATCTCTGAACTAATAACCTCTATGGACCACAATGCTCTTGTTCAACTGTCGTCAGAGAATTCATGTCCCATTTGCTTTTGTGAGCTGGAGGATCCTTTTAAGCTTGAAACCTGTGGGCACCTGTTTTGTAAGGCTTGTTTGGTGGATCAGTGTGAATCTGCCATGAGATCACAAGATGGCTTCCCTCTTTGTTGCCTTAAAAATGGGTGCAAGAAGCTCTTCCTCCTTGTTGATCTGAGGCGTCTTCTTTCAAGTGAGCAGCTGGAAGAGCTGATAAGATCTTCCTTGAATGCATTTGTTGCATCTAGCGTAGGCTTATACCGTTTCTGCCCCACACCTGATTGCACATCCATTTACCAAGTGGCTACTGCAGATGCAGAAGGCAAACCTTTTGTCTGTGGGGCTTGCTCAGTGGAGATCTGCACTAAGTGCCATCTTGAGTACCATCCCTTCATATCTTGTGAGGCATACAAAGAATACAAGGAGGACCCAGATGCAACTCTTCTTGAATGGCGCAAAGGAAAGGAAAACGTAAAGAGCTGCCCTTCATGTGGGTATACAATTGAGAAATCTGAAGGCTGCAACCATGTTGAGTGTAGGTGTGGCAGTCACATTTGTTGGGCATGCCTGGAGAAATTTAAGAGCAGCGAAGAGTGTTATAGCCATCTCAGGTCTGTGCACTTGTCCTACTAGCAAATGATGTACAATCTTCTTGTTTTTGACAGAAAATTATGTAGAATCTAGATGTAAATTTGTACATGTTGGCAAAAATAATCATATCCGTGTATAATGTAGGAAGCTGATTTCCTTCCAACTATTAACCTATTAATAATTGCCTGATCCCCATGGGTTACCATTTCTTTCTGTGTTGAGAATGTTATACTCCCTCCAGTCTTGTCCTAACATCATCGTTAAAGGATGGAGGGAGTAGGTGCTTTATCCATTTTTTTAGTAAAATCTTATTGAGGAAATCCTTAGTGTATTATAACAGAACCTCCTTTTTAAGATGATATCCTTGATCTGAACCCTGTCACATCAATGTTTTCTGGGGATATTTGATCTTGTGCAGGATGTGGATAATTTGCTCTTTTGATTTTATCTGTACACAATAATTGACAAAGTTGCAGATAAACCTAATCTTATTTAGTTAAGCTCTTCTAAATCTTGCAAAACATATTGGCAAACAGGCAACTGAGCTGTCAAGTATCGCTGAAAGTGCTTGGCAAGGTATATGTTTTACTTCTCTTGCAACTTCATTTATACTCCAGACAAAGCTTCGATGCTTTTGTTGATATAAAGCAAATTTCTATATATCTCTGGCTTATGGTGCTGGTAGTCGCTGTCAAGTAGCTTATGATGGCACACTGCAGTACTGCATATTGTCTGCTTGATGATTGAGATTAGCTTATGATGGCCCACTGCAGTACTGCATATTGTCTGCTTGATGATTGAGATTAGCTTATGATGGCCCACTGCAGTACTGCATATTGTCTGCTTGATGATTGAGATGTTTAACTAAGCACGTCTTATGTGACTGGTGAGTCGATCAGCTTGTTCTCCGTCATTGTTGTACCAGCATTATGTTTTTGCTAAATGATTTGTGGTAGTTCCATAAATTTGTGTTTCCTGTCATGGAACTTAGCTGGCGTGAATTGCCAAAGAATTGTTGCTCTAGGCTAAAATTCTATGGAATCAAGTTATGCTGTATTTCTTCGCCTTAAAAAGCATGGATGGAACTTAGCTTGTACCCCAGCTATGCATCTTTGGCTGAATATGCTGTATTAATTCCTGTTGAACCTGTATGTTTCTTTGGTTTGAATGGTAGCAGACCAGATAGTGTTCTCCTTCGGTTCCTGAAAATGGGGTTATCGTAATTACCAAATAATCACAGAACACCTGGCTGGATAAGGTGAGCAGGATCTGGAAGCAATTCGATCCAGATTTCAAACCAGACATAGGAGATTGTCAGCATAACTTTTGGGAGCAGGGAGACATAGAAGAAAAACAAGGATTGCCAAAACGGTAAAAACTAAATCAAGGGTGAATGCCACAGTTCTAATGCTCTGTGTTGCTTTCTTCACCTTGCCATGTGAAATTAATCACTCAATTTTTTGTACCATTAACCATTGCTCCTGTTACCGTAAGTAGTACTTATTCAGTTGGATGCAATTTCAAATGTCAGAAACTGATATGAAGACTGAAACTGCAACCATTTTGCAATTCTTGAAGGTTATAACTTGTTTATACAATAACTTAAAATATGCTAGGTCATTTCTTTTGCCACTTGAAAATGTAGCAGCCATCTGAAACTGATATATGTTTGTGATAAAAAATTCTATCATGGAAAATTTCATGGGATATAATATGTAACCATTTTGACTGACTGTAGGTGAAAACTAGATGTCTCCCTATTCCTCTTGTCAGCTAATACATGTGCTTCTGCTTGATGCCTAAAGGATTTCTTCTGTCCGACCTGCTTGATACCTGAAGGATTTAACTCCCTATTCTTGCTCTCTTCAGTTAATACATACATGTGCTTCTGTGGATTCTGCAAATTATTTACCAAAGCAAATACATGTGAAGCTGTACTTTCAATATAGAGTTTGATCCGATGATCTTTTTTTTTTTTTTTTTTTTTTTGAGTAATTCTGTCCTTTCTGCTTGATGCCTATTTTTATTGGCAATGTGAGCCTCTAGAATGTATATTAGTATGTACATAGTAGCTGCACATTTCAGTAGCACTGCAATCCATGTGTCAGTAAGACTATTGTTCAGGCTCTCTGTCTCTGATTTGCCTTTGATTATAGATTATCACCTCCCTCACTGAATGTAGCATAGCAGCTCTTCTTCTCAGACCAAATAGTTAAATCCCATGGCAAATAAAGGACTCAGTGAAGAGCAATTGGAGGCTAGGCGGCTTTAGGGCTAGGGCGAACTACGCGAAGAGAAATCCAATTCAGAACAGGAAAAGAAAAGATAGCCAGCCGTCTCAAGGTTTGATTATTTTCTCTCCATGGTTACAAGCTGCAAAATTGATTGGTTCACGAGATGCAGATCACTATATATTGTAACCTTTCTTTGTTAACTCTTGTGCAGGAACAAATAAACCAGATATGCCATTGAGTGGTTCAGGAGATAGTTCCATCATTGATTTGACTGAACCATCTGAGACTGGAGGTAATTAGTAGCTGTATATTTTTCTGCGGTAGTCAGAGAATTACCCTCCTGATGCGATAAAAAGAAAAGTGTGATAACAACATGTATCACCCCCTTGAATGTTCATGTTTTGATTATTCTCTCCATCGTTACAAGCTGCAAAATTGATTAGTTCTTTCTTTCTTTGTTAACTCTTGTGCAGGAACAAATAAACCAGATATGCCATTGATTAGTTCAGGAGACAGTTCCATCATTGATTTGACTGAACCATCTGAGAAAGACACTGGAGGTAATTAGTATCTGTATATTATTCTACGGTAGTCAGAGAAGAACCCTCCTGATGTGATAAAAGAAAAGTGTAATAACACCATGTATCACCCCCCTGAATGTTCATGTTTTGGTAGATCACTGTAAATTGTTTTCTAATTATCATTGTTTTGTTAATGGGAGCTCATTCTTTGGTTCAGGGGCTAATGGCATACTTGATATGACAAGCACACCTTTGTGCACAGGTAAGCACACCATTGTTCATACCTACCAAGAACTGATAGGGAAGACTTACTCCTTAGTGTATACAGAAATAATGGATAATAGGTGGGTTTACTCAGAATATTCAGATTTATGACAGGCTAACATTCAACGCTTTGTGATATTCATTTATCTTCATTTCAAGGTATGTGCCCTGAAACTTGGTGTTATTCTTTATTTAGGGTTCCATTCGTGGCGCACTGTTCAGGTTCATGAGGGTTCAGGACTCAGGAGTTTCCTTGGTGTTCTGTTTTAGGGTTCGTGGGCGTTTATGAGGAGACCACGTGCTCTGCGATGCTCAGGCTTTTTTATGGCGTCGTTTGGGTCAGGTTTAGTTGGTTGCAAATAAAAATAAGCAGTTCATAACTTCTGTCCTTTCCTGCTTGATCTCTGATGGCAACGGGTCGGGTTCGGGTCGGGTGGAGCAAACACCCACCCGCGAAGCAAAACGTCTCGGGTGGAAACTAACACCCGCACCCGCACCCGCGGGTGAAAACTGGCGTCCGCGCCCGCGCCCGTCGGGTTTCGGGTGGGTCTCGGGCGCCCGTCGGGTCTAGAATGATATACACCAAAATACATGTTTCAAATCCAAATTAAGCAAATAAATCTTATTTTTGCAATCTCATCTGGTGCATCCGAAAGAACTAAGATTACGTGAGCAATTTCCAATCCACATCAGAACGGAATCCAAGCAATCTTCAAACAAGAACTCAATTAAACAAATCTCGCCTCCGCGTGCTGGCCGCGCGCTCGTCGTGGCTGCACTTGCCGCGTGGCCGAGCTTGCCGCGCGTGACGGAGGGAGTTGGATAGAGATGCTTGGCTCCTGTTGCATGATGCCTGTGCTGCGCTGCAGTCCTGCTTTGCCTAGCCTCACCCTGCCCGCTGCGTGCTTGCTCGCCATGACCGAGTGGCTGCTGGAATTGGAATGGGGTCGCTGGTGAATTTGTTCGTGGCGGCGGCTGCAGTGGGAGTGGAGCCAGTCAGGATGCATGGGGCACCGGGCGGTGGCGGCGTGCCGGCGTTACCGAGATGGGGATAGGATTTTGGGAGAGAGACGGTGGCGGCGCATGACTGGAGGTGGCCGAGTGGATAGGGTTGATGGCTGGGACCTGGGACTCTGAGAGTTACTGTCTTCTTGGGCTGGGCTGAAAATAAAGATGAGCTAATTTTCGGGCGCCCGCAGGTCACCCGCGGGTGAGAAACCACACCCGCGCCCGCACCCGAGTTTTCACGGGTCGGGTGCGGGTGACACCCACGGGTGAGAAACTTCACCCGCACCCGCACCCGACGGGTGCGGGACCCGTCGGGCACCCGCACCCGCGGGTGAAATTGCCATCCCTAGATCTCTTTCATCTGCCTGATTTATGAGGTAGCACTATGAAAGAATCCACATTCAGTAACACTGCTGTTCAGGCCCTGAAATTTTGATCATCCAAGCAGGACTGTGTTTCTGAAAATACAAATATATAATATTGCAGCACTGTGAGAGAATGCACATTCAATAATATGGCTGTTCAGTTTTGGAGAAAAAAATAATATGGCTGTTCAGGCCCTGGAGTTTCGATCATACAAGAAGGACTTTTTTGTATTTCTGAAAATACATATATAATATTGTAGAAGTAATATAGCCTAAAGTCCATTTGTTAGTGCACTAATACATTAGCACACATTTGAGAACCTGAAGTCTTAGCATCCTAGGAGTCATGTGGGAACGTTTTGAGGTAGCATGGGCTGACTATGCATTCTGATGGGGAACAAATAAGAGAATTTGCCGTAGTGCAGCTTTTGTCGAGTTTTAGGCTGTGAAGTTTTAGGTGAGATATTCGAAAATATCCATTTTCCCTAAAAAAAAATGCAATGGTAGTATTTATATGTAACCACAGCAACTTTTCTTCTTCTTCTTCTTCTTCTTCTTCTTCCTTCTTTTTTTTTTTTTTTTTTTTTTTGTGCAGGTATGAGGAAGTCGTGGCTGATGCTGCAGTCCACCAACGAGAACAATCCCATTAAGCTCTAGAGTCCGGAGTATGCACTGGCTTCCTTTGCAGTGTTGTTTCTATTGTCTGCATCTTTTGATTGTTAATTGTGGTATCTGTTATGCCTTCCAATATGCCAACCCAAAAATTGCATGATATAATTTCCAACTCTGCATATAAGCAACCCTATCTTGATCTAGATTTGGAGAGGCAATTTTTCAAATCATCGAGGCAGATTACACATTTGACTGATGATCAGAATTACCAGTTCGACACAGACTTTTTCACACGAGGTAATCGCCTCATTTGTTTGTGCCAATTATAATTTTTTTGAGTGATTCATAGTGTTATTGTAATTTTATCCCTGTCATTGATTCATATGGCTTTGCAGTGGTTATAAATAGCTGTGATGTTAGATTTTTAGACATGATTATCAGGAAGTTCTGCTATTGGAAAGCCAGGTCTGTCAGCTGTCTTTTTTTTTTCCAACGTAAGTCTGCAGTTCCTCTATGAGTGAGATTATTCACTACTAATCCTATTGTCATATTAATAAGTTTGTGAACTTTACCATCATATGCTCTTCAATATATATTCATATCAATATTTTCCATCCTGGCATGGTATAAAAATATCTATTTGATAGGGGAGTTGCACCTGAAATGACAGTTAGAATATGTCATTATTTTTTATTTCCCATAAATATCTCTGGCATTGTAACTTATAAATGAATTTTTAAGGAAAACGTGCTAGAATAGGTGAAGGTGCAGTTACCTTTCCTCATAGCATATAAAAGTCCTAACCATGGAACCATAGTTTATATATGCCTTTGTTTCCTACAATGTGAAGTTATTTTGTTTGGCTACTTCATGTGTAACGGGTAGGTATAGTAGTTATGTGCCTTGTCAGTTCTGTTATTTTAGGTACTTTGATGATTCAGTTACAAGGATTTTTTTTTTCTTGGTTTCATGATGCAATCCTTCATGCTTAGTATTGGAAAAGAGTTCGAGCTGGTATTCTATTATTGTTCATACGACTCTCAATGCTCCCAGGAGATATACAGTAGCAGTCCTCGAAACCTGAATTTATTTTTGGTTATTGGGTTGTTCGTTATTATTGAATCTGATTCCCTAATACAAATAGGACTCATGGACATATTTTGGTTCTTTGTTTGCTCTGTTCCTACATTTACTAGACTGGAATGCTCAAAAATCTGTTCTTTTCTTGTTCCGTTCATGTCCTCTGTAACTACTAGTGTACCTGTGTGGACTCAAGCTCCATATATACATTCATTCAAATAAGGTTGTTCTTTTACTCATTTTTTTTTGCCCCTTGACTATTGTGGTTTCTCTGACTATGTTGAATTGTGTGAAGTTTGAATGCATGCCTCCATAAAAATGGCCTCCCAACTATATATGTACCTTTTGATCTATTACATTTCTTTTGAAATGCACAGAGCTTTGTCAGCCTTGCTTGGTTGTTGATCACACACTGTTGGGCTGCATAGAGAAAAGGAGGGAAGTGAGAAGGTAGATCGATATGAGATACCGTAGTTTATTTCTCGAGGCAATCGGCTCAATGGATTACTTAGAGCCTCTGTTCAAGATGATGTTTAAGTTGTTAACTGCGTCTGTATGTGCATATATAATTTATTATAGGGAGGTTCCCTATGGTTTTTGCCACTTGGTAGCTTTTCAAAATTATTTGGTTACAAGAATATTTACAAAGAAATATATAATGATGTTTTTATATGTGAAATTTTGAATTTTACGCTGATTCAGGCAATGAAACTATTTTAATGTGATGTGAATTATATTTGTACAAACAAAATGTGTTGTATAGATTACGCCCGTGCGTTCACTCCCCTAGTAGACAATCATCTGCAGTCTATCGACCAAATATTTGTGACATTTGTTCCTTAATAAAATAAGACATGTTTGAGCTGAGCTTAATACAGTCTACTAATACTACAATGGTTAGGTTTATGCCTTTATACCAGGTGAGCTGGGCTCTCCAATTCTATTATTTCCAGTATGAGATGGATTTATGCAACAAAACTACAATGGTTAATTTTGGGTAAAGTTATGAGGGATAACTGATCAGTCATCATGTGCTAGGTTTTATCATATTCTCAAATTCAAGGAACAGTTTGCTACTCCGGCAGCTATTTCTCATTTACAGTTGTTAATTTGTTTGTGCCTTTGTTTTTCTCTATCCATGATTTACTATATTGCATTTTTTCATGGTCGGGTGTACAGGATTTTTTTCATTCCTAAATTAGATGCAAAGAGAGTGTTTTGTTGAAATGCCACCCATATTATTGAGAGATGGGGAAAACTGTCAATTGTCTATTCCAAACCCTAAAAAGGGGATACATATAGCTCCTATACATGGGCCTCTAGATGGGCCTCATACATGGGCCAACACACTCCAACAACCCCCCGCAGTCTGAACTTACCGGCGCAGCGGAGTTCAAGACTGGACACAAGAATAAAGACAAGAACTCACACCCTCCCCGCAGTCACAACTAGCCACTGGTTACGTTGAGATTGGAGCGAAACTCTGAGAAGGTCGAGGAGGGGAGACTCTTGGTGAAGATGTCCGCGAACTGGGAGGTAGTGGGGACATGGAGTACCCGCACTTGCCCAATGGCGACTCGGTCCCGAACGAAGTGGAGGTCGATCCCTACATGCTTCGTCCGCTTATGCTGAACCGGGTTGGTGGAGAGGTACACCGCGCTGACGTTGTCGCAGTAGACAAGCGTGGTCTTGGCGAGTGGACTGTGGAGCTCCGCCAAGAGCTGTCGGAGCCAGGACGTCTCAGCCACACCGTTAGCCACAGCCCGGTACTCCGCCTCTGCACTGGAGCGGGAGACCACGGGCTGTCGCTTGGATGACCAAGAGATAAGGTTGCCGCCGAGGAAGACAGCGTAGCCTGAGATGGAGCGGCGGGTGTCCGGACAGCCAGCCCAGTCAGCATCCGTGTAGACAACAAGCTCAGCAGACGGAGACAGGTGAAGAGTCAGGCCGTAGTCAACCGTGCCACGAACATAGCGAAGGAGTCGCTTCAGAGCAGCCAGGTGTGACTCGCGAGGGTCATGCATATGGAGGCGGACCTGCTGGATGGCATAAGTGATGTCCGGCCGGGTGAAGGTAAGATACTGCAAGGCACCGGCAAGGCTCCTGTAGGCAGTCGGGTCAGCAACTGGATCACCCAAATCAGCAGACAACTTGGCCTGAGTGTCAACAGGGGTAGAGCACGGTTTGCAATCAGTCATCCCTGCACGCTCCAGAATATCAAGAGTATACTGCCGCTGGTGGAGGAACATGCCAAAAGGACGGTGCTCAACAGTGACTCCCAAGAAGTGATGAAGGACACTCAGATCCTTCATGGCAAACTCCTGCTGCAAAGACTGAATGATGCGCTGGAGCAAGGTCTGACTGGACGCAGCGAGTATGATGTCATCAGCACCACGGCGATAGACGAACAGGGAGGTATCTGACTTGCACTCAGTGAACACCAAGGAGACCAGGAACGTGGCAAACCGAGAGTACCAAGCCCGAGGAGCCTGCTTCAGACCATAGAGGGACTTGTTGAGCCGGCAAACCATGTCAGGACGACCAGGATCCACAAACCCCGCTGGCTGACTGCAGTATACTGTCTCTGAGAGAGTGCCATGGAGGAAAGCATTCTTCACATCCAGCTGATGCACAGGCCAAGAGCGAGAGAGAGCCAGCGACAGAACTGAGCGGACTGTAGCAGGCTTGACCACTGGACTGAAAGTCTCATCATAATCCACTCCAGCCACCCCTGAGAACCCAGCGAGCCTTGTACTGATCAAGTGAGCCATCAGCACGACGCTTGTGAGTCCAGATCCACTTCCCTGTGACCACATTGCCACCAGGAGGACGAGGCACAAGGTCCCATGTCTGGTTGGCAAGTAAGGCAGCATACTCCTCCTCCATCGCCCGACGCCAGTGAGGATCAGCCAGGGCGCCACGTACAGATGTGGGAATAGGTGAGATCCCCAGCTCGCCCGTAGTGGTGGAGAGGGCCGAAGGCCGGAGAACACCGGCCGCCCGCCGTGTCACCATGGGATGAGTGTGCCCGGGATCCCGATGGATGACAGGCGGGTGGTACACCACCGGGTCGAGGCGGGAGAGAGCCCGAGACGGGGCCGGAGGCGGCGGTGGGCCCGGCGGTGCCTGTGGGGCCGGGGGCGTCCGGCGCTTGTAGACGAGCGCAGGCTGGGCGTAGCGCGCGGGAGCCGCGCGTGGCGCGGGAGAGGGCGTCGGGGCCGCGCGTGGCGCGGGAGAGGGCGCCGGGGAGCTCCGAAGACCTGCAGGTAGGGGGTACACAGAGACAGGCGACTGGGCCACCGGGTCAGTCGGAAACACAGACTCCAGCTCGGGATCCAGAGAGGGAGTGGTGGAGGTGGAGTAGGGAAAGTCAGACTCATCAAACACGACATGCCGAGAAATCAGGATCCGACGAGAGGTAAGGTCGTAGCAACGATACCCCTTGTGGTCCGGAGAGTATCCAAGGAACACACACCGAGTCAAACGGGGCGCCAACTTGTGAGGGGCGGTGGCGGAGGTGTTAGGGTAGCAGGCGCACCCGAAGACACAGAGGTGGTCATACCGAGGAGGAGTGTCGAAAAGGGCATGGTGTGGAGTGGGAGCAGGAGAGGCAGTGGAAGGGAGGCAGTTGAGAAGGTAGGTAGCAGTGTGAAGACCCTCGGCCCAGAAGCGGGCAGGAAGAGAGGCCTGGAAGAGGAGGGTGCGAACGACATCGTTCGTGGTGCGGATCATCCGCTCAGCCTTGCCGTTCTGAGGTGAGGTATACGGACAAGACATACGCAGGTGTACACCGCGGGAGAGGAAGAAGTCACGGGAGGCGTGGTTATCGAACTCACGACCGTTGTCACACTGGACGGCCTTGACGGTGAGGCCGAACTGAGTGGTCACCCAGACAAAGAAGTGGAGCAGGGTGGAGAACGTGTCGGACTTCGCACGCAACGGAAAAGTCCAAGAGTAATGGGAGAAATCATCAACAATCACCAAATAGTACTTATAGCCAGAAATGCTGAGTACAGGAGAAGTCCACAGATCACAGTGAATGAGATCAAACACATGAGTCGCATGCGAAGAAGAAGCAGAAAAAGGGAGTCTAACATGACGACTTAACTGGCACGCATGACAAAGATGCTCATCAGAAGCCCGAGCACAAGAAAGATCTGCACTGCGGCAGAGTCGAGCCAAAACGTCACGGCCGGGATGACCAAGTCGGCGGTGCCAAGTTGTGGAAGAAGATGTAGTGGAAAATGCGGCTGACGAAGAGGAAAGAGGCAAAGAAGCAGCGGAAGCAGGAAGGCGGATGGTGTAAAGGGGTCCCGGGCTGTCACATCGGAAAAAAGGGCGTCGGGAAGCCAAATCCTTCACAGAAACACCAAACGGGTCGAACTCAACAGAACAAGAATTGTCAGCAGTAAATTTGCGAATGGAAAGAAGGTTATGAACCATCTGAGGAGCAACAAGGACATCTGGAAGGCGAAAAGAACCAGGAACAGTGCCGACAGAAGTGACAGGGAGACAAGTGCCATTGCCCACCATAATGGCAGAAGGACAGGAAGGATGGGGAAGGTGGGCGAAAGAGAGGATACCAGCGTCCAGCGTGGTGTGGTACGAGGCTCCCGAGTCAGCGATCCACTCCACCGGCGGGGTCGGCTGTATGGTGCTGAAGGACTGGGCCAGCGCCGTCTGGCCCCACCCCCCCCCCCCCCCCCCCGGCCAGGTCTAAGCGGGAGGAGTCCAACCCCCCGGCCAGGACGGAGGCTGGCTAGCCGGAGCGGGAGGAGACCAGGGCACCGGTGAAGCAGGGCCGGCGAACATGGTAACGGCTGGAGGCAGCGGAGAGGCGGCCAGAAGCTCCACCCAAGCCGGCGGAGGTGAAACCCAGCGGGACGCCCATCCAAGCGAACAGAGAGGAGGGAGACGGCGGCGACGACGCGGCCCGCACACCTGCGGCAGCACGCGCATCCGCGACGAGGTCGGGCGGCGGCGGCGCGGCCCGCACACCTGCGGCAGCACGCGCGACGAGGAGGTCCGGCGGCGGCGACGCGGCCCGCACACCTGCGGCAGCATGCGTCGGCGCATCGGGGGTGGGTGGCGGCACGACGTGGACCGCGGCGGCGGCACCCGCGCCCGCGGCAAGGCCGGGCAGCGGCGCGACGGCGGGGGATGGCGGCGCGGAGGAAGTCGGTGGAGGGGCGGTGACGAGCTCTGGGGGCATGCCTAGGCTGGCGTAAGTGAAGTCCGGCGGGACACCCATCCGGGCGAAGACGGAGGAGGACGTGTTGGCGAGCCGGGAGGCGGCAACCGCGGCGGCTGGGTCGAGACCACGCGGCGGCATCGCAGCAACCGGGCCTTGGGCCTCCAGCAGTAGCGGCGCGGGCTGGGCAGAAGTGGCCACAGCAGGCCCACGCGCTGGCCCACGCGCGCGCGCAGCCCCTGCTCCGCATCTTCCACCGCTCCACATCTTCCACGGCCGAGACCACGCTCCGCATCTTCCACCGCGGCGTGAAGAACCAGCGGCGGCGCGGCGTGAAGATCCCGCGCGACCCCCGTGGCGCCAGGGGCCTGCGGCGGCGCGACGTTGGTCCACGCGGTGGCGTCGCTCGGGGGAGGAGCAGCGACGCCCGCGACGGATGGGCCCTGCGCGCTCGCGACGGGGGGGGGGGGGGGGGGGGGGGAGGCCGTGCGCGGCGACGGCGCTCGCGTGCGACGGCTCGTAGAAAAACCAATATTTAATAGTACATGTTAATATTGATGTTAGGCTTTTTCTCCTGAATTTCTACAAAAACTAATTTGTCAGCTTCAAGTCATGTGATAACAACCAATATTGGGCTGCGATTACAATATCTTTAAAATGTTGGTGTCGTGTATAAGACTCATTTTTCTTTATCTCTTAATCAGGTTGTGTTACAATAAGGTGTTTCATTCAGTCATTACTCGTCTAACAAGGATTTATCTGCATTACAAAGATGTGATGCTGGATAGTGGGATGGGTTTGCAGGAGCATTCAAAAGTGGCAGAAAAGAAAGAGAAATTGAAAATAACTGCTCGAGGACGACTACCCGAAAAAGCATTTGCTTTTTAATCAAAGAGACATCCTTGTTGTTGTTTTTATTTATTTATTTGTAATTTCTCCTCTAAACCTGTCAGTATTCTAATAATTTGAGTGTGAATATTGTAAAGTGGCCTGTCAGTTATTTACTATTTTGTGTTCTTCAGTCTTACATAAGAGACATTATACTTTTGTTCTTGTGATGGATGGGAAATATATAAGGCATCGAAAGTGTTTATGGTTTGTGAAGCCTGGTACATTATTAGTTCTTTAAGGAATTGTGCAAGGTGCATTTTAAAGCCATATATTATTGATCCATTGAATAATTTTATTATTTTACTTCAATCAAAATGGAGTAATTTTTAAAATACTATGAGATTACTAAGTGTTAGAGCGCCCAAAATGGAATTTTTTTTCATGTCATTTTTGGATTAGTACAAAATTGCCATCACCACAATTCCCATGTTGGGAGTGTTTTGGGGGGCAAAAAACAAAAGACAAAGACAAAACTTTGCAATATGAATGACCGGTAAGCACATGCTTTTGCTATATATGTATATCATGTAATTTATATCTGGACATTGATAACTATCATAATGTATCATTTAACTCCATGTATAAAAGGGAATTTCAATTGATGCTGTAAAGATCCTGCCAGGTGATGCAGCATTGGTACTAGTCGAGGGTGAATGCCACAGTTCTAAATAGGACTCAATTAGCTAGACAACATCGTGAAACATCTTTGCTCCGTTCAGGGGGAAAAAAGATACTTTACTGCGTGATCTGCATCTGCTACGGCTGCCGCGTACATGTCAATGGCAAAGAATGCTCAGTAAATATCGGCAAAACCAGATTTTGTTTCCTGTTCTCGTCTGTGCGCTCAGTTGAAACGGGATCATAGAAGAAAACCAGTCGGCATCGGTGAGAGACTGACAGCAGGTTATTAAGGTGTCGCTGCGATTCACCTGTTCAAGCACACACCAAATACACGTATCCACCTGTTCCAAGTGGATTCACCAAATGAACACACAAGGTCTATTTTGTGGCAATATGCAAGTGTTCCAGCATCATTAATCTCCTCAACACAAGGAGGATACACTTGGTAGAGCCTCAGCAAAACAAATTGCAACACAGAAACGACACACAGTTTTATCTGTCTCATTGAGTGAATCAGGCATTTTCATGCAAATGCAACGCGAAAACCAGACACTGTTGGACCAACACGTCGTTAACAATGAACAAGATATAGCAAAGAGCAACAGAAACTCAGATATTGATGATTTGCATTGACAGCAAGTAACACAGCACTCTAAACAAGGGTTCAGGCGCCCAAATTGTTCATATCTCCTTGGCTCACACTTGAAAATTGTTCTAATATCCTAGCAAGCCCCATATAACCAAGCATGAATTTAAAACCCAGGTCCAAAATGTAGAACACAAGTTCCAGATACTGAAACACAGCACATTTAGTGCGATTTGACGTACTCCTGCACTATGTTAAGACCCTCAGATTCTTCACCGTAGTCCTGATTATCCACAACAAAGGAACCAAAAGTCAATTCAAGTATATAACAAAAACCGATGCTTGAACTGATACCGTATGAAACCAATTTGTTACCTTGACGACGACACAGGAGCAGCCTACAACCTTCCTTGCCTTGCCCTCAGAGTCAATCTTGCAGAGCTGCAAAGCACCATGGGTGGAACTTGTTACGAGTCACTTCGCATACTGAATGCAACAAGCAATATGCAGTATAAAGCAATGTGGCGTAGCATGTTCAACAAAAAATTTAAAGCATAGCTCAAAAGGCAACTAAAACAGAACAGACATACGACCATTCCAAAATATATTCTCCATTGTCAATGTGTGCAGCAATGTAAATCTTTAACTAAATGCCAAGCTAAATAAGTTTGGAACATCCAGAGATCAACTTCAGTACAGGGTAAAACGAGGAGAATTAAACAAAGCATTCTATAACTCACTCCAGCCCACTCGCCGAGAGTTTTAGCACTAGGCACAGTGACCAGGTGAACATTGTGCTCAGCGCAGAGAGCCTTGACCAGCTTGACGTAATCAGGCTGATCACAGTCCTCAGCAAGAACGCAAAGCTGAGCAGCATGCTTCTCGATGGCCTTGGCAGCCTCACGAAGACCCTTGACGAGCCCATCATGAGCACCTGACTTCTTCATGACGAGCTGCAGAGCAGTCATCAAGTCCATCGGCTCTCCAAGAACCGGGGTGGGTGCCTCAGGCGCAGCCGCAACCGGGGTCTCTTCCCTGTCAAAGCAGAATACGTCGATGAGCAGGGCATGAAAAACTAGCATATTGTAGCATCTCTACACAAAATTTACTGGGTCAAAGAACACAGTTAATTAGCTATAAATCAATATTATACACATCGCACAAAAGCTTGGATATTTATTACTGCTACATATGCACTTAGGTTGCTCTGATTACTGACAAACAATAGGTTCATAATTGCCCAAATGCTACATGCACCAGCACGGTTGAAACAAAATCACAGCTTAACGTTACAGAATCTATGGAAAGAAAAGGCTACAGGCAGAATGGAATCAAAAGCAGCACTTCTCCAACAGAATAATCCGCATAATCTAATCAGCCATAGTTAGAAAAACGCAAAACCCAACTCTACGAACTGACTCGAATCTCTGAAACAGCTAAACAGTGTAAACGCAGCTCCCACGGATCTAAAAAGGAAACGAAAACGGGTACAAGAATGGAGGACGTTGCGTACATGGCTGAGTTGTGGCGCGAGCTCGCGGACGGCGAGGTGCTCGAGCGTCGGAGGCGGCGGCGGTGAGGAACCCGAGCGCTGGAGGAGGCGGCGGTGTGGGGGGTAGGGTTTTGGGCGAGAGCGGAGCGGGGTGAGATGTGTACCTCTTTATGTAGCGTGAGCGAGGATGGGCCGTGGCCGCTACACTTCGATCTGGGCCGTACGTGATCGTGTTCCTTTCTTCATTGATAGGGCGGCATCAGCAGGCCGAAAGGAAAAATGGGCCTTGATTTCCGGTTTCAGAAACCCACCATCCAGGCTCAATGATTTGCTGGGCTGCTTAAATTTTTTGGGACAGGCCTAACATTGGATCCATAAAATTGCTCTGAAAGAGAATTTTCCTCCTTTTCTCTGATTTGTTGCTGAGCGACCCCCACAGACGCCTTCTAACATAGAGCGGCGGCCGTATTGCCGCATCCTGTTTGTGGAAGATGACCTCCAGCCGTACTGCCGCATCCTGTCGTCGGCCCTGGAGAAGGAAGGGCCGCTATAGTACCGCGCGGACGATCTGCTGCTAGCTGCTGCAGCGGCTGCGTCGACTTCAATTCATCCTGCAGTTGACTTGGTAGTTGGTTTTTCATCATCAGACACCTCCAGCACATTGCGCGATCGCCGTGGACGCTGAATCGGTGGCGAGATCTCACCTTGATTGGTTTCCGATCTTTTTCTCCATTCTCCAAGAATGCTTTCCATCAACAGAAGCTGTAAAAGGGTCATGGCAATACAGAATTTAAGATGCAAATGATAATGCACTAATGCAGTGCCAGCAACAGGTGTGCATATTCGCATGTACACCCTGCCTACTGGCAACCAATGCTGGCATGCACAGAGCTAAAATCACACTATCACAGGGCACTTAATTCAGGCCCCACATCAGGAGTAACAATTCAGGTTCTAGATAGGCATCAAAGAAGTCAAACAGTACACTTCTCCTAGAAAGTATAAAATGGTAGCATAAGCATTACAGAAGTCATGGGCTACAAATTCATCCTACCGAAATGGAAGTATTGGTACTTCGTCCATTGCTACATTTTATGAGGTTAATAGTCATAAAATAGTTAATTCTTATACAACATCAAGAGATGCCACAAGTTAGTAGTCATACATCTCTTGTTCTTGTCCGATTCGTTTCCTCTTGGATTGCAGCCATATCACACGCTATGCAATCCCTGCTGTCCTGCAGAGCAACAGAATAAAAGCATGAGCTGTATGTAATATTTGAATGACATGTGAGGAAACTTTTCTTAGAATGAGTGTGGGAGCAGGCATTCTTAGAACAAATATTAGGCAGGAGATGCATCTAACTGTAAAGCAAATGCTTGACTAGAAGTGTCACAAGCAACAGATATTTATGAACCACATCCTGATGCAACAAGTTCCTATAGCAATGTCAAATTTAGGAACTTAGTGTATGAAACCGTTGTATCTACCTGCGAGTCTTCCTGCGCTTGGTCACCGAGAGTTGCTTCACCTGACTGCACATGTACTCAATGCCCTCCCTAGTCGTGGCCTTCCTCCCCTCCTTGTAGTTCCATAGCTCATAGGCGATGCTTCTGTCACTAAGCCGGTCGTACTCTTGCATCTCCATCAACGCCCTAACGACTGCGTCGTGGGGACCTTCTCCCCATGCCTTCTTCAGCTCTTGCAGTTTATCATCATCGACATCCACCATCTCCTGATAATGCAAACAGCGCAATCTGTTAACTGGATCAGAAGCAACCTGTGAGACTGCACAAAGCTTTCCAGATTGATATACCTGACAGTTGCCATCAATCATGACTGTCTTGAAGGGATTCCAGCTTAGATCACTGAGTTGCTTCTGCCATGATGTGTACAACTTGTAGTATCCTGTACCAACTTCTTCGGGAGGTAGCTTTGCGAGACAAGCAGCCTTGAATGCCTTCTCATCCAGTTCCCCCATTTCCCTTATCCCCAGTTTCCGCCCGCCGGTATCAATTTCAAGGAATCCCTGAAGACCAGATTGCATGTAGCATCAGCTCCCACGCCACAAACATTTAAAAAGAAACTGCAAAAATGTAGTATTATGTAAATTTTCAGGACATGAATACAACCTTGATCAGTTCATTCCTGACTGATTCCAACTCTTCATTGTTGCACACCAAAATACCAGAGGTTTGTTTGTTTACTACCTCATTGCAAACATTTCTTTCAGATAGCTCCACTGATCTGTTCTGCACCTACGTCCACAACAGCACTTGTAAAGGCACAAAGAGAGCCAAAATATATATAATGAACATAAAGAAATCAGCATGTGTGCACAATTATTGCTCAAAAATGAGATATCGACACATGATTAGCTTAGAAGCTTTATACTTGCATACTGAAATGTCAGAAAAAAGAAAAGAAAAGAAAAGAGAGGCGAAAAACATAGTCTTTTGCTAAGACTCCATACATTTTGATTTTCCATCACCAAGTGAGACAGAGATTGATCTTCCACTTGACCAATGTACTCGTTGTCATAAGCACCAAAGTCCAACGCTCCTTCAGATGGCCTTTTCCGTTTATCCATTGACCTTGTTTGCCCCTAATTTCCAAATTCACATTCAGTAAGTCAATATAATCCAAAATTGGAAAAGATAAACGCACAAGGAATCTAAGGACAAGGGAGTTTCTATCTCCAGTCATGATAACATGACGTTAAGACCCAAAAGAAAACTAATGTAGTCAAGTTCATTTAGTAAGCAAAATATGAGAAAAATTGTAACGAGATCAGCATTAAGTTTCAAAGTACGATGCGGAAACAACTAATGGAAGCTTAAAGTTTCTTGACCACAAGATGTTAGATTGCACCGTGAAATGTGAGGGGTCAGTGGCATTAAGAATTGAATAATTACTTTGGTGGTGGGGGGGGGGGGGAGAGGGGTGGCAATGGCTTGAGTTATTGTTATTACCCTTCTTGGCTGGATCGGTGCAGTAGCACGTCCACACTGTTGGTCAGCTTGATTATTCTTGGCTTCGCTCTCCTGAAGCTTTCTCTTCAAAACCTCCAGCTCTTCATCCTGCTGAGAAATCTTCTCCGTTTGTGATGTAATTGCATCGCTTGCTGCAATCATTGTATTCTTTGATGCTAGAAGGTCCTCCTTCATTGCTTCTAAAGCCTCTCTGTTAGCTGTCAAGAATTCTCCAAGTTAGAAATGATATTTTGACTAACAACAAATGGCTGTAGAGAGAAATGAGCAGACGGATTCTCCGAGTATTGTAGCAGATAAAGTGATCATACCAATGAACGCTACACCATACAGCAGTCAAAAGAAAGTTACTTTCAAACTAGATTTCGACATAAGTGCTACTGACCAAGCAGATCACGCTGTAACCTCTCCTTTTCTTGTTTAAGCATTTCCTCCTCTTGCTTGAACCTCTCCTTCTCTTGATAGAGTCTCTCCTTCTCTTCAGTGACCCCATCAATGACATTCCTGATATTCCGGTACTCAGCCAATGCATCTCTGAGACAACGTATCTTGTTGTCAACCTTTGAAGCCAGTGCACCAAGGTGCCCTGCCATCCCTCTGACCTTGGATATGATCCTACAAGTTCTGTCAGTAACAAAGTGTTAGTGCTAGCATTTTTTGCGCTACTTAAGGATGAATTTCATTACTTCTTACATTGCACCTAAGCATGCTTCTATAAGCCAATCTCAGGTATTCTGTGGTTAAAATGTACTAAATGAAACACGCCAAAAAAAAAGTAAATGAGCATTAGCATAAGATAGTAAAACATTAGAAAAGGCTACACCTTCAATTTGGACGACTGAGAATTTGAGCAAGGCCAAATAAGTAAGGTAATTTTTGGATTGGTTAACAAGAAAGAAACGTGTGAGCCTAATAAGCGAATATGAGTAATATAAACGATGCTTCACTGGGTTACCCGTGAAGGGAGGAGTAAACCAATCCCACCTGATGCTTTCACATAACTTATGGAAAAGTAATTGTGGCACTAACACAAAACAACGGCAGAATTAAATAGGTTAGAGGAACTGTAACTTTTTTTTTTTGCGACATAGAGGAACTTAACCTAACATGACTTCATCTATGATTAGAAATGCAATCAAACAGAATAACATCCACCAATACTCTGAGACGCACTGAATGCAATCCGCGAAACGTGCCGATAATTGATTCTTCACCTTAGCAAAGAACAGCAAGAACCGCCACCAATCTGTTGCCTACACGACCAGCCAACTGTCAATAGACCTCGAACTGACCTGCAGAGTGAGAAATCGTGAGTAAGTGAGGCAATCAGTAGCATATTTGAATTGAGCTATACCTAAAAGTTGTGCAAAAGATTTATAAAATTCATGAATTTGTTGACAAAAACAAATGGAGTATGAGGTATAACAATGCATGCGCCACCAGTGAAGGTAAAATATAAAAAGTATTCTTTTTCGGCAATGAGAAAAACGCTGAGACACAAACATAAAGCTCCATCCGTGTAAAAGGTAACACAAAGAAAGAAAGATTCAAGAACTGCAGCATAGAAGGGGAAATATGTGCTCTGGCTACCCCCAGGAAGAAATCTCCATTCAGGAAGTACTAAAGGATAACTTGCACAAAATAAATAGCATTGAAGGAGTAAGATGAGGCAAAAGCAGGAACGAATCATGTCCTAACACAGACAAGGGCACAATCTAAAGAGGAGCATCACATGAACAGAGTAACAAAAATCAGTATATTGCACACAAGAATAGGAGGGGAAAGCCCTCCCCAGTCACCAAGCAGGTTGGTCGGGACTAGGGACATACAGATTACAGAACGAAGAACAAATCGAAGGCAAAAAGCGGCGTACTGCCCCAATTCCAGAAGAACCCAAAAAAAAAAAAAAAAAAAAGCCTGCACCTCCAACTTCAAAGACGAGTCTTTCTTTGTCGGTTTTTTTTTTGTTGGGGGGGGGGGGGGTGCGCAAATGAATGAACTGAAAAGAGGCCAAGAAACGCAAGGGCTTTGATAAGGTAGAACAATGTGCAAAATCTGCTCCTCATCTTTCAGTGGCGCGTCCTAGAACCACAGATTGTAACCTAACCGAGCGATTGATCTAGTGCAGGGGAAATGGGATTACCGTTTTTTTTTTTTTACCAAACAAGTGTGCGGATCATCACCTTCAAAACACAGAACCGAAATGGGGAAATCTGTGCTCTGGAAATGGCTACACACTGATAGGATCCAAGAGCTTGCACAAAATTAATAGCACAGGAAGAGCAAAAGATGGGGCTAAGCAAGCAATGATCACCTTCTAAACCACGCAGCAAACACGGGAACCCAATTCCAAAGAAAGATCGCGTGACCACGGTGAAAACCTGGCTCAAATGCGGTACTAAAACTTGGGTTTTTGGTCGCAAACAAGAAGAAGGGGAAAACACATTGTCACATTCCTCCAAAAAGGAAGGGGAAAGCACTCACCAGTCAGGCAATCACCAAGGATAGAGCTCTCAATGAAGGCTTTACCCAACTGATAGGCTGCGGCACATTTACCCAACCTGTCCCATGGAATGGCGGGTCCAGTCAGTGAGGGTCCACATGTCATGGAGTGTGGGGGCATAGGATACTGTGGGGATTCAGAGCGGCAAAGGTAAATGGTGGAAGGTGAGGAAGGGTTTGGTTTATCCAGCTGTGCTACTCGGATTCAGGTGTCAGTCTAAAAATCGTGGGTGGAAACTGATAAAGAATCGACATGTGAAGTCCTACTAAAAATCGTTTTCTGCTCACCAACTACGTTGCCTGCTAGGTGTTCAAATTGTTTCCGATCATGGACTCATAATGTCAAACTGATCTCCCTGATCTTCACCTCATTTACTGTTTTTAGCTGCTCCTCCATTGGTGCAAAGACCCTTTCAGTGCATCAATTCCAACAGTAGGAGCGGAAGATGAAAATAAGATGTACATCTATCGGTTCAGCAAAAGATATTCCTACACCAACTGAATAAAAAGTCATATTTAGCATTGTCAGGTGGTATGAGGAAGACTGTTGTGACTTCACTTTACCCTTGGAAAAACTATTAGATCTATCTGTGGGTTGTCTACCTCCTGATCGGAAAGACCTGTTAAGTAAGTTTTAAAAAAAAGGTCCCTTAGTTATTGAACAACAAAAGATTCTCCATTGAGTGAGCCTTTCCGTCCATAAGAGAGTAGAGTTTACGTCACTCTTGATTGGCTAGTGTAGTAAACCATAATTTAATGTTGGGGTTAAATCGGACCACAATTTAATGTTGGGGTTATATGAATAACTCAGATACTTGAGGTCGAGCTTTACTTAGAGTTTATGTGCAAGCTAAGAGCATGGCTAGTGAATTCGCCGCTGTTGATGGCAACACGCGGCTAGGTGGTGGCAGGCCCACTCGTATTTAATACAAAGAAGAGAGTTTCACCAATAGCAGGGGTCATAACTGGTATTCGCCGACGGTCGAGTGGCGAGACGCGCGTCACCTTCTCTCTCTTTGTTTTCCTCTTCTCCACGTAGACACCAGCCGGCTTGTAGCCTGCTATAATACTTGTTCTAATTTAGTCAGGTCTCAACAGATACTTCAAATCATATTATTATAGAGCTATGGTCCAACATATACTTCAAATCATATCATTATAGAGCTACTGACAAGTGGGTTCACCAATCTTATGGCGAAAAGAAAATCTCGTTCTTTTCTACTCTTGTGTCTCTTTTCTCAACTTTACGCACGCAGAGGTGTGGAAGGCCGCCCATGCAATTTGGACCCGGATGAGAGCAGTGTAGCAGCTTGAGCAAGAGCTTTTTGCTCATGGCTCAGACGCAAAGTGTGGGAGACGCACCACACGATCTAATGGTTGGCTATGCGAGATCTCTCTGTTATTTTATTTTTTTAGAAATTCTATTGTCTTTTCTTGTCAAATTGGATCTGTAGGAAAGTTTCATGTGTTGTTTCTTTGATAGTTCCTACGAACCAAAGGCATCTACAATGCACATTCCAAAGGGGCGTGATTGTTTTTGGCATAGACTGATAGACTCTTTGTCATGCTTGAGGATTAGGGCCATGCCATGAGAGGATAATTGTCAGAAGGCCACTGGTAAGGGGCGCCCTTCCAAAAATAACATCATTAAATAATGACATCCCCCAGAACACCATTGGCAAAGAATCCCTCCTCCCACCATACCAATAGTCGGTTGAAAAGACACTTTTTCCCTTGTTCCTCTCTTTTTCTGCTCCATTCGCTCCCCCTGCCAAACTACAGCCCTGTTCGTTTTCTTTAGTCCTAAAGTTTAGTCTAGAGAATCTTGTTATTTAAAGGTATTAAATAAAGTTTAATTACAAAACCTTTTTACAAATAGGTGCTAATTTACGAGACGAATCTAACGAGCCTAATTGAGCTATGTTTTACTACAGTGATGCTACAGTAACCATTGTCTAATCACAGCTTAATTATCCTCATTAGATTCGTCTCGCAAAGTAGCCCAGGTTTCTGTAAAAAGTTTTGTAATTACACTTTATTTAATACCTTTAAATAGGAAAAACTTTAGACTTAGTCCTAGACGAAACGAACACCCCCTACGTGTTCTGCCTCTCGCCCTTCTTGCCCGACGCCGAGCTACCCATGTCGCCGGAAGCATTAGCAATCGCGGTCGTGGGCGGCGACCGCTGCACCTACTCGCCTCGCTTCTTTCCCTATGCAGGGGCGGAGCGGCGGCGCATCTGAAGCTGGTGCGGCGGCGCAGATCTGTTCCAGAGCTAGGGGCACGGTGGAGACGGCGACGCTTCTGGAGCTGGGCGGCGGATCAGTTCGTCCCAAACCTGGGGGCGTGGTGGACACTGCCTCCCAAACCTAACCCTACTCCACCCAAATCAAGCCACCAGCCGTGATTCGAGCCCAGATCTACGCCCTCGCGCCGCCTTCACCGTCGGCACGCCGTTGTTTGCCTTCTCCCCTGCTCCAAGCACCAACGTGGTCCAAGCGCTGGTATGTCCCTCCCCCTTCTTTCTCTGTTTCCCCCCTCTCTCCAAGCGCTGGCTCACTCGCAGCCCTTTGCGCACCATCGTTGGCCCACCTTTGTGGGGCCCGACCGGGATCATGGATCGGTTGGGAACGAAGAAGGGGCGGACTAGAGAAGCTAACGGGGACGGGGACGACCTATGGGGCAGTGATGGTATTGATTCCCCGGCCCCGGCCCGCCCTGTTGTTAGACCGAGGATCAACAACATAGATCCATGGTTATTACTCTATCATATGCTAAATAGGACTTTTTGTTCAACTAGTAATTTGCCCGAACGGATCGGAGATTTCATCAAAGGTTACACCTCACTTGATGCAACTGTAATTAGGAAACATGATAATTTCATAGCTATGTTACATTACACATGATTATTTGGAGATCGTTTGCTTTTACCATAATTAAGGTACGATTACTCTATGTCAAAATGAAATAATAGAACATATTAAATATAGAATATGAAACATGGTCTTCATTCGGTTCATCACTTGCCTCTTAAGTACACCATAGTGACTGCTCATCTGTACCATGCAATAACCAGGCTAATATTGCTCCTACGTAAACTAATCCATCAGTTTTCAATTATCAATCAAAGTTGACATGCTCTATTGCAAGGTCGATAAAAAGAGGTAACTTTTCCTAACTTTTGTTCTAGCCAAAAACATTACATGCTTGATGTTGTCAAGGCACTCGGTAAAACACATAGGAAGCTCAAGTGAACTTCAAGCTAATTAAGTACACAATCTGCACTTTGAAGTGTCTCCAGGCAGTTATTATGCATCCTGAAAATGACAGCCTACCAAGTAGATGATAAATAAAACAACAATGTTAATTTCTTTCCGTTTAAACATGATGGCTAATACTGTAATAAAAACCTAAAAGCCACATTTTAATTGGTTCGTTTCTCATGTATTCAGCCACATGCTTAGTGTGTTCTTGTGATTTAAAAAGAAAAGAGTTATTGATGCAATCTTATATAAGAATGGTTACCATACATAACCTTGGCAACATACAGGAGAAAACATAGTGTTTTTGTACGATCCAGTCATGCGTTTTGGGTGCTGATAAGTACAGAGCAACCAATACTCACTTGGTTGTGCAGCTCGATATCTGATATAATAAAATATTCTCAACATATATATGGCACCTGAACACCATCTTCCTGAATATTTGAGCTGAATTGCATTTTATGACAAGGAAGAGAAAATGTACTGATAAATGTGCAGCTTTATTTTCATCTTCCACTCCTACGGTTCGACACTGAAAAGGTCTTTTCACCAATGCAGGAGCAGCTCAAAACAGTATGTTTTGACAACATTTTGGGCGAGATGGTGAGGCTTTGGCTCAAGTGGCCGTCAATGGTGTGAGTAGCCTGGTAAATCGGTCAAGAGGTTATGACGCATGGCGGCATGGGGAAACAAAATCAGCTCGAAGCACCCACTTGCCGCTTCACCTGCCCAGTCTAATCCTCCCATCTCATTGTCTCCACTGCAGATAAGAGAGCCCTGAAGCAGCGCATTTGATAAGCACTCCTTGTCTTGTCTCATTGCAATGGAGTCGCGGCCGCGTCGCCGCCTCAGCTCGTGACCGCCACGCAGAGCTCGCCGCCGCGAAGACCAAGGCGCAGATGGTGACGGCGTGGACCGCATCAGCGGTCTCCCCGACGACCTGCTGCTCCTAGTCCTCTCCCGCTTCCATTCCGCCCGTGAAGCCGCTCGCACCAGCGTCCTCTCCCGCTTCCATTCTGCCCGTGAAGCCGCTCACACCAGCGTCCTCTCCCGCCGGTGGAGCGACCTGTGGAGGCACCTCCCCGAGCTCTACTTCCACAATGTGCTGCCCAACGCCCTCGTAACCACCCTCACCAAGGTCGCCGTCCCAAAGCTGTCCATCCTCCACATGGATGTCCGTGGCGGCAGCATCTCTTCCGACACCATCGCCTCGTTGCTTCACACTGCCGCTCGCTTGGATCCGGTGAAGCTCACGTTCACTGTTTGGGTGGACGAAAATGATCTCAGCGGGACCATCGAGTTGCCTGGCTTTGTCCGCGCTACAAATATCTCCCTGTCCATAGGCATCCACATGACAGTGACATTGCCAGCACATGGCTGTGAGTTTCCGATGCTGGAGAGGCTCTCCATAGCATTCTGCCGCATTGATACCGGTGCTTTGATCTCGCGGTGCCCGCACCTACGTGTGCTACGGATTTATGGATGTCAGAGCTATGATACGCTCATGGTTCACTCAAACACCATTGAGGAGCTTGACGTCACTCACTTTGGCGGGTGTGTTGACATTGTGGCCCCTGAGGATTTCCGTTTGTATGCCACCATGCATAAAGATTTCAGCATGTCATTGTCGGCACCTATGGTTCAGGATCAGTGGTGGCGCTGTAGACTTCATGAAGAGCACTTGAATTTAGGGATCCATGGGTCGTGGTGCCTATCCCTCCTGGAGCTAATGATGACGAAGAAGAATGGCGACATCGTCATTTGTTTGAACATAAGAAGACCAATGACGGTACGTCCTTATTCCTTTAACTTCTTTACGATTTTCATGAATTTGCTATTGCTCTACTACTTGATTAAATTATTTGCCAAATCTAATTGTTTTGCCGCTATATCATGAGTTTTATTGTTGAAGACTACATTTGACACCTTTATGCATTTACAGGATTATGTTCTACACTCCCGGAACTTGCAAGAAATGTTCCAGTTTCCTAATTTTTCTATTTTGGAGCTATGTCTTGATACAAGTGGACATGTTTATGGAGCAGTGGTGCTGAAATTACTAAGGATTTGCAATGGTATACAAAGGCTTAAGCTGGAAACCAACCAAAATGTGGTAATTTTCTTGCCTACAACTGCCTTACAAAATATATTTTCAACAATCATATATATGTTAGCAGCAGTCATTGATGTTCTAATGCTAACAAAGTTTCACTTCTCTTTCAGGGGAAGAATGATGAAGTATGCACACCGAACTGTCCCTGTGATCAACCGCAGAACTGGAGAACTCAGAATATCTTCTTGTTTGGCCTGGAAGAAGTAGAAATACAGAATTTCAAGGGACGTGGCCATGAACTTGATTTCTTGAAAGTGATGTTCAGGTGCGCATCACTGACAAAAGTGATCGTTAAACTGGAATCCAAGGTTTCACCAAGTAGCAAGGGATGCAAGGAAACATACAAGCTTTTTAAGGCGAATCCAGCTGTGGAATGCAAAGTTTATCAAAAACGTGGCAAGGAAGTTATCTATGCTTGATTGCCTATTCGTTTTGATGCAGCAAGAGATGGCATCCTCAAGCTTTTGAGACTTATCAGAACTCAAACTTGTTTTCTTCATTGTTATCCTAGCATTATGTTTTTCTTAATGATTTGTGGTGGTTCCATAAACTTTGTTTCCTTTCATGCAACTTAGCTGGAGTGAATTGCCGAGAATTGTTGCTCTAGGCTAAAATTATGTGAAACCAAGTTATTCTTGTACCCAGCCATGCATATTCGGCTGATTATGCTGTACTAATTCCTGTTAAACCTGTGTGCATGTATGGTTTTAATGGTAGCAGATGCTACTGGTTTTTGGTTATGCGTTTCTAGCAAATTCTAGTTATACTGGTGGTGAATTACTTTCATCTCTGTTCTGAGTTTAGCGCTCAGAATTTGAGTTGCACTGCAACGTTGAGGGAACATATGTATGTTGACCGCATATAAGTTAAACTGTCATCCCAGTTTTCCCAAATTTCCACTCGGCTCCATAGTCTCAAACATGCATGCCTGGAAGGTCGGCTACCGTGTTCTCAATGCACTTCGTTTACTGAGTACTAATGTTGTACACCCATTTGTGAAGAAGCATCACCCACCGATGGTGTGGATGCTTGAATTCAGTGCTGACTGATGATCACTGGTAGAAGAATCGATGAATTGAATGATGTACTCCGACCACTGTCACGCAACTGACGGACACCATGAGTGACTGGAGCTGGTTTCACAATTCTGTAGCCAGAGGCACCAGACGACACCGCCTACGGACGGCAACGACGGCGGTGGCGGCATGCATCAACCCTCCAAGGAACAGGCGCCAGGAAGGAAGCACCTGACACCAATTGCGAACGGAAAGTCTACGGCGCGCGCGTACGCGCCCGGGCGTTATCGCGCGTCCGCTGCGGCCCGGCCCACGCGCGAAGGTGGCGGAGCGCGGCGGAGGGGCGGGCGGCGCGATGCGGCGGCGAGGGCGCCGCCGGAGGTGGTTTATTGCGGGCGGCGGAGCGTGGTGGCGAGTGGTGGCGGAGCGCGGGCGGTGTGCGGGCGGCGTAACGCGGCGGCCCGGCGGTGGATTAACGCGGGCGGTGGAACGCGGGGGTGAGTGGTGGCGGAGCGCGGGCCGTGTGCGGGCGGTGCGACTCGCCGCCGCGTCGCGGGTGGCGGTTATCGCCGGCGGTAAGCTCGGGGGCGAGGTGATGGCGGAGCGCAAGGTGGGGGCGGGCGGTGCGACGCGGTGGCGAGGGCGCTGCTGCGTCGCGGGTGGCGGTTATCGCCGGCGGGGTTAGGGGTTTGGGTTACCGGGGGCGGCGGCGGCGGCGGAAACCATTATCTCCGACGAGCTTAGAAGGATTTGTTCGGGGGACGGCGGCTGGCATGGCGGTGGGCGGCGGCGCGGCGGTGCGGCGAGGCGGCGCGAGCGCCGCCGGAGCCGCGGGTGGCTGGCTGGCGGTGGGCGGGGCCGGAGGGAGGGAGGGCGAGGAAGAAGGTGAGGAGGTGGGCGGCGTTCCGACCATGGCGTTTCGACCGCTGGTCAGACGCGTGGCGGGCGGAGGGAGGGTACGCGCGGTTCCCTAACGCGCTTAGCGTACCAACGCGCTGTAACGCGGTCCAATTGCGAAGCTGCGCCGCGCCCTGCCGTCAGGCCCGGATCCGTGCGTGCACCTGCAGCCACGTAGACAGGGCACGATCAGCAAAGGGGGTGCGCGGCAGGGGGCGGCCGCCGTAGGTTCACGTGGCAGGGCGCGGCCGAGGCAGGCGCACGCGCGCGCCATGTAATGGAAGCAGGTCTCCCTCGTCTCCGCAGCTGCCACATCTTCGCCTCCGACCTCAACCACGCTTTTGCAGCTCCAGCTCGCCGAGGCTATCCAAGCCTCCCAATGTCGCACCATCCTCTTCGTCGACGCAGGCCACCGGCCACCGGCCCATCCCTGCTCCGTCGGGGTCCGTGTCGCCGTGCATGACGCCCGCTTCGAGCGCGATCCGCCATCCCGAAGGAGCACTCGGCACGTACGACGACTGCGTTTAGGCGTCTGTAGAGGTGAAACGGGCACAGGGTCATGGGAAAGAGAACGTGCTGCAGATGCTGATGTTGGCATATGGGAAGGGGGGTTTCATTCAGTATTAACGACGTGCTTACTGACGGTGTTACGGAGAGAGTATCCTTTATCCAGCGTGTTCGTCTTGCTGTTTTGCAGCAGCTACAGTGTTCGCAGTTGTTTCTTCAGCAGCAGCTACAGTGTTTTCAACAGCAGCTACAGCGTTCGCAGTTATTTTTCTGTAACCGCAGCCGCAGCTGCAGCGAAACGAACAGGCTGACCAGCAGTTGTGGAAATTAACCCCAGTGATGCACAACGCGCGAGCCAACGACGGCAGTGAGGTGCACATCTCTTTGAGTTCTGAATGACACGCAACATTTACTCGACACTTCAGTTCGTGATCGCAGACCATACAACAGCCAACAATTGGATACACCTGAAACTACCGCCGCAACTAGTCCGCCATTGTAATCATCTGGTATTTGTGCGAAATCTATAAAATATTTAGTCCCCCAGTACCAAAACCATTTTGGAACATGTGTCTCTGCATCAGTGTAAACAAAATTACAGCTGCGAATCCTATCTGTAATGCACACATTAATCTTGAACTGATGGGTATTCTTTTACTTCTGAACCAATTGTTGCATCTCCTCCATGCTTTTGAACTGGACGTTTTTTTTTTTTTATAAAAAAAACCGCGGCAACCCTGTGTTTTATCAGCACACATGGAATCAACGGTGAATCTAGAACAAAATTTGAGGTGGTGCACCAAATGGCCAAGCTCATAAAAAACATGTCTATTTTAAACCTTGACAATTTATACTGTCATAGTATGTGGCCAACATAAGCAAATTAGTACTATTGATATTCTTTTCTAATCTGGCAAAAATCCCTGCACTTGTATTTTTGTCAAAAATTCAAAATTCCAGCGAAGTGGTGACGCTTTGGCTAGCTTGGTAAATTGATACACATTGGGACCTCGCAAAAAAAAAAAAATGACGCATCGGGAAACAAATGCAGCCTATGGAAGCACTGTCTTCACTTTCCCATCGCACAGCTACAAATCCTCCCATCGCACCGCCGCTACAGATCTCTGCTCTGCTCCATGGAGTCGCGACCGCGCCGCCGCCTGGGCTCGCGGCCGCCACGCAGAGCTCGCCGCCGCGACTACCAGGTCGCAGATGGCGACGGCGTGGACCGCATCAGCGGCCTCCCCGACGACCTGCTGCTCCTGGTCCTCTCCGATCCGCCTGTGACGCCGCCCGCACCAGCGTCCTCTCCAGCCGATGGAGCGACCTGTGGAGGCGCCTCCCCGAGCTCTACTTCAGCTATGTGCCGCCCAGCGCCCTCGAAGCCGCCCTCGCCAAGGTCGCCGTCCCGAAGCTGTCCGTACTCAACATCTCATTCTATCAAGGTTCTCGAGGCGACGACGTCTCTTCCGCTGCTGTTGCCTCGCTGCTTCGCACTGCCGCGCGCTTGGACCCGGTGGATCTCTACTTCTTTGTTTCAGTGGACGAAAATCATCGCGACGAGATCATCGAGTTGCCTTGCTTTGCCCGCGCCACAAAAATACACCTGTCCGTAGACCTCCACCTGACACTGCCAGCGCATCGCTGTGAGTTCCCGGTGCTGGAGAGGCTCTACATCTCGTGGTGCCACATTGATACCGGTGCTTTGATCTCGCGGTGCCCACACCTACGTGTGCTTCATACATTTCATTGTCAGAACAATGATACGCTCATGGTTCACTCAAACACCATTGAGGAGCTTGACGTCTCTCACTTTGGAGGGTGTATTGACATCGTGGCACCTGAGCTGAAGAAGCTCCGTTTGTATGCCTCCATGCACAAGGATTTCTGCCTGTCACTGTCGACACCTATGGTTCAGGATCAGTCGTGGCGCTGTACACTTGATAAAGCGCTCTTGAATTTAGGGATCGATGGGTCGTGGTGCCTATCCCGCCTGGAGCTAGCGACGAAGGAGATTGGCAGCGTCGTCATACGTTTGAACATAAGAAGACCGAAGGCGGTACGTCCTCATTCCTTTCCCATATATATGATTTTCATCAATTTGCTGTGGCTCTACTACGTGATTCAATTATCTGCAAATATAAGGCGAAATTGCTCTCATAGCACTGGATCGAAACTAGTTTGTCCTGGTACCATTATTTTTTCAGGGATTTCAAAAATAGCACTGGTTTTCACCCTTCCCTTGCTCACCGTCGGATCTTGTACCAACTGTTCAGATCAGATATCCCAACATTCCACCGTTAGTTCCATTCTACATTGCTGTCTCCTTGGAGCTTGCAGTTCCGGCAACGGGCTGCCTGGCCCACTTCTCCTTGTTTTGCAGTTACCATGAGTTTTATTGTGCAAAACTGCATTTGACACCTTTCTGCATTTACAGGATTCTATTCTACACTCACGGAACTTGTCAGAAATGTTCCAGTTTCCTAAATTTTCTGTTTTGGAGCTATATCTTGCTACAAGTGGACATGTTTATGGAGCACTGCTGCTGAAATTACTGAGGATTTGCAATGGTATACGAAGGCTTAAGCTGGTAACCAACCAAAACGTGGTAATTTTCTTGACTACAACTGCCTAACAAATAGATTTCAACAAACATGTATGTTAGCTGCAACCATTGATATTCTGATACTAACAATGCTTCTCTTCTGTTTCAGGGGAACAATGACGAAACGTGCACACCAAACTGTCCTTGTGATCGACCGCGGAATTGGAGAAGTCAGAATATCTTCTTGATTGACCTTGAAGAATTAGAAATAGAGAATTTCAAGGGACGTGGCCACGAACTTGATTTCTTGAAATTGATGTTCAGGTGCGCACCGCTAACAAAAGTGACAGTTAAACTGGAGTCCAAGGTTTCACCAAGTAGCAAAGGATGCAAGGAAACATACAACCTTTTTAAGGCGAATCCAGCTGTGGAGTGCAATGTTTATCAAAAACGTGGCAAGGAGGTTATCTATGCATGATTGCCTATTCGTTTAGATGCAGCAGGAGATGGTATCCTGAAGCTTCTGAGACTTGTCAGAACTCAAGCTTGTTCTCGTCATTGTTATCCAAGAATTATGTTTTTTTGCTAATGATTTGTGGTAGTATCTTAAAGCTGTGTTTCCTGTCATGGATCTTAACTGGAGTGAATGGCTGAGAATTGTTGTTCTAGGCTAAAATTCTGTGAAATTAAGTTATGCTTGTACCCCAGCCATGTGTCTTTTGTCTGATTGTACTAGATTATTTCCTGTTGAACCTGTATGTTTCTTTGGTTTGAATGTTAGTAGATGCTATTGGTTTCTGCTGAAGGAAACAGAGTGCCACCAGTTGCAGAAGATTATGGAATGGCATCTTTCCAGCTCTGTAAAACTAGCATGTGCAGAACCAGGTTGTTGTGGCCCTGAAACCAGTGATATGATGTGTTTCTAGCAATGTCTAGTTATACGGGAGGTTACTTCCATCTTCGTTCTGTGTTTAGTGTTTTGAATTTTGCAATACAATGCAATGGATTTGAGGGAAAATGAATGTGTCATCCCAATTTTCCCAGATTTCAACTCGGCCTCCAATTCTCAAACATGCCTGGAAGGTCTGCAACTGTGGTCTAAATCCACCTCGTTTATTGAGCAATAGTATTTTATAATTCAGTGCTCACTGATGATCACTGGTAGAAGAATCGATAAAACTAACGTTTTAGAACCACGGTCACAATTGACGAAACCATGAACCAGATCAAACCTCACATGTCAGCTTCAACGACCAACATGTTAGCCTAACTGTATAAAGTTCAGTTAGCAGATGATTTATCATCAACTGATGCTTTTGTTGTAAAACTCTTAATTGGGCCAGGCCCACCTTCTAGAAGAAGGAGTCCTGGTCCATATGGGCTGCTTTATCGAATCCAGGCCTAACACGAAGTTAGGGTTCCCCCCTTATATATAGTTGAGGAGACCCCCCCTGTAATCTGACACCAGAATTTCGCAATAAAGAATTTCGTCCCCTCTATTCCAGTTTTACTTTTTGTTATCTGTCGTGATCTACGTGCCGTCGTTCCGCCGATAACCTAACACGTTATCAGCACGCTCTACGAGGAATTCGCCCAGCAGATCGGTGAGCTACGGTACGTTCTTGTTTTTGCGTATGATTTTTGCAATCTTGACTCGTTGCAGCCAAGATCTGTCCAGAAATCAAGAGATCAGATCCGAGAGCGAGCTATAGCAGCTATGGCCGCCCGAAGACGATCTGAATCTGTGAAGAATCGTCGAAAACAAGAAAAACAAAAGCAAAACCTACACAACGATCAGATCTGTTCATGATGTGCAGATCTTGATCCGCGCGTAGAAGAGATCTGTTACATAATCCTAGTAACAGATCTAGATCGGGTGCAACGTCACCAGGACGAAGCCTCTGGTGCAACGTCACCGAAGTGCGGAGTTCTCAGATCCACTGATTCACGAAGAACCCTACCCCTACCCGGCACGAAGTCCGGTACAGATCCGCATCATCAACAAAGGGAACAAGGGTATTAACCCTAACCCTAGACTCGAGATCGACAATGAAACAGAAGACAAAAGGGCTTCGGGTTACAAACCCTAACCCTGGATCTGCAAGAAAAAAAACAAAGACGACGACCAGCCGCCACTGTGCGCGACGAATCTTTCTGCGACCGCGACGACTCGACACTGTCACGGCGTATCCAGAACCTCGGCCCATGGACGCGCTGACGAAGCTCCGCCCTGGGGCCCAGCCGCCGCGCCACCAGGGCCTACCCTCGGCCCAGCCGCGCCGCCGCGCGACGAATCGGTCTGCGCCGCTGCGGCACGGCCTGAAGCCGCCGCCCTGGGGAGCCGGGGGCAAGCCGCGCGCGAGCGCCGTGGCGTCCCGCCCAGCGCGCCAAGGAGGGAGCCGCGCTCCAGCCCGGTCTCCGAGCCGCCGCTCGCACCGAGCAGCCGGGAGCAGCCGCGCGCGCGCGCACCGAGGCGGCCCACGCGACGCGCTACGCACTGGCCATAGCCTGACCCGGACCACCGCGGCCGCGGCGAGACGCCATGCCCGCGGGCGCGCGCGCCACGCCGACCCTGGCCACTGCGCCACGCGCGCAAGCCGCGGCGCCATGTCCAGCCGCACTGAAGTGCTCAACCCCTCCCCATGCCGGATCTAGAAGAAGGTGGAAGAAAAGGAGACACCGGCGGCGGCTGGTGGGAGCAAGTGAGAAGTGAAGAGAAACTAGGGTTTCGGCCCTGTGTTTATACTCCGACGCAATTTTACACAAAAGTCCTCGTGTTTTTTTCAAAATCACGAAGATGTCCTCCCGCAGCACTGAATTTTACGAAAAAGTCCTCAGAATTTCAGAAAATACGAGATTATACTCGGAAAATCTGAAAATTACAAAGAAGCCCTGGAAATTACCAGAAAAGTCCTCGGCGTATCAGAATATTATGAAAATATCCTCGGAACATCTGGAAATTACCAGAATATCCTTGGAATATCTGAAAATTACGGAAAAATCCTGTTAATTACGAAAATTGACATGGATAATCCGAAAATTGCTGGATTGTGTTATTTTTGCATATAACACCCCAGATTTTGGTGATTTTATATAAAAACACCAATATTATAACTTAAACACGCAGTTTTTGTTATACTTATACTCTCTATTACTTGGATACATGAATTAATCCTTGCACATTGACATCATGCAGATGTCTGACCTCGTGAAGAGAGACTTTGAAGTCTTGACTCCTCATGGAAGCAACTACCTGTCATGGGCACTTGATGCGGAGATCCTCCTAAGCAGCAAAGATCTTTTGAAGACCGTTCTGCCTAAGGCGGGAGACACTGCCGCAACAGACGTGGAGAAGGCGCAGGCTTTGCATTTCTTGCGCCACCACTTAAGTGCTACTCTGAAGAGTGAATACATGACAGAACGTGATCCAAAAGTCTTGTGGGACTCATTGCAGAAACGCTTTGAGCAGATTGAAAATGTCTTACTCCCCAAGGTTGAGCGTGAATGGCAAAACCTACGCTACCAAGACTACAAGACTGTGGAGGATTACAACACCAAGCTTTATGGGATTGTCACACGCATGAAGCTTTGTGGCAAAGAGCTTACGCAAAAGGATCTTATTAACAAGACCCTCTCCACCTTTCACCCTAAGTTCACTCATGTGAGCCGCCAGTACAAGAAGGAGAATTATGAAACCTATGTCGCCCTGAGTAATGCATTGCAGCAAGATCAGGGGGAGGACGAATTGATCATGGAGAATCATAAGAATCGTCCTACTGGCTCATTGGCACCGCATGAAGCGAATGCCGTCTCCTTCAATAAGAAGAAGAAGAACAAGAATAACAAGGGTAAAGGTGCTCCCAAAGCTACACCAAATGCACCCCCGAAGGTTCAAAACAAACCTAATGCTTTCAAGAAGAACGCAAAAGGGAAGTCAAAGAAGACACCTTCAGGGGGAGCGTATGGTGAACAAGATTAGGATTGCTATAGGTGTGGTATGCATGGCCATTGGTTCAAAATATGTGAAACACCACAGAAGTATGTTGACATGTACAAAGACCTCAAAAAGAAGCTCACGCAACATGAGGCTAACTTTGTTGAAGGCACGCAGCCAACAACAAAGACACCAATGGACCATGCAACACCAAGCAAATCCTCTGACCTGGAGTTGGACAATGATCTCATGGATGAAGAGGAAGATGTGCATGGAGATTCTGCGTAGTCATGAAGACTATTAAGAATTATTTAGTTATCTATTTGTAATAGGAGTGAAATAAGTTTAAATTCCTCGAAGGAATTAATTCGTTTATGTAATCTCTCGAAGAGAAGACATTTGCTTTGAATAAATCAGTTTGTGAAGTTTGTCATTGATTACTCTCTTTGTTTATACATTTATTATGTATGAATTACAGCATTGTGGAGCAAAATGACTATGGATGAGGAGCTCTGTCTCGTAGACAGTTGCACCACCGCTACTATTCTAAGGGACACTTGCTATTTCCAGACACTTCGAAAGTATACTGGGAATATTCTTACTGTTATTGGCAATAACAATAAGATTGTTGGCACAGGCAGGGCCACATTTGTCCTACCAAATGGTACGCAATTAACAATCCAAGAAGCATTACTTTATCCGGATTCAACCCGGACATTGTTAAGCTTTAAGGATATCCGAAGAAATGGGTTTCACGTAGAAACCAATGACGATGGAGGTGAAGAACGTCTTATCATAACCAAGAAAGAAGGCAATAAGAAGACCACTATTGAAAGTTGTCCGTCAGTCAAAGAAGGCTTGTACTATACGTACATTAAGCCAAACAAAGATTTTGCTACGTTCAAGACAATCTTTACCAATCAAGAAGCATATAGATTATGGCATGACCGTCTTGGTCACCCTGGCCTTAATATGATGCAGAGAATTACGAAAAATGCAATGGGGCATAATTTAAAGACAAAAGATTTCCCAAATCAAGCAGATTTCTTGTGCATTGCATGCGCAAAAGGGAAGCTTATTACTCGCCCCTCGCAGCTTAAGATTCAAGCAGAATCTATGTCATTTCTTGAACGAATTCAAGGTGATATATGCGGACCAATTAGTCCCTTATCAGGGCCTTTCCGCTACTTCATGGTATTAATAGACGCTTCCTCGAAGTGGAGCCATGTATGTCTATTATCTACTAGAAACCATGCATTTGCACGATTGACTGCCCAGATCATACAATTGAAGACACATTTTCCAGATCATAGAATCAAATCCATTCGAATATATAATGCTGGAGAATTTAAATCGAAGGTTTTTTATGATTATTGTATGAGTATGGGCATCAAAGTGGAACACTCCGTACCACACGTGCATACACAAAATGGTCTTGCAGAATCATTAATCAAGAGGATCAAATTGATCGCTCGACCATTGTTACAGAATTGCTTATTGCCTACCTCTTGTTGGGGGCATGCGGTGTTGCATGCAGCAGCACTTATCCAATTACGACCATCTGCTACACATGAAGAATCACCATTAGCATTGGTGCGTGGTAGAATACCAAATGTTTCCCATTTACGGAGATTTGGATGTGCTGTGTACATTCCAATCCCTCCACCTCAGCGAACTGCTATGGGCGCACAACGGAAACTCGCAGTTTACGTTGGCTATGAAAGTCCGTCCATAATCAAGTACTTAGAACCCTCCACTGGAGATTTGCATACTGCAAGGTTCGCTGATTGTATCTTCAATGAAGATCATTTCCCGGCATTAGGGGGAGGAAAGTATCTCTCTAGAGAAGAATGCCGGCAAATAGATTGGGATGCTAAAGGAATCCTAGGAATGGATCCTCGCACTAAAGAAGCTGAACTCGAAGTTCAGAATATACTCCACTTGCAGAGAGTTGCTAATGAATTGCCTGAAGCTTTCACCAATACAAGAGACATTGTGAAGTCTCATATACCGGCTGTAAATGCTCCTGAAAGAATAGAAATCCCATTTGAAGAGGATGAATATATGGAATTCCAACCTTCTTCCATAAAAGCAACGAATGCTAGGAAGAGGGGGAGTGAACCGGTTACAAGGGCACCCAAGAAGCCTAGAGTACAAGCTCAAGCTAGAGCTCCTAGGAGACGTCCTGCGGAGAAGAAGCCTAAGCAAACTGCTCAAAAGAAAACCAAAGAAGGTGAAAGTGATCCACATGAAGTGGTGAGACTTGAAGAACCAAACCCAAGTGAGAATGTGCATGAATCTCACGAAGGGATACCGGAAATTCCTGATCTCAATGTATCTATTGATAATGAGGATCAAGGAAATGAAAACTCAACGAATTATGTTGAGACGGGAGTGGTATATAATAGAAAGATACTTGAAGTCAATACATACTTTGCTGAAACGATTGCAACACAAATTGATTTGGAATCTGAACCAAAATCAATAAAGGAATGCAAGAAGCGTCCTGATTGGCCAAAGTGGAAAGATGCAATCTGTGCAGAGTTAAACTCGCTGAAGAAAAGAGAAGTGTTTGGTAGTGTAAACCTTACACCAACTGGCATTAAACCAGTGGGTCACAAATGGGTGTTTGTCCGGAAGAGAAATGCTCAAAATGAAGTGACTAGATACAAGGCGAGACTCGTAGCGCAAGGTTTCACGCAGAGACCTGGCATTGACTACGAAGAAACCTACTCTCCCGTAATGGATGGAATCACATTCCGGTATTTGATCTCAATGGCGGTGAATATGAATTTGCAGATGCGACTTATGGATGTGGTCACAGCATATCTATATGGAACATTAGATACAGAAATCTATATGAAAGTTCCAGAAGGTATTAAAGTTCCAAATGAAGATGACCGCAAATTATATAGTGTCAAATTACAGAAGTCACTATATGGTTTGAAACAATCAGGGAGAATGTGGTACAACAAGCTCAGTACATTTCTCTTGGAAAAGGGATTTGTGAAGAATGAAGATTGTCCTTGTGTATTCATAAAGAAATCAGAGAAAGGCTTTTGCATAATCTCTGTTTATGTTGATGACTTGAACATTATTGGTACTACCAATGAAATTGAAGAGACTTGCTCATACTTGAAGACTGAATTTGAAATGAAAGACTTGGGCAAGACTACATATTGTTTAGGTTTGCAACTTGAACATACTCCTGAAGGGGTACTCTTGCAGCAATCAAACTATACCAAGAAGGTATTAGAGAGATTTAATATGCACGAAGCATATCCACTCCGATCACCTATGGTGGTGAGATCCCTTGATATAGATCAAGATCTTTTTAGACCGAAGCAGGAAGATGAGGAATTATTGGGACCTCAATATCCATACCTCAGTGCCATTGGAGCCTTGATGTACCTTGCGAATGGTACAAGGCCCGACATAGCTTTTGCTGTTAATCTACTTGCAAGATATAGCTCAGCACCAACTCGAAGGCATTGGAATGGCATCAAGCAAATCCTCCGATATTTGAGAGGAACTGAAGACCTTGTATTATTTTTCAAGAAGAATGGAGAATTGACCCTTGTGGGTTATGTTGATGCTGGATATTTATCTGATCCACATAAATCAATATCTCAAACGGGATATGTGTTTTTATTTGGAGGAACTGCAATTTCTTGGAAGTCAACGAAGCAAACATTGGTTGCTACATCGACAAATTACTCGGAGATCATCGCATTGTTTGAAGCTGCAAAGGAGTGCGCCTGGCTCAGGAGGATGACAAGTCATATAATGAAGACCAGTGAAGTGGCGTATACTCCATCCCCTACAATTATCTATGAAGATAATAAAGCTTGTATTGCACAAGTACAATCGGGATACGTAAAGTCAAACAGGACAAAGCATATGTTACCTAAATTCTTCCACACGCATGAAATGCAAGAGCAGGGAGAGATTTTAGTAACACATGTCCGATCTTGTGACAATCTTGCAGATATGTTCACAAAGGCCTTACCTTCCCGCACTCTCGAAGAGTGTCGGCGTGGCATTGGCATGAGAAGACTTAGAGAAGTGCTTGGAACAGGGGGAGAACTTCCCTAAGTACATCACATTCCCGAACTAAATGAGTTATCTCGAAGATAATTCATATCAGTCATGAAGACTGATAAACATTAATCATGAAGATTAAAAACATTGCACTCTTTTTCCCTTATGAGTTTTTCACATGAAGTTTTCTCAATAAGGTTTTTAACGAGACAATGTGTGCATACAAGTGGTGGTAATATGTGCTCTTTTCTCCAATTTTTCCCACTGGGTTTTTAGGAGTTTTTATGAGGCATACTTATCACGATAAAGAGCCCAAGGGGGAGTGTTGTAAAACTCTTAATTGGGCCAGGCCCACCTTCTAGAAGAAGGAGTCCTGGTCCATATGGGCTGCTTTATCGAATCCAGGCCTAACACGAAGTTAGGGTTCCCCCCTTATATATAGTTGAGGAGACCCCCCCTGTAACCTGACACCAGAATTTCGCAATAAAGAATTTCGTCCCCTCTATTCCAGTTTTACTTTTTATTATCTGTCGTGATCTACGTGCCGTCGTTCCGCCGATAACCTAACAGCTTTAACCAGAAGGGCAACACAGTACAAGGAAATGTACAACAAAAGCACGGCATTGTGACTTGAGGATAATTACCTGCGCACTGTGTTGTTTTCCATTTTCCTCCTGATGGATTGTGTACACGTAAGAGCCATTGCGACGGCCACTGAACAGTACAGAGATAGGGGGCGTTGAGTGGTTTCAAGGAGCCGGGGGCCTGTGTATGTGCTACTCCATACACACGAAGCTTATGCTCCTACTAGAGGTTATTAAGGAGAGCTCGAAGAAGTTAGGAGGAGAGCTCAAAGAAAACTGAGGTTAGGAAAGGGCGATCGGCGAACTGCCATGTCCGGCGACGGTTGCATGGTGATCGAGTCGCAGTCGGCGGCGAGATGCGCTTCCCCCGGTCAGATACATATTCCCTCTGTTCCTCAAAGCGAGAGCTACGCCGGCAAGTACATCCCGCCCACATCCTCGACGCCAACGTCCCGCTCCCCGCGGACCAGCGGGTGAACCTGCAGTGCCAGGGCGCCGCCATCGGCAACGGCATGACGCACCCGGTGGCGCAGGTGACCGTGCACGCGGATCGACCAGGCCTACTCCGGAACGCCACCGGCGTGGCGACGCCGTTCAACTACGCGCGGACTTAGCCGTACCCGACGACGCGCCCGCTTCGCGACTTCAGCTACACTGGCGCTCTCGACGCGAGGAGCGGCCTTGGCGTGGACGCGGCGCTGGCCGAGGACATGCATCATGCGGAGCGACAAAGGGCGACGTGGGTCAAGGTCTCGCGGTCGTGGCGCACGCCACCTGCCTCCGCGCTGGCTTCGTGCCGTACGGGGAGTAGCCGATCTCCGGCCACCTCCTCCGGAAGCAAGCGGACGAGATAGGATAGGGCCGTCTGCACCGTCCCTCTCCCACCGGTACACTGCGCTGCAAGCGGAATCAGGAGTGGACGAAGCCGATTGCAGAACGTTTTGAACCTGTGTCGGTGCGAGGAGATGTACAGAATGTAGGCGGCGGTGGCGCTAGCTCCGGCGAGACGCGGCAATGTCGCCAAGAAGCACAGCATGCGTTTCTTGTCACCCCAGGGGACGCGCGGCCGTCGTCTCAAACTCCGACCTTGCTCGCTCGACGTGAGTTGCGGCGGTTGCCTGGCTGTTCAGAGTTCGCGGAGCGAATTGCGAGATGGCCAGAGTTCAGGCAAGTCGCCGCGCCACGCGCAGCCGTCGTTCCAATCGAAACCCAGGGGCGGTCGCTATTTCGAATGGCGACCACATCTGGGTGCCTGAGATCCGTTCGATCGTATTTCAGCGGTCCAGATTCAACCCGGTTTTCTCGTATGTGGCTATTGAGCGGACGTTATCTGGGTCGTCCATTTTCATCCCACCGTTGATTTTTCCCAGCCGCGTGCCCCCGCTCTGACCGACGATCTGGGCAGAATTCTAAACGTGAGGCACCATTCAGGCATCTTTCTCGGCTCCGCTCGTTTTCCTTTCCGCTCTTCTCTTCCGCCCTTCTTTCTCGGCTTGTTTTCGAAAAACTAGGGTTCTGCCTCCCTTTTCCACTTTACTCTCTTCTTCTTCCTCGGGTCATCTCGGCGGCGCATGCAATTCTCCCAACCAATGCAAGTTCCCGTCGACACCGCTGACGTCGAAGATCCACCGCCGCCGCCGTTGCCGCCGACGGCGGGTTCAGATCTTGGTTCCTCTGCTGTGCTGCCGGGCTCTCTCATGGATTTAAGCACCTTTCTCATGACGCCATCCCTCTCAGGTTTTCTTCCGATTTCATCTGATTTGTGATATTTGTCCTTAGATTCTTGCCTGTTGGTTTCACATGTTAACCATCTCCTTTTACATCTGACCTTTTTCTGAATCAGATGCAGGAGTACACCCGGCGTTCCATGGATTCTGCAACTTCGGTTTATGACTCATCCTAAAATCTGTAATTCGTATGAAGGATTTCCCAGAGTGTCTCAGTTTGTCAAGAGTTTGTGATAAAGAACAATTCTGATAAGCTTGCAACAGATTTCTAGCTATGTCCACAACTCCGAAAAATTGATTTGTACAGCTAGTCAATAGATCCGGAACTATTTATAGAACGGTGCAATCTGATCCACATATTTCTAGTGTTCTGTATTTAAATTTTTGGTAAATTGTGGGTTCTGTGAAATTTAATGTATAAATCAATGCCTTTGGAGGGAACTTTTTAACCGAGTAGTAACTTTTGTCCTTTATGTGAAACCTACTGGTTAGTGATAAATTAAACATATTAGTTTATAAATTGAAAAAAGTAGACAATGCTATGTTACTCTTATGTTGAAATAGGAACTTTTTAGTTTACGTTCCAAATATGATGTTATTTCTTATGTTGAACCCAAATTTCTTTCTACAAGACACGGCACCGATTGATTGTGCAAAACTACTCTCCTTTAGGGAATCCACCTTCTGTAATCATAAATCACATGCTAACTTCATATTACATTGAGTATTGAATTGATGACATTGTGAATTGTGATTGAAGTTTGAACATCATTTTTATTTCAGTTTTCAACTGAAAATATGTTGTCAGAACTGAGGGACTGGGTTCAACATTATTGTCATGTTGAGCGGTGAACTTCGTAACTATTGTTAAGTGCCTCCTTACAACTCTGAAAAATATTGATGGATGGAAAAACTTCGTTGAATTGGCTGCCTTGGTCTTATCAAAGAGTTTTTCACTCTGTTGTGCCTGGAATTGACACTCATCCATGTTTGAGGAGAATATGTACTTGAGAATGAATTATTCATTTTTACTAAGAATACATATGCTGACTTTTTCACTCTTCAAAACATTGTATTATGGTCTATTAAGTATTTTAATTGTACATTGTTATTATAGGATGGAAATGTCATGTTTTGGTGAAAAAGAGGACATTATTGGTGATTGTACAATGTGATTATAGGATTGTACTATGTCGTTGTGCATTGTGGCTGCTGTCATGTGGAACCAGTGTATGCCCTGTGATCAGTATTAAACCGTTGGTACTGGATACTATGGTACCACCGTTGACATCTGCAGTACCTATAGCAGTCAAAACTGAACCATTGGCATATGCAAGATTGTAACATTGACAACTTGAAATGTCATTGAGCTCTTTTAGTGAGATAAATGTTGACAACTTGAAATGTCATTGAGCTATCCGTCACACATTTGACTTTTTATGGTCATGTTTGGCAATTTAGCATCACATAGTATATCCCTATAAAATTAATAAAAGATTTTGGTGAAGTATGATAAAAGTTGGGTTCATTCACAAAAAACAACCACACTAGTCAAATAATAGCTTCTCACTCTTGTTCTTTTGGTCCAGCCATTTATGCGGATGTGTTTCCTCCTTTGTAGAACAATAATAGTTTGGAACAAAATAGCTATTATAGAAAGATAATCCAGACATGTTCCATGATAGCTTTAAGTAAAATAAGTTAGCTTCGACACATGATATATGTTTTTCCACATACATAGATTGTCAGTAACTAGGAAGCTCATGTAGGAGATACTAAAAACCAAGTGCGCAAATTCAGGTACAATAATGTCAATCTCAATCACCCCCGCAGGAGCAACATGATACTAGAGATAGAACTCTTCAAAATGAATTTAGATAAACAAAAACAAGTTATCAAATATAGTTGAACGATATCATCACAGACATTTGATCCTGCCAGTTCCTCAATGTACTTACACCGTCTCTCTGAGTCATATGCTCCAAAAAAAAAAGACAAGATATCTGAAGGCATGCCTTTGTGGTGTTTGCCACATGTACACCATTGGTATCTGAAAGACATTACACTAAATGTATCGAAAAATTCATATGCTTCTCATATTCTAAAGAGATTCAATAATTTGTCCAGATCTCTATGTAAAATAAAAAAATTGCCATACAACAAATCTCCACGGCCATTTTTCCATTAATTAAACCCAGCTTGGGCAAATTATTCTGTAGGACGCCATCTTCAATTCCCGTGAGTTCTCATCCTGCTTTGGAAAATTAGAAATGGAAGATAAGCACACAAAAAATTTATTGATCATGTGATTCAACCCCCAGAAAAGTAGCCAGACAATTTATGGTGAAGTGACCTAGACTGCATATTCAGGAGAGAGCAACATTTTTCGGATAACTAAATAACTAGAATATGAAGCTGGTAAAAAAAAGGTGAAGGCGCTATTGAAGCAACTTGAGTGCACATGGTGATTAGTAGCAATGTCCAACTCTTTTAAATGCTTATGCAGCAACACGAGTGCACAGGGTGATAATTCAATTGCTAAGCCTCAAACTGCTGTAGATCCAATATCTATCACTAGCATCCAAGAAATTCATGTATGAGAAGAGTGTTCCAGCAATACACCGGAATGGCATATTTGTCTAGAAAAAGTTAACATGCCAATGGCATTGTTCTTTTAAACTCTGTATAACCAATCACTCCATCAATATTCCAGTTAGGGACATCTGGAATTGGAGAAGTCAATGGCAGCGGCATTTCAACTTCCTATAGAAAAAACCTAGCTATAGAAAAAACTCCATCAATATTCCAGTTAGGGACATCACGTAACGCAGCATGCTTTATATGCAAAAAAAAAAACCAGCTGTAGAGAGAGGAAGAAAAAGCTAGAAAAAGCACTGAAAAGTGGACTGCTGACTTTGCCAGAAATGGTGTTTGGCTAAAAGCACAATATTAATTTTTTACTCATCTGGTGACCATAGAATCAAATGTGGAAAGAGAGAATAGGGCAATGTAAATATCTATATTATAAGGAAATGTTATTTGCCAAAAATGGTGTCTATGTCCACAGAAACGGTGTCTATGGTCACAGAAATGGAGTTTGACATAAATGAAATGTAGATTAACATTATGATGTTAAACTAATCTTATGTCATTTTAATCCTAGAGACTGGACTGAAGGAATCAATATGCAAGGAGAATAGTACATTGGTATTCCTACAGTCTGTTTGGTTCATTGAACATAGAAATCAGTAATACATGTTTACTGTACAAGCATGTTCACACGGGACTGAAGGATCAAATTGGGGCATTAGTAGACCCAAGGATGCTGAACGGAGAAGATATTGGAAAAAGCACATGTTTGATGTACAAACAAGTACATATGTTAAATAAAAAGCACATGTTTCGCTTAACAAAAAAGTAAATATGTAATTCCTCAAAAAAAAAAAAAAGAGTAAATATGTTACATCAAGTCGTAGGTGTGTTACTAAGTTTATTATAGTGGATAGAGCAGATGAAAGTGTTTATCGTGTACTATATAGTAGCTTGGAGCACATGATTGATTTGTAGTGGGAGGCACTACGGTTTGAAGGTTGGGTAAACATCAACTTATTAACAGTGGACTAGGATGAGTCTTAAAAATGTTTGAGTTTTATAGAGTCAATAAAATGAACATGTAATTAATATACAATTAAAAAGCCTTGTCTGAATTTTAAATAAGTGGAGTTTGAGCATAAGACCATGAAGTATCAAGTAATCCCAAAGATGCTGATGAATCATAGAAGTGCATATCTGGAAAAACTTGGGGCATCAGTGATTCGAAGATGCTGATCATAGAAGATCTTGGAAAGAGCACATGTTTCCTGTACAATCAAGTAAATATGTTCAGATGTAAAGAACAAGTTTTGAGTAGCTAAAAAGTGAATGCTATATCGTAATTTTGGAGAAGTCGCCCATTAAGTTTACTTCAGTAGGAAATAAGATAAAAGTGTCGAGGATCCACAAAAAAGAAGTTTCTTGGACAGCTAAAAAAAGGAGTTTCATGGAGAGTGAAAAAAGGTGTTTAGCAGCGAAATAATATATAAGTTCCAAACAATGAATGGTAAATCAGTGTATGAGTTGGCTGTTCTAAAATTATGCATTTATACTAATAGAACAGAGTATGCTTGGACATAAGTTGCACCATTCCTTGTATACACAAGGTGCTTCATGAAATTTGCCTAACAGACTTTGTATAGTAAGGAACACATACTTATCATGCAGGTGGATGAAAAAAGTGGATAGCAGTTTAGGACAAGCATCACGTACATGTCAGATGACAATAAAATGACTTGGGAAATGATATGGGAGAGAATGATAAGTGTGCTGAATGCCAAGTTGCCAACTAAGTGTGTGTAATGAGGATGACAACTGACAAGATATGCTAATTAACAGACATGGCTTCAGCAATTTGGTAAATAATAAGAGTTTTAAGCATGCTTGCAACAACATCATTGATTGGACGTTTTAGGATCAATGGAGCTTATTAAATAACAAAAATAAAAATCATCCAGGCAATACAAACATTAATATGTTGGTATAGAGAAACAATAGAATTTCTAAGAAACCAGAATCTTCATGTAGTCAGACTTTGTGAAGCCAACTTGTTCTATCTGCTGTGCAAAAATATATTAATAGAATGGCAAGGAAGGAGACGAAATAAACCTTTCACGGGGTGTGTTGCAAGAACTGATGGCGTACCAATACCAAGTGAGGAAACGGTCATTCATGGCGACCAGAAATATAAGGCTACTTAAGCAACAGAAATGTGACAACAAAATTTGAACGCAACAGAAAAGTGATTACTTGTTTTAGCATTGAAGCATAAGCCAGAATCAGATGCATCAGTAGTTAAATTGTTCTGAGTCATATCCAGAAAAACTTGGGGCATCAGTAATCCTGAATATGCGGATCATAGAAGATCTTGGAAAGAGCACATGTTTCCTGTACAAATCAAAAAAATATATGTGCATTTAAATACCAATTCGTCTGGGTAGCTAAAATGTGAATACTTTATGATAAACCAGTGTCTTGTTGCCCATTAATTTTGATTCGATGGAAAATAAGAAAAAGGGTTTTAGCAGGGGAAAAAATGAGCCAAGTGCATTGCGGGAGGAGTATCATTGGCAGACATAAAAGGTGGTTAGCAACAAATAAAATGTCTTTGGAAACAACGAAATTAATGTTTGAGTTGGGTGTTCCAAAATTATGCATTTACACTGATAGAACATAGTATGATTGGACACAAGGTGCGCACTTGGAATGATTTATATGACCATTGATGGATGTATAGGAGCATGCAAAGTGCTTCATGAAATTTGTCTAACAATCTTTTTATATCAAGGAAGACATGCTTATCATGCAGGTGGATGAAAATTCATTTGGATCAAATAAGTACTAGATTGCATGGTGTTGTGTGCATCACATACACGAAGTCGAGGGCAGATAAAATTACCTGGGAAATGATATGGGTAAAAATTGAAAGTATGTTGAATGCCAACTAAGAAAAGGATGTGTAATGAGGATGAGAGCTGACATGGTATACTAATTAAATTCATGGCCACAGCAATATGGTAAATAATGTGGTGTTTAACCATGCATGAAACAATATCTTTGATTGGTCGTTTAACTATGAATAAAGTTTATTGATCAACAAAACAGTATAGCATAGCATCCTGTCAATACAAACATGAATATGTTGGTATAGGGAAACATTACCATATCTAAAAATACAGAAGAAATCATGTAGTCAGGGTAGACTTTGTGTACCCAACTTGCACTATCAGCAGTGGGGAAAAAAATAGAATCATGTCTATTAGAATGGGAAGGAGAAGAAAAGTAACCTGTCGCAGGGTGAGGTGCAGGAACTGATGACGTACCCATACCAAAGTGAGGAAATGGTGACAAGGGAAGATCAGAAAAAGTAGTAGAGCCAAGTTGATTTGGGAGTCCGAAGCTGCAGAATCCATGGAACGCCGTCGGGACTCCCAATTCTGTACAACCTTACAGTATTAGAAGAGGGCACGTGTACAGAAGGTGCATCACATAGAGCAATACAAAAGGAGGAAATTAGGCGGAAATCGATGGCAATCGGGAAAACCTGATGATTTGCGTCAATTTAAAAACGGAACGAATCCAATACTTTGATACAGCGAATCTGATGAAAACCAAAACAGGAAACGGAATGAATCAAATGAGGATGCGAGTTATCACACAGCAAATTTGTAAATGGCAGAAATTATTGGAGGATGAGTGATGCGGAATGCAACATGCCGAAAGGAATCTTGGGTGCGGATCTGCCGGGGAAACAAAAAGATGGGGGGAACGAACAGATAAAGTGCCGGTGGGGAAGATGAAAAAGTTGGGTGAGGTGACGGCGGCGGAGAGGGGAAAAAACGGGCAAGTGGAGGGGACCGGGGGAGCAAGGCAAAACATTGGCAGTCAAAACGTCGATCGAGGCGCGGGGTCAGGCGAAAATGGACGGCCAGGATAAGGTCCGCTCAGAAGGTAGGTGCGAGAATGCGTTTTACGTCCAGATTTGTCACTTCGCGGGGATCGTCTTCCTCGCCAGGGGACCCAGACCTGTTCGCGGAAATGCCGCAGCCGCGCCGCTTGCTGCCGGCCGGCGCGGGGATGGCTGGCTGCGTGGCCACCTGGACTTTCTGTCCGGAGGCGAGACAAATATTCTCTCGGAAAAGCCTTGTGGGAGTGGACACCGACGGGCGGGGTCATTGCCATCATCGCCGACGCCGCGCACACGGGTTAGAGATGGTGACGGACAGACGGCAGTGCATGGCCACCTCCTCCGGAAGCAAGCGGACGAGATAGCGCGCCGCCGACGTCGCCATGCAGGAGCTGCGAGCGCGCGGGAACGGCGACGTACGTCGCGTTCCGCGCGTACCTCCTCACGACGGACGCCGGACGGGCACCGGCGGTCATGGACGATGCGGATGGAGACGAGGGCCGTGGGCACGTGGCTCTGGAAGTCGCTCGTCGACTGGGTGTTCCCGGTTCTGCTCCACGAGCTGTGCCGCCGGAACGACCTGCCGGTGACCGGCTTCACGTCAATGCCCGACGATGCCAAGGCGGACATCCTCAAGAGGCTCGCCGACGGCAAGGACCTCGCCAGGATGGAGTACGTGAACCAGCAGGCAGCTGCGGCGCCTCGTGGCGGAGCGCGACCGAGAGCTGTGGAAGGCCATGAGTCCCTGGACCTGCCGCCGGAGGCACAGAGCTACGGTGAGGGTGACACCTGGAAGAAGAGGTACTCCCGGCGCCGGCAACAGCCACGGCAGTATGATCTGCTTCTGGCGTTGTTAGAGCGTGGCCGTCAAAGCAGAACCGACTTGCAGCGTCTCTGGGATTTTCCTTTGCAAGTATCCATCATGGTGTGGATGCATGAATTCGGTGTTAGGCTGATGATCACTGGTAGTAGAATCGATAAGACGAATGATGTACAACCACTGTCAAGAGCGAACTGCTGACGCTTTGGCTCAAGTGACCATCAATGGTGTCACTGGCCTGGTAAATTGGTCAAGAGGTTAATGACGCATCGGGAATCAAGTTCAGCCTAATCGAAGCAACCTCTCCCACTTCACGTTCCCATCGCACCGCTTCAAATTCTCCATCGCGTGCTCTCCTTAAATAGCACGGCCCTGAAGAAGAACCCTCTCCAATCTCTGCTCTGCTCCATGGAGTCGCGGTCGCGCCGCCGCATGGGCTCGCGTCCGCCGCGCGGAGTTCGCGGCCGCGACGACCAGGTCGCAGATGGCGACGGCGTGGACCGCATCAGCGGCCTCCCCGACGACCTGCTGCTCCTTGTCCTCTCCCGTTTTGAATGCGCCCATGAAGCCGCCCGCACCAGCGTCCTCTCCAGCCGATGGAGTGATCTGTGGAGGCGCCTTCCCGAGCTCTACTTCAGCCATGTGTCGCCCAGAGCCCTCGAAGACGCCCTCGCCAAGGTCGCCATCCCAAAGCTGTCCGTCCTCGACATCGAATTCTCTGGCGGCAGTGTCTCTTCTGGCGACGTCGCCTCGCTGCTTCCCGCCGCCGCGCGCTTAGACCCAGTGAAGCTCTCCTTAGGTCTTTGGGGGAAAGAAAAGGATGGCGACCAGACCATCGAGTTGCCTGGCTTTGCCCGAGCCACAGAAATCTACCTGTCCGTAGGCCACCACCTGACCCTGCCAGCGCATGGCTGTGAGTTCCCGGTGCTGGAGAGGCTCTCCATTGCAAGGTGCCGCATTGATACTGGTGCTTTGACCTTGCGGTGCCCACATCTATGCGTGCTTCGTATTTCTCGTTGTCAGAGCTATGATACGCTCAAGGTTCACTCAAATACCATTGAGGAGCTTTACGTCACTCACTTTGGCGGGTGTATTGACATCGTGGCACCTGAGCTGAAGAAGTTGCATTTGTATGCCACCATGCACAAGGATTTCAGCGTGTCATTGTCGGCACCTGAGCTGAAGAAGTTGCATTTGTATGCCACCATGCACAAGGAGTTCAGGATCAGTCGTGGCGTTGTAGACTTGACAAAGAGCACTTGAATTTAGGGATCGACGGGTCGTGGTGCCTATCCTGCCTGGAGCTAGCGACGAAGGAGATTGGGAGTGTCGTCATACGTTTGAACATAAGAAGACCGAAGGCGGTACGTCCTCATTCCTTTCGCATATATATGATTTTCATCAATTTTCTGTGGCTCTACGACTTGATTCAATTATCTGCAAATATAATTGTTTTGCCGTTACAGGATTCATAAAATTTTATTGTGCAGAACTGCATTTGACACCTTTCTGCATTTACAGGATTTTGTTCTACACTCACGAAACTTGCCAGAATTGTTCCAGTTTCCTAAATTTTCTGTTTTGGAGCTATGTCTTGATACAAGTGGACGTGTTTATGGAGCACTGGTGCTGAAACTACTGAGGATTTGCAATGGTATACGAAGGCTTAAGCTTGTAACCAACCAAAACGTGGTAATTTTCTTGACTACAACTGCCTAACAAATAGATCTCAACAAACATGTATGTTAGCGGCAGCCATTGATGTTCTTATACTAACAATGTTTCTCTTCTGTTTCAGGGGAACAATGACGAAGCATGCACACCAAACTGTCCCTGTGATCAACCACAGAACTGGAGAAGTCAAAATATCTTCTTGATTGGCCTTGAGGAAGTTGAGATACAGAATTTCAAGGGACGTGGCAATGAAGTTGATTTCTTGAAATTGATGTTAAGGTGCGCACTGCTGACAAAAGTGATTGTTAGACTGGAATCCAAGGTTTCACCAAGTAGCAAAGGATGCAAGGAAACATACAATCTTTTTAAGGCGAACCCAGCTGTGGAATGCAATGTTTATCAAAAACGTGGCAAGGAGGTTATTTATGCATGATTCCCTATTATTTTTTTATGCAGTGGGAGATGGGCATCCTGAAGCTTTTGAGACTTGTCTGCACTCAAGCTTGTTCTCGTCATTGTTATCCTAGAATTATGGTTTGTTGCTAATGATTTGTGGTAGTAATATAAAGTTGTTTCCTGTCACGGATCTTAACTGGAGTGAATTGCTGAGAATTGTTGCTCTAGGCTAAAATTCTATGAAATCAAGATATGCTTGTACCCCAACCATGTGTCTGTTCTCTGGTTATATTAGATTAATTCCTGTTGAACCCGTGCGTTTCTTTGGTTTGAATGGTAGCACATGCTAATGGTTTCTGTTGAAGGAAACAGAGTGCCACCAGTTGCAGAAGATAACGGAATGACATCTTTCCAGCTCTATAAAACTAGCAGTTGTGAACCAGGTTGTTGTGGCCTGAAACCAGTAATATGAATATGATGCGTTTCTGGCAATTTTTAGTTGTAAAGGAGGTTACTTCCATCTTTGTTCTGTGTTTAGTGCTTGTAATACACTGCAATGGATTTGAGGAAAGATGAATGCCCACCGCATATGACTGAAAGTGTCATCCCAATTTTCACTGATTTCAACTAGGCCCCAAATTCTCAAACATGCCTGGAAGGTCTGCAACAGTGGTCTAAATCCTCTTCGTTTGCTGAGTATCCATCATCGTTTGGAATCCAGTACTCACTGATGTTCACTGGTAGAAGAATCGATAAAACTAATGATGTACAACCACGATCACGAAACCATGGACCAGATCAAACCTCACATGTCAGTTTCAACAAACAACATGTTAGCCTAATTGTATAATGTTCAGTTAGCAGGTGTTTTATCATCAACCGATGCTTTAACCAAAGGGGAAATACAATAAAAGGAAATATATACAACAAAAGCATGGCATTGCCACGTGCACTTTCTAATTTAAACGCATCAAACCTTTTTGAACATGTGACTACAGGATAGTTCCCACCGAACTGTGATAGTTGTTTATCTCCACCAAATGGATTGTGTATGCATAAGAGTCTAATTGCGATGGCCAATGGTTTCGACTTTGGTGTATTTGTTCCTTGCGGACTGACGAAAAATTTAGTTTTTTGAAAGCCAAGGAAACAAAGCCATACTTCGCCTTTCTTCGCTAGTTCGCTTTAGTACATAGGTTATGGCAATACTTAATTATATCTTTTGCTTAGGCTTTAAACACTTATTTTCTTCTTCTCTTGATTATTTTCTTTCGCCCTAGGCAATCTCTTTGCTTGCTGAACATATCTAGTTTTGTCGGACAACCTCGCTCTCTGCCAACTGTGGCCAATTTAGTAGGATAGAATGTTTAGTAGAGGTTAGTGGAATGTTACATGAATAGTAGCAGGCCCATGCATGCTGTTTCAAAGGGTAGGCAAGCTTCGTCTCGGAACTCACCATAGTGCAAATTGGTAACGTGGGTATAAAGTTTCGTTTTTCTGACATTCTCGTAGCTAACTGTCATTGTTCTGACAGGTAGTAGGAGTAGGAGGTTTGATTGATTTCATTCCTGAGTCTTCTTTCTTGCATTCCATCGTTACTTGCGGTGCAATCTGGAAGTCTCAAAGCGAGAACTGATTTCACTTCTTCCACCGAGGCTTGAGGGCTTCACCCATTTTATAACCCCTGAATCCCTGCGGTAGTGTGCGGTTTTTGTGAGCAAACTGCCATGTCCGGCGACGGTTGCTTGGTGATCGAGTCGCAGTCGGGGGCGAGGTCTGCTCTTCACTGGCCAGATACATATTGATATTCCCTCTGTTCCTCACCGGCGAGAGCTACTCCGGCAAGTACGTACGTCCCGGCGGCTGCGGCCCATGTCCTTGACGCCAACGTCGGGCTCCCCGCGTTCCAGAGGGTGAACCTGCAGGGCATCGCCATCGGCAAGTCGCCGACGGCAACGGCATGGATGACGCACCCGGTGGCGCAGGTGACCGTGCAGCACGTACGCTGACCAGGCCTACTTCGCGGGGCTCATCAACGCGAAGCAGAAGGCCACGGTGGAGGCGATGCAGAGCTGGACGGTAGGCCTCGTGCGGGGCGCGCAGGTGGACGTACGGACGCCAGCCGGAGGAGGAACATGATCGTAAGGTTCCTCCGGAACGTCAACGGCGTTGCAACGCCGTTCAACTACGCGCGGAATCGGCCGTACCCGACGCGTCCACTCGCGACTTCAGCAACACCGGCGCGACGCGGGGAGCGGCCTGGGCATGGACGCGGTGCAGCAAGGCCGTGTCCGCGGCACTGGCCGATAGGGGTGCAAATTGCTGCCCCTTAGGGTCGGGGGCGACCCTCTTTAGTTCAAGCAAATGAACTAGATTTCCAAAATGAGACTCATTTTGGAAATCTAGTTCATTTGCTTGAACTAAAGAGGGTCAAAGGTTACCCTAAGGGGCACCTATTTACAGCCCTACTGGCCGAGGACATCATGCGGAGCGCCAAAGGGCGACGTGGGTCAAGGCCGTCCTGGCAGCAGCGCGGAACGGCCACACTGGGTGCTGCTGTTCCAGTCCAGGGCGTGTTCGACCTGCACAGCGCGCCGGCGTCGTCATGGGACCGTACGGGAACTGACGTGGCACGTTCCTGGACACGGACCGCGCCATGTGGCAGGGGAGCTCGCTGGGTACGTGCAGGCGTCAGGGCCACTGGCGAACGCAGTCATCGGAGTTAAGGGCCGGCGAGCAGAGCTCGAGGCGCAGGCGCTCGCGGCAGTTCCTCTCTTTGTGCTGCAGCCGGCGATCCGCCTTCATCTTCATTGACTTCTAGTAGGACGGGGGGCTTAGGTCCCCCGCCCCGGCCCTCGCTCCACTCTCACCTCTGCTTCCACCATGCCATGGCCGCAGCCAACGACTCGCTGTCTCGTCATGATAGTGACAGAAATGGTTTCGATATTCAGAGCCGCAAACACTGATGACAAAGTAGCGAGGGACAGGGCTCAAGTCGTTCAACGACTTAAGGAGTAGGGCGTACACGGTTGCCACGGCCGCTCCGTGTGACCACTCCTTCAGCAGAACTAGTGGAGGCGGCCCTTATGCAGCAGAGTTTGAGGAGCTGGCATAGGCGCTCGTGGCGGATCCTCTCTTTGCGCTGCAGCCAGCGATTCTCCTCCATCCATCTTCACGGACTTCTATAGGCCAGGGGGCTTAAGCCCCCCCCCCCCCCCCCACCCTCCCCTCCGCACGCGCGCATTTGATCTTCCCTGTCCTCGCTCTACTTTCACCTCTGCTTGCACCATGGGCGCACCCACTTGCCGCCTCATCTAGATAGTGACAGAGATGGTCTCTGTTTTTGGACTAGCGAACATAGATGACAATAGAGTTAGGGCTTCTGCTCAAGTGGAGCAACACATTTCGAAATCCGGCATACAAGGTTGCTAAGGTTCACTAAGAGGATGATTGCACAGTTGAGCTCAAGAAATTGATGGATACTTCAGCAAAATCGGTGGATGTGGCCCATATGCAGCTGAACTCGAGGCATTGCCACAAGCGCTTGCTGTGGTTCTTCTCTTTGGGGTGCAACCGACGATCGCGTTTGTAAACAAAAAGAGATATTGGTGATGATAGCATTTGTAAACAGAGACAGATAATATGCATACAAAAGGGAAAAAGATGTTCCTTTTCTTACAGGTATTTTGGAGCTGCTTAGTATTAAAGTGAAGGATTATATTTTAATCATTTGAAAGTAAAGGCATTGTTTCTTCATTTCATTTTGCACAAAATGATTGTGTAATCTCACTAAGTTTTTTCTTTGAAACCCTTAATGTCACTAAGTTGACTGCCTGCACCATTCACTGTGTGTGACTGATATGTGGCCCTGGGCCTCACGTTATCGTGCCCCTGGATGCTATTTCCCAATAGAAGCATTTGTGGTTCTACCCTGGTTTGGATCTCAATTGCAATTTTACTCCTTTTTTTTTTCAACTTTGTGATTTTATCTCTGATTTTTCAAACTGAGGCAAAAACTTATCCTTATGGTTTCAATTTTACCCCTTGTTTTGAAGCAAATCAGGCGTAGAATCGCAACCATAGGGGTAAGTTTTTGCTTCGATTTGAAAAATTAGGGGTAAAATCGCAAGGTTGAAAAAGGAGTGGTAAAATCACAATTGAGATGCAAACCAGGGGTAAAAACGCAATAATCTCTTCCCAATTTGTAGCTCTAGAAGGTCTGATGAGCTGCAATTGCAAAATTTATGTCTTAATTTTTTTCTTTTCTTTTTCTTTTTGAAATGAATACATCATTCAGTTTGGCATAGAGAACAAATAACTGCCACGTTCATCCTGGGAGCCGAGGACCTGTTTGCTACTCACACGATTACATGAAGTTAGGAAAGGGCGATCGGCAAACTGCCATGTCCGGCGACGGTGCACACGTAATAGCCAACTGCATGGTGAGTCGCAGTCGGCGGCAATATCTTGCTCCCCCGGCCAGTACCGCGACGCCCTCGATCCACCTGACCTTGTCGGTGTCCGCGCCGAGGGCGTGGGAGCTCGAAGGTGGGCAGGGCGGCTTGGTTGGGTGACGCCATCGGCAATCGTGTGACGCACCCGGTGGCGCAGGTGACCGTGCACGTCGACCAGGTCTACTTTCATCAACGCGAAGCAGAAGGCCGCGGTGGAGGCGAAGCAGAGCAGGACGGTGAGCCTCGAGCGGGCGCGCAGGTGGACGGGCGGGAGACGCCAGGCGGGAGAGGAGCAGGATCGTAAGGTTCCTCAGGAACGCTGCCAGCATGGCGACGCCGTTCAACTACACGCGTACTCGGCCGACGCGCCCGCTCCGCGGCTTCAGTAACACCGGCCGACCGGCGCGACGCGAGAGCGTGGACGCGGTGCAGCAAGGCCGTGTCCGCGGGCGCTGGCCGAGGACATCATGCGGAGCGCCAAGGGCGACGTGGATCAAGGTCGTCCTGGCAGCGCGGAACGGCACCGCCCGGGTGCTGCTGCTCCAGCGACCTATACAGCGCGCCGGCGTCCGTGCAGTGTGGCAACTCGTTCCTGGACGAGGCGTGGCGCGTTCCTGGACGAGGCGTGAGTGCGGGAGCTGGCGTGGTGCGTTCCTGGACGAGGACCGAGCCGTGTGGCAGCTCGAGGGCGGGGAGCTCGCTGGGTACGTGCAGGCGTCGGTGCCGCCGGCGAGCGCGGTTATCGTAGGTAGGGGTCGGGCACATGGCTGCGGCCTGCGGGCGATGATCGAGGGCTGGGTGCTGCACACGGGGCCGTTTGCCGGAGGTGGCGCCTTTCGGTCAAATTTGTGCTGATACATATTGTTGCACAAAAGAGTACTAGCATTTTTCTTGATGTTCTTGTGCTTGAATGGCTCTGCCGCCAAAGGAGCTGTGGCCGAGTGGTCAGTAGCTCCGGAGGCACCTCCTTAGGTCCCGGGTTCAATTCCTGTTGGAAGCGAATTTCGGGACCTGAGGTTAAAAAAATCCCCTCGCCTTCCCTGTGTCAAAGCACGCGGTAAAGACTCGCGCCACTGCTCACAGGCCAGCTGAGTCCCGGTGTATGGCTAGGGAGTGGGGTTCGGGGGTTTTCTCGACCTGCGTGAGAAGGTCTTCTCCTTATTCAAATGCCCGGGGGCCGTCATACCCCCCGCAGGTCGAGTTTTTTGAATGGCTCTGCCCTCTATTCCTGTCACCTTGCCTGTTCCCATGTGCCAGTTCGTGAACCCCTGAAGTACAGGAGATTTTAACTGAACTAGCAGGTGGCCCGCGCAAAATTGCGCGGCAAGACACGTTACACATTTTCATAGGTTCATATACACGTTTCATGTTAATTTCTTTTATTTTCCTGATAAACTAAATTATATGCAGTCATACCATGTTTTATCTACCGTGACTGTTGACTTGCACAAAGGTCTCCACATCATGTTGATCGACATCTTTGTTTGTGTTACTTGTTCATGTCACATGTAGTTCTACACAAACACCTTAACTCTGCCCTTGCAAGTTGCGGATGCCCAAGCTCGCCCAATGGTGGGTAATTTGCTAACAGGGTTGATTAATTTATTTCATTTTTCTGATTTATGTGGTAATTTTGCGGTGTCAAGAGGGAATGTAGTGGCTCTTTTTAACCTTCAAATATTGATAACGTTCTAGTAAGTTGGTCCACACAATTTTGCTAGTCGAGATCACTTGTATATTTTTTGTATGTGAATACCAATATTTGTCGGCATTTAGTTTTTCAAGAAATTAGTAAATATCCAATTATATCAACATAAAAACATTAAGTATCTTGTCACTAAAAAGAACATTGTACATTTAATGTGTGATAATCTTGAACAAACATATATTTGAATTGTTGTTCGTCCACTGGCTGGCTGCTTGATATTCACCAAGCCACTTCACATTTTTCTCCACCATGCAACATTTAAACATTAACATATTTTTTTTTTGCGATATGCAATTGACATGTTTTTTTCTTTTACACCTTCTAGTAACATATCGCTTTAGCTTCAATGCAAATTCGATCAACGTGATTCTTTGGTGTTATTTTTTGTACTTTTTATTATCATAAACTATATTATATAATTCCACCATTTCAAATAATCGGAGCAACATTCTATATCCAAATATTTAGAAATTTCTCAATCTCAAGGCTAAATATTTCAAATTTCTAATTGGGCATGCTTTTGTCCTTTTTTTAGCAAATAATTTGCTTAGTATTATGTCGCATTAGACAGGAAACAGAGCCAAAATCTCAGGGCAATCACCTTCACAACCATCTTAATGATCGCTACGTCCCGAGCCACTCATCGATGGGCCTCCATGCACCACTGGACCACAGGTGTGAAGGAAAGCAACGCGCGCCGCGCTTGCTTTTGCGTATGTTAGGAGCCATGCTCGTGTAACCACCTGACTACTGGATGTCCGATCACCTTTCGCGAGACTATGCCTCGTCGGTGTTGCCGTCACCCTCAAAGCTGTGGAGTTGTAGCCGCCGCCGCCTCCAGCCCGCCATGTAGCCTCTGAAGCCTGAACCGATCTGCACGTGGAATCAATCCATATAGAGTAGTGTAGCGATACGTTTCTTCACCTGGAAATTGGCACACCATGGTGAAAGCACATGGGAGAGCAAAGTGTAAATTATATAAGCTTCTTGCCGCGCTCGACATCAAGCACGACGGCACCAGGCTATGTTGAAGGTCTGTGTCTAGCGACCACAATCACTGCAAGCTCCTCTCATCCTCATGTGTCATTCTCAACTCTTATTGTCTTCAAACCTCCTTCGTCGTAGCCCATATCCCGCTGGCTATGATTATCTTGTCACCGTCGGCAAAGCCTGCTTCTAGATGATCCATGTATCCAAACCGAGCAAATCTCTTGTCTTTGTTTCTTCTAATTGGGTCTAAATTTTCATATCGTTGTGTTGTGACTCGTTTGCATCTAGCGAGAAATCGATGAAGCTCTGTTCAAGCCAAAAGTTTCAGGCCGCTGTAACCTCAACTCCAATCAGAATATTGATGAACTGATCCCAGTTTCCTTCCCTTTGTTGAGTGTCTAAATTCCTTGCTGAATCTCAAATGTTTTCGTGGATTTGGTTTTCGGGAACATGATGATGCCGAACAACGGTCACCATATGCAAGCTCAGTATACCGAGCGAGCACATGATTATCATCACAGAAGACCACACATCTGACGTCACCCTTGGTCCCGAGGTGAGCCCCCCATCCTCGTCCCCGCTATATCCCTTTTTTGGGTTAATTAGATATATGCCATTGCAATTTTCTCAGATTTGAAATATACCACTACAATTCTGTAACACCTCAAAATTTTCAAAGCAATCAAAAAGGAATAAAAATCACTTCAAATTTAAATTTTTGTCCAACTCTTACCTTGCGATGAATTTTCAAAACAAAATACATTAAATAATTCAAACCTAGCTAGAATATAATTTTTTTTTCAAATAATAAAACTAGTGCTCAAGTGTTTGCTTACATTTAAAAATCACTAAAAGTTTGAACTTTTGAATTTACAACAAACTAAAATATTTGTAGGACTAAAAGTTGGATGGACTTGGACAGTTATAAGTCCTTGTCGTACCGCTACTAAGGGTCCTATATCTCAGGTATTATACTTATTTACCTATTCGAAGTATGCTTTTGATTATCATATATGTGTTCTTGTGCGTATCAGCTACTGATCCAGGGACTGATACAGGACGCACAACATATTCCAGAAATGGGGTATGACAGAGTGGAATCAGAGCGATGCTTGGCTGTAGAACGAAAACCTAGGATCTGTTACGCTCGAAAATGACTATTTTCAAAACTAGTTGCAAAACTTCTCCATAATACCTTCCCCCCTCTTGTTAAAAACCTTTGTTTCCTCCTATCCAGCAAGAAGAAGCATTTGATATGGAAACGTCTGTGTACAGGAATGATCAAGCCAATGGAGAATGAAGACTATGTGACCGTAGAAGTGGACGACAGCTTATACCAGGTTTACCGTGCACCAGATATGATTCCAAAACAGAGCAATGTCAAGGCCGCTAAAAGAACCAAACCACCAAGAACATGCTTTTACTGCCGCAACCCTGGACACAAGATCGCCAATTGCCCCTACCGTGAACCAAGCCTTGAAGCAAGAGCTGCAGATATCCGCATGAAGAATGAAGTACCTCAAGTCCCAGCACCACCTGCACAGATTCAATCTGTAGTACAGCCAGAGCGTCAAGAGCAAGAAGCTTGGAATAACATGGATGGCACGTACCTGTCACCCCTGTCATCGCAAGTATACTTGAAAGGTTAAGTAACATGAAAGAGTCAGTGAAGAAGATCAATGAAGAAATCGACGACCTCACGAAGCTGCTGCAACCAAGAGATGCCAATGAGAGCTGCAACAAGAAGCGAAAGTATGTCATACCAGGATCTGGTCAAGTTATGTCTAGAAAGCTCAAGAAACCCATGATCGTGGCAAAAGGACATACCTTTCACCAGCTGACCGATGTACATGAAGGCTCAAGCAGTGCAAATCTGCCACCCATGGTCAACCGAAAGGTACCACAAGCAAGTCAGACATGCTTTGCCTGCCGAAAGCATGGGCACTTCATAGCAGATTGTCTTGAAATCCTCGAGCAAGGAAACAAGGATGGCAATAACTAATGCAAAAGATCACAATATCCAAGCCGACAAAGTATGTCGAATATGCAAAGATGCTACTTGTGCCAAGATATCCCAAACTAAGTTCCTCATGAAGGATGACTTGAAAGAATGTTATCAGATGTTGTTATGAAATAAAAGTTGTGCTAGAGATGTAATTCTGTTTGTGAGCAATAAAAGTATCAGTGTTGTTATGAAATAATGTTTTGAGCCACCCTCAGAATGAAAATGGAGTGCAAGTCCGGAAAATCAACATTCTGAAATGCAATGATCATGACTACATGTGCCTGGTTAACTCTAAACACCAAGTCAATGAGGCCCTCCAATGCAGAAGTGTGAGCAATAGTTTTTCTTTAACCGACCAAGTCATATGACCCTCTCGATCCCTTTTCAATCACGAACTATTGGCCGAGTTTTGAGGACAATCAAGATCGATAGTCAGCTTACCCCTTGAACCTTAAACCTCGTTTTTAGTACGCTTACACATGAGGCCACAACAAATAAATCACGTTGTTTGTGTGATTCAATGTTTTTGTTGTTTTTCGCTCCTTATTTCTTGATTGAGTGCTCTCAACACCATAATAACAAGAACAACAGTTTAATAGCAGCTTAAGTCCAAAACCTCTACCGAGCCTGTGTCTAAATCCCTTATGGTGAAATCAGAATGCCGCCAAAGAAGCCTGCCAAGACTCAGACCCGCCAGAAGCGCAAGGCAAAAACACATGAAGGTCATGACCCCACCAGACACGCAGCAAGAGATGGAACCAACAAAAAAAAGAAGCCAACCACTCAGCAACGTCGCAAGCAGAACGAAAGAAGACTCAGTGCAGCCCGTAATCAAGAAACTGAAGTAAGTCACCATGATGAAGAAGAAATCAACCAGGAAACTGAAGCAGTCCACCATAACGAAGAAGAAGCCGACCAAGAGACCATCAATGATGACAACCAGGATAGTAACGAGATGCCACCACCATCCCCGCCTTGGGTCAACCTCACTGAAGTGATGGCCAAGCAGACTCAACTCCTGGAAGTAATTACTTATGGACAACAAAGCAGTTGTGGAATCAATTCCAAGATAACAGAGTTCATGAAACTCAAGCCACCTGTCTACAACAGCATTGATGACGACCCATTAGCTGCTGATGATTGGCTCAAAAATGTTACCAAGAAGCTCGATGTAGTCGCAGCCAATGATCAAGAGAAAGTGATGTTATCCACTCACCAACTAGTTGGAGTTGCTGCAGAATGGTGGGATAACTTCAAGGAAACAGTCGCAGAGCAAGATGGTATTACATGGGATGAATTCCAACAAGCTTTTCGTGAATACCATATCCCAGAAGGAATCATGGACATAAAAGCAGATGAGTTCTGTAACCTAAAGCAAGAATCTCTGGCAGTGAATGAATACATCAGGAAGTTTGTGAATTTAGCCCGATATGCCCCAGATGAGGTCAACACAGATCAGAAGAAGCAGAACCGTTTCAAAAAAGGTCTCAACCATAACCTGAGAGTACATCTGGTCACTCACAATTATTCGGACTTCAACACACTGATGAATAAAGCCATTTTGCTTGAAGAAGCACTGACAGATCAGGAAAATGACAGAATTCATGAGATCCAACCATGTGAGCCAAAAAGAAAATGTGAAGATAAGGAATGGAAATATCCCCCGAAGCAGGGATATTCAAGGAAGAAGAAAAACAAACCACGGGCAAACCCTTCTGGTTCTAAGGCTCCCAGTATTTGTAAGCAGGGCAGTGAAGACAATCCACAAGATAAGAAAGTACCAAGAGCCAATCAGAAGTGCTACTTGTGCCGAAATAATGGCCACTTCGCTGCAGACTGCCCGGAGCTGTCACACAAGGCGACAACGAGTAACAACCTCGTTTGACGTACAAATCTACTGTATCCTGAGTTTGGATGTCAATGGTTACAAACTTTATGTAAGGATGTTGTGATAAAAGCAGTCTGTTGAACTCCACGCTTTGCTTTATCAATCAAATGTTGTATCGAGAGTTGCATGGTGATGAAATAGGTTGTTTGTCTATCTTGGATAAGAGCCGACTTTAAGTGATATCAATGTTCTTACCTCTTAAGTTTGATAAAGTCCACAGTAAGACTACCTTTGAAGATAATTTGGAAATAAAGGCATTTGGAAAAGTCACCCATGGAGTAACGAGAAAAGCCTAAATCTTCTGGGTAAGATAAGAAGAGCAACAACCAAATGTTATCCTTGGTACCCAAGTTAAAATCCTTTAAGTGGGGTAGGACCCCTCCTACAACCCTGAAGAAAGGACCTTCACTTCATCAATCAACAGTACCAAAGACCACTCCAATGACAAGAATCTGCTATCGAAGCCACAACACCAATAAGTCTGCAGCGAAATTTTGGATGTTACCACCGTCAAGCAAGAAGACGCAAGGGAAGTCCTACACCATCCGAAAGCCCGTTCGAATCTCGAGGACGAGATTCCTTTTAAGTGGGGTAGTTCTGTAACACCCCAAAATTTTCAAAGCAATCAAAAAGGAATAAAAATCACTTCAAATTTAAATTTTTGTCCAACTCTTACCTTGCGATGAATTTTCAAAACAAAATACATTAAATAATTCAAACCTAGCTAGAATATAATTTTTTTTCAAATAATAAAACTAGTGCTCAAGTGTTTGCTTACATTTAAAAATCACTAAAAGTTTGAACTTTTGAATTTACAACAAACTAAAATAATTGTAGGATTAAAATCTAGCAAATTCACCTCGAATTTGAAACCTTTGAATTTAAACCTGCATGAAAATCCATCATATGCATTTTTGAGATTCCTAGTTTTTCAAGGTGTTGGTCGAATTTTATCCTCTTTCAAATTTGAAATGCATTCAAATTTGAAATTCCTAGAAAAAGAATATATCCTTTTCCCTTTCCTAAAACTAACCTGGGCCGAAACTCTCCATTCTAGCTGAGCTCGTCTTTTTCTTTTCTCCCTCCCTCGGCCCAGCGTCTGGCCCAACATCACAGCCCACGCGGCCTGCTTCTCCTTGTCTCAGTGATGAGCGGGCCCCACCTGTCAGCCCCTCCTCCTTCCTCCTGCCAGCGCTAGAGGCGCCCATGCCGCCGCCGTGACGCCGCCCCCTCGTCAGCCGTCGTCCCGTTGCGTCCGCCCTCCTGTGGATGTGTCGCGCTCGCGTCACCAGCAGGGCCGCCCACCCCTCTGACCTCGTCTCGTCGCGTCGCAGCAGAGCGCCCATCCTTTCTCCTCCTTGACCGTCGACCATGACCGCGCAGGACCAGCGATCACCACACCTGGGCGTCATGCCACGCGAGCCATCCCTCGTCCCGTCTCATCCCCCGCTCTGTAGCCATGCTCTCGCCCTCTTAATCACAATCAGACGCCCATCACGCCGCTCCTCGTCGCGTCCTGTCGGCCTTCAATGGCGACGACCGGAGACCGACGACCGTGACCGCCCCTCTCGGCCTCCCCCCTCTCGTCCGCCTACAAAACCGAGTGCGCCACACTCCCCTCTCCCTTTCCCAGCTCTCATCTTCCCTCCTCGTCCACCATCGAGCTCCAATCGAGGCTCTTCCCCTTTCTTCACCATCGTCGGTGACCGCCCGATTCGCCGCTGCGGAGCTCGCCCTCGCCCTCTTCGAGCGCGCTCCAGCTTCACCTGCTTCGCCTGCGCCCCTCCGTGCAGCTCGCCGAGCATCGGAGCGACCTCTACGCCGTGCCCTGCCATCCGTCGCCGCGCGCCGCCGTCCGTCGCCGCGCGAGCACGACGCCGGCCACCTTCCCGGCCTCGTCTCGGTTGCCTCATGCACGCGCCCGCTTCGCCGCGTCGCCGCGCACCTCGTCGGCCAAGAGGAACTCGACGCGTTGCTCTCCTTCCCGTTCCCCGTCGAGCGCCGCCCCCGAGCTCCGCCTTCCGCTGTCACAGGCGCGTCTCCGCCCGTGCGCTACGTCGACACGTCCCCGCGGTGAGCTCGCCTTCCCCTCCTCTCTCTCTTGAGCCTTTTCTCGTCGCATTTGGCCCACCGGAGCGCCAGAACGGCTACTCCGGCGAGCCCTAGCCATGGCACCGCCGCGTTCCGTCGCCGCCGGCCGCCATGCGTCGCCCCTTTCGCCCTGAGCCGTCCGCTTCCGAATCAACGGCCAGGATTAGATCGCGCTTACCCCTTCGATTTCATAAAATCCAAGCCGTTCATCTAAGATCCAACGCTCCGGAGCCGTCTGGCCCACCATGAAGCAGATCCATGGACCCGGTCTACCTACCTCGTGGACTCGGTCCATGCTTTTCCAACAGAAAAATAAATCCGAAAATTCTAGAAAATCCCAGGACCTCATACTTTTACAGTTAAGCCCCTGGTATTTTTCCCTAATCCTATTTAGGTCCTGTCTTTTTACAGAAACAACCTTATACTTCTCTGTAATTGTCTTTTAGCCCCTGTCTTTTTACACCGAAGCCCCTAAACTTTTCTATAATTACATTTAGGTCCCCAAGACCTTCTGTAATTACAACTAGGCCCCTAGAACCTTTCTGTAATTACAGATGTACCCTCTGAAAGTTTCTGTAATCGCGCATAAGCCCCTAAAACCTTCGAATAGCTATAACTTCATCACCGTAGCTCCGTTTTTAGCAACTCTTGCGCCCACACGTCCGTAGAAATGCGTACAATCCTTTAGTACTACTCTTGGAGCTATGGAATGGACCAGCAAGCCGCCAATACCATATGAAAGCCTCCCTCTTGTGATGTACTCCATGTGGGCAAATCATGCAACGTCAATCTTGCATGTTGTAGCTACCCACTTCATCGTGTAGCGTTGAACCTAACCAAGCATGCATTATCTTTTCTCTTTAAATCCTAGTACCTTCCACATCGCAGCACATCTCACTCTAACCTTGTATGTCGCACATACACCCTCACTCGCTAGCAGTAAACCTACCCAATCTTTCGTGTTGTATCGCCTTGAATCCTAATACCCTAAATCCCATGTCGGTAAATCATGTGATGTCGATCTCGCACATCAATGCTCGTTTATCTTTTGGCGTCGAGCTTAACCAATCTTGTTGTACCGCTCTATATCATAACCTAGCAACCTCTTTCATCGCAACTCTTTTACAACCCAAACCTAGTTCAATCGTCGCTCAATCAACCTTAATCTATTGACTACCCTCGACCCCTACCAAGCTTTGTTGTTTATTATTATTCTCGTTATTCGTCTTTCATTGGAACTTATTGAATCTATTATTTCATCGTTATTTAATTGCTGGTTGATCTTAATCAATTGCTCCTTGCATTTTATTTGCAACCGTGCACTCATGCCATGCATAATCACGTGCACGTACCACTGTCATGCGCTCACCTCATGACATATAATTAGCAACATAATCTTAGTAATTAATCAATATACTCCCTCCGTTTTTAAATTGTTGTCGCCATTGACTTTTTTATTTACGTTTGACTGTTCGTTTTATTCAAAATAGTTGTTCGAATATGCAAAATTATAAGTTAGGTTCAAACTTACTTTGAAGATAAAACAAATCATCACAAAATATATGATATTTTTAAAACTTTTTTGAATAAGACGAATGGTCAAAGATAGCAAAAAAAGTCAATGGCGACAACAATTTAAAAACGGAGGGAGTAGTAAGTAATTAATAGCTAATCACCATTAGTTGATAACCCAAGATAAGTAGGTAAATAAGTGACACACCTTGCACCTGTACACTTGTTGCATGAACCTTTATATAGGTTACGACCTATATAAAGCCGTAATGCCGCTAATGTACGGAGAACACATGCACACACCTTTTCCACCTACACACACAAGCATGCACTTATCATGGTTTAGCATCTTTCATACACATCAAAAGCCCTAGTGCTCGATGCACCGTCCCTAATAGCCTCTCTTAAGATAATAATACCTTCCAAAAGTAAAACCTAATGCATCATGCATAAATTGTGTCCTTTGTCTTTTCTCGGTGTTCTATCGATTCTTTTGGAGTTAATTGGATCTTATTTGGTTCTTCTCGATCTTTATTTTCTTTTGCGGTAGTTTGTTTATACGGTATATTTCTATACGCTAGCTTACGTGAGACTCGAGGAAGAGCCAGAAGAATTCAAGGAAGATTCAGAAGATTCAAGCCTCAAGGACGAGCCGAGGAGTCCAAGCCAAGGACGAGTCAGAAGATACAAGCCTCTGGAAGGACTCGAGGACCCGGATTACGAGGACGTGAAGAAGAAGACTTTAGTGAAGGCAAGCTCTACATCTCCTTGATCATGATTGAACCTACTGTTTTTGCAATGCACCTATAGAGCCTACTCTAGTATTATGCATTAATTGTTATTTTACTAATTTTGTAGCTATGGTCCTACTTGCTTATTGATATTGATGTCTGTTACTTAGGCGTTAATATCTAAATCCTTGTTTACCCTTTGTTTACCTGTCACCTTGATAACACTAGGATAGTTCCATCATTTCTATAATGACACTTTTACCTTACTACTAGACATGCTTAGGATCTCGCAATGTATTTACATTGCCGCACCTTCTCACATATATGTTTTACAACTGTGTTAAATGAGTTTGGTGGTGTGTGTGATATATTGGGTTTGGGAGTAGCACAACTGTGTTAGGTGATGATGTTGATGGTGACAGTGATGATGGGATGGGTTGGATTGCGGGCAAGGCCACTAGTGAATTGTTGATAGTGTGATAGACCCCTAGTGTGGGATTTGGTGCTTGCCCGGCCATATAAGGACCGGTTCTGGCGCCCGTAAACATAATGATTCTCGTACAACCACGGAACCCCTATGGGAAGGACCTACCCTTTCTTCTTGGTACTCTTGCAAATGCCATCTGGAGGCCAGTCGAGGCAACGAAAGCTTAGGAAAAGGACATAGGAAACGTACCTATGATCCGGCTTGCGGAACCCGCTATAGGTTACGGGAGTGCCGCCCGTCCTGGTATGTGTTACAGGATCCTATTATGTGTTACAGAAGCACGACGTACCCTGTGTACAGTGCCAGATGTGACCTTCATGTCACAAGCCCCTGAGTGTGATTTCGTGGTGGAATTGTGAGACTACTCGGAGGAGATGGACTAGACGTTATGTACCCCCTTGCAAAGGGTGCATAGCCCGTGGGAAAAGATGTACAACCTCTGCAGAGTGTAAAATTCATCCGGATGGACGTTATCACGGCATATAACATATTATTGTTACGCACGTATGGATTAGCCACCTCTCTCTTTCCTTGGCGTGTGAGTGGGTTGTAGTCAGCCCGTGTTTTGGAAGTGATGGCAAGTGTGCCGGGTTGGTATGATCCTCGAGGTCAGAAGGCCCAATTAAAACTTGGGAACTGGCGGGAATGCCCATACTCCCTCAGGGACAACCAGCTAAAATATTGACAATCAATTCTCCGTTTTATCTAAGAATCCAGACTAAGTATGCATTTATATATACTCTTGTCTAGTGTAGGGCTTGCTGAGTACCTTATGTACTCATGCGTTTGCGATTGTTGGTTTAGTAGGAGAAGACTTCGTAGAAGACGACGACGGTTGGGTTTTCCGTTCTGCTCCTCAAGTTTACTTGTGGCTTGGTGTAACGTCCCGCCTCCCCGAGGCCGGGCCCGCTTACGCCTGGCAGCTCTCTAGAACTTCAAGACTTCCCTCACAGACCAACACATGTCTTTTCTGCGCACTTTGTCCTCACTCGTGCGCACCCGGGAAGTTCTTCCCGGTCGGTCACCCATCGCTCCAGGCCAAGCACGCTTAACCTCGGAGTTCTTTCGAGATGAGCTTCCGGAAAAGAAGTTGCAACTTGTTGGTATGAGTATTCTATCAATCCTATTAAACCTTGGGCCAGGAGGTCACATACTCACCCCCTTAGAAGACCGACGTCCTCGTCGGTCAACCCCAATCCAGGAACGTCCCCTCTTGGCCACGTCTGTGCGTCTAGTGCCAGCGCATGTGCCATGCTGTGTGACCACTCTGGGCCCACACCAGCCATGCACACCATGCCTGCGCAACTGCGCCCACACGCGCCCGTGAAACCGCGAGAGTCGGCTCTGATACCATTTGTAACGTCCCGCCTCCCCGAGGCCAGGCCCGCTTACGCCTGGCAGCTCTCTAGGACTTCAAGATTTCACTCACAGACCAACACATGTCTTTTCTGCGCACTTTGTCCTCACTCGTGCGCACCCGGGAAGAACTTCCCGGTCGGTCACCCATCGCTCCAGGCCAAGCACGCTTAACCTCGGAGTTCTTTCGAGATGAACTTCCGGAAAAGAAGTTGCAACTTGTTGGTATGAATATTCTATCAATTATATTAAGCCTTGGGCCAGGAGGTCACACTTGGGGCCAAGGTTTCCGCTGTCTGCTTCACCTTTAGACGGTTGGATGGACTTGGACAGTTATAAGTCCTTGTCGTACCGCTACTAAGGGTCCTATATCTCAGGTATTATACTTATTTACCTATTCAAAGTATGCTTTTGATTATCATATCTGTGTTCTTGTACGTATCAGCTACTGATCCAGGGACTGATACATGACGCACAACATATTCCAGAAATGGGGTATGACAAATTCATGAAATTGGACTGGTGCCATTATAATTTTGTCCAAGTTTGAAACATGCCATTTTGTACGTCTTTTGTGTGTTTGGACCCACTGGCAGGTGCTTGTATTTCTGTACGTACAGAAATGCCCGTCTTCAACCTTGCTCCAGTCGGATCTGTTCACCGTCCTCTTCCTTCCCTCCATGCCGGTCTGATGAACTCCTCCACGGGCACCACGAGCAAGCTGATGCAGACCAGGCGCTTGCCGTCGAAGACCTCCTCCATGGCCCCGTGGAACACGAGCTTGGCGAAGGAAGCCAACCCGGCGTCCTCGAGGAGCTGCATCGCGGCGGCGCCAATACCAAGTGCACCGGCCACGAGGGCGCGCGGCAGCAGCAAGGCAGGTGTGGGGATTACGGAGTCCTCAAGGAGTTGCATCGCGGCCTACCGCTGTCTGCTACTAGCCTACTACCTGCGTTATCTCGCTCAAATGGAGAAAGAAATCGAGCAAAAAAATAAATAAATTGCATGCCACATCCAGAAACTTCACTGGTAGTCGTCATTGTTGAGGAGCATCTCCGGCCACAAAGCAAAATCGAAGAACAATCCAAACCTTGCGGAGGACGGCACAAATTGAAGTATATAGCATAATTAAGATCCAATCGAATCAGCATCCATGAGAACGCATCTGGGAGCACACGGAGCACACTGCTGGAGGAGTCGGAGGATGGCGACAGGGACAGGAGCTTTGTGGAGGGCGACTATAGAGCGGATGTCGGCTGTCGCTTGCGGAGGACGGCACGACCATGGAGTTTGCGAAGGTCGGCGGCCAGCGACGAGTCTGCGTCATGGAGCTTGGGGAGGGCAGGGGTAATCCGGTCAGTACGAAAATACAATCACCTGCATGTGGGCCTGAAGTAGCTGAAAGCATACATAGTGGCATATTTCGAAGAAGAACAAAATTGTAATAGCACCCATCAGGTTTCATGAATTGCGATGGCATATTTCAATTCCGTAAAAATTGTAATGGCACCAATCTAAATAACCCCTCTCTTTTCTGCTATGAATCTGGTTGGCTCTTGATTAAAAAAAAAAAACAAACAAAGAAAGAATGATGTAGTAGTTGTCGTTGTGTCCTCTGTCTTGGTTCACCATCGCCATGGCCTTATGACGCTAGAGCTGCTTTAGCTAGGCCAGGATGCCTTCTGTTAGCACCGCTAGGATCTCCTGATCCTACTGCCTTACGTGCTCTTCTTATCGCGTCGAGGGCCGTAGCTTTGTTCCGTTGGGCCGAAGCTCCGCAGCGCCATGGAAACATGCATGTGCCAGCGTTGTTCCTTATTATTGATCGATTAATTGATTGACATTGCCACCAGACAAGTAGAGATCACCTCTACCTAGATACGTGAGATGTAACCCTTCGGTGATTCTGTTTCTTTCCTTTTCCTTTTAGCACAGAATCCAAACATAGCACATGGACTCTTGAGAGGTAATCGGATACAGATACAGATCGCATCGTTTATTCTGAGTTTTGTCTGTTTACAATTTCTAATTGTCATGTATTCTATGGTTAATCTAGGCCGTTAAATCATCATAAAATCCAACGGTTCACATCTTTCTTTTTTTTTCCGATTAACGTAGGAATTTCATGGCCTTAAGAGCCAACGTGTTGGCTTCTTTTTCTCTTTAAATACTAAGATAATAGATCACAAACACGCCCTGGGTCTCAGATTTCCTGTTTGCACCGTGCATCTGCTCCGTCTGCATTTTGCCGGACGAGCAACAGTATCTCTCTGAAATTCACAAGAAAATGCACTGAACTCTGGACAGAGAACGGGAGTCACTATACTCGTCTGTTATTCCAAAAAAGAAAAAAAAAATCCTTGCTCAATGTAAACCTTTTTGCAACGTGTCACACATTGTGAACAAAAAAATTGCAGCAGCTGCTACTGAACGATCTGTAAAGCACACGTTGCCTAATGATTTGTGGTAGTAATATAAAGTTGTGTTTCCTGTCACGGATCTTAAATGGAGTGAATTGCTGAGAATTGTTGCTCTAGGCTAAAATTCTATAAAATCAAGTTATGCTTGTACCCCAACCATGTTTCTGTTCTCTGGTTATACTAGATTAATTCCTGTTGAACCTGTGCGTTTCTTTGGTTTGAATGGTAGTACATGCTACTGGTTTCTGTTGAAAGAGTGCCGCCAGTTGCAGAAGATAACGGAATGACATCTTTCCAGCTCTGTAAAACTAGCAGTTGTGAACCAGGTTGCCATGGCCTGAAACCAGTAACATGATGCATTTCTAGCAAATTTTAGTTGTAAAGGAGGTTACTTCCATCTCCGTTCTGTGTTTAGTGCTTGCAATACACTGCAATGGATTTGAGGGAAGATGAATGTCCACCGCATATAACTGAGATATTTGTTTGTTTATCTCCAAAAGGATTGTGTACGCATAAGAGTCAAATTGCGACGGCCAATGGTTTCGACTTTGGTGTATTTGTTCCCTGCGGACTGACGAAAATTTTAATTTTTTGAAAACCGAGGAGTGCGGTTTTTTTGAGCAAACTGCCATGTCCGGCGACGGATGCATGGTGATCGAGTCGCAGTCGGCGGCGAGGTCTGCTCCCCCGGCCAGATACATATCCCCTCTGTTCCTCACCGGCGAGAGATACTCCGGCAAGTACGTACGTCCCGGCGGCTGCGGCATGGATGACGCACCCGGTGGCGCAGGTGACCGTGCAGCACGTACGCTGCCAGGCCTACTTCGCGGGGCTCATCAACGCGAAGCAGAAGGCCGCGGTGGAGGCGATGCAGAGCAGGACGGTAAGCCTCGTGCGGGGCGCGCAGGTGGACGTACGGATGCCAGGCGGGAGGGGAACAGGATCATAAGGTTCCCCCGGAACGTGACCGGCGCGGCGACCCGACGCGCCCGCTCCGAGACGTCAGCAACACCGGCGCGACGCGACGAGCGGCCTGGGCGTGGACGCGGTGCAGCAAGGCCGCGTCCGCGGCGCTAGCATAGGACATCATGCGGAGCGCCAAAGGGCGACGTGGGTCAAGGCCGTCCTGGCAGCAGTGCGGAACGGCCGCACCGGGTGCTGCTGTTCCAGTCCAGGGCGTGTTCGACCTGCACAGCGCGCCGGCGTCGTCCGTGGGGGCGTGGGACCGTGCGGGAGCTGGCGTGCCGCGTTCCTGGACGCGGACCGCGCCGTGTGGTGGGTGAGCTCGCTGAGTACGTGCAGGCGTCGGGGCCGCTGGTGCACGCGGTCGGTCATCGTAGCTAAGGGCCGACAAGCAAAGCTCGAGGCGCAGGCGCTCGCGGCAGTTCCTCTCTTTGCGCTGCAGCTGGTGATCCGCCTTCATCTTCGGGGACTTCTAGTAGGAGGACGGGGGGGCTTAGGTCGCCCCGCCCTGGCCCTCGCTTCACTCTCACCTTTGCTTCCACCATGCCATGGCTGCAGCCTGCAGCCAACGACTCGCCACCACGTCATGATAGTGACAGAGATGGTATCGATATTCAAAGCCGTAAACACTGATGACAAGGTAGCGAGGGCCTAGGCTCAAGTCTCTCAACGACTTGAGGAGTAGGTCGTGCAGGGTTCCCACGGTCGCCACGATCGCTCTACTGGTGAGACCGATTATTCAGCAGAACCATCGGAGGCGGCCCATATGCAGCAAAGCTTGAGGCGTTGGTGTAGGCGCTTGTGCCGGCTCCTGTCCTTGTGTTGCAGCCGGCGGTCCTCCTTCATCTTCATGGACTTCTATAGGCCAGGGGGCTTAAGCCCCCCCCAACCCCATGTGCGCATTTGATCTTCCCCGTGTTCGCTGTACTCTCACCTCTGCTTGCACCATGCCGTGGCCGCACCCAGCCACGTGCTGCCTCGTATAGATAGTGACAGAGATGGTATCTGTTTTTGGACTCGCAAACATATATGACAATAGATTTAGAGCTTAGGTTCAAGTGGATCAACACCTCTCAAAATCCGGCATACAAGGTTGCCAAGGGCCACTAAGGGGATGACTGCAAAATTAAGCTCAAGAAATTGGTGGATACTTTAGCAAAACTGGTGGATGTGGCCCATATGCAGAGCTGAACTCGAGGCGTTGCCACAAGCGCTTGCGGTGGTTCCTCTCTTTGGGTGCAGCCGGCGATTGCATTTGTAAAGAGAGAGAGATATTGGTGATGATAGCATTTGTAAACAGAGAGAGAGAAAGATAATATGCATACAAAAGAGAAAAAGATGTTCCTTTTGTTAGGACAGGTATTTTGGAGCTGCTTAGTATTAAAATCGAGGATTAGATTGTAATCATTTGAAAGCAAAGGCATTGTTTCTTCATTTCGTTTTGCGCTAAATAACTGTGTAATGTCACTAAGTTAACTGCCTGCACCATTCACTGTGTGTGACTGATATGTGGCCATGGGCCTCATGTCATCGTGCCACTGGATGCTATTTGCCAATTTGTAGCTCTAAAAGGTTTTTTTTTTTTTTGAGTTGTGATAGCTCTAAAAGGTCTGATGAGCTGCAATTGCAAAATTTATGTCTTGAGTTTTTTTTTTCTTTTTCCTTTTGAAAGGAATACATTATTCAGTTTGGCATAGAGAACAAATAACTGTCATGTTCATCCTGGGATAGTGGGCTCGTTGAGTGGTGTCAAGGAGCCGGGGACCTGTTTGCTACTCACACGATTACATGAGGTTAGGAAAGGGCGATCGGCAAACTGCCATGTCGCACGTAGCCAACTGCATGGTGAGTCGCAGTCGGTACCGCGACACCCTTAATCCACCTGACGCCAGGCGCTCGGGAGAGGAGCAGGATCGTAAGGTTCCTCCGGAACGTCACCGGCGTGGCGACGCCGTTCAACTACGCGCGGACTCGGCCGTACCCGACGCGTCCGGTCCGCTCCGCGACTTCAGGAACACCGGCCGACCGGCGCGACGCGAAGGGCGTGGACGCGGTGCAGCGAGGACATCATGCGGAGCACCAAAGGGCGACGTGCGGCGCCGCCCGGGCCGGGTGCTGCTGTTCCAGTTCAGGGCGCGTTCGACCTGCACAGCGCCCGTCGGCGTCCGTGGACGCGTGACTGTGGGAGCTGTCGTGGCGTGGCGCTATCCTGGACGTGGACCGCACCGTGTGGGGCGAGTCGAGGGCACCGGGGAGCTCGCTGGGTACGTACGTGCAGGCGTCGGGGTCGCTGGCGAACGCGGTCATCGTAGGAGCCGGGCACATGGCTGCCGGCGACCACCGGCCCGCCGCGCAGGCGATGATCGAGGGATGGGTGCTGCACACGGGGCCGTTTGCCGGAGGTGGCGCCCTTCGGTCAAATTGTGCTGGTACATATGATATTCTTGCACAAAATAGTAGGATTTTTCTTGATGTTCTTGTGCTTGAATGACTCTGCCCTCTATTCTTGTCTTCTTTGCTGTTCCTTTTGGGTTGTTCAGTTTTTGACTCCTGAGCGCCATGTGCAAGTTCGTGAACCCCTGAGGTACAGGCGATTTTAACTGAATCACAAACACGCCCCGGGTCTCAGATTTCCTGTTTGCCCTTTACATCAGCTCCGTCTGCATTTTGTCGGACAAGCAACAGTGTCTCCCTGAAGTTCAGAAGAAAATGCACTGAGCTCTGGACAGAGAACGGGAGTCACTGTACTCGTCTGTTATTCAAAAAAAAAAAAAAATCCTTGCTCAATGTAAACATTTTTTGGAACGTGTCACACATTGTCAACAAAACATTGCAGCAGCTGCTACTGAACGATCTGTAAAGCACACGTTGCCGCACTGCACTCTTTGTGCTTTGGTCAAATTTTGAGCGAGGCGATGATGCTTTGGCTCAAGTGACCGGTCCACCAATGGTGTGAGTAAATCGGTCAAGAGGGTTAATGACGCATGGGGAAAGAAAGTCAGCCTAATCGAAGCGCCCTCTCCCTCTTCATCTCCCTCCCATCGCACCGCTTCAAAATTCTCCCGTCCTGCTCTCTCCTAGCACAGCCCTGAAACAGGAGATTTGCTCAGGTGCTGGGCAAATCTCCTGAAACAGAGCATTTGCCAAGCCTCCTAATCTCTGCGTTATGGAGTTGCGGTCGGGCCGACGCCTCGGCTCGCCGCCACCGCGCAGAGCTCGCCGCCGCAACGACCAGGGCGCAGATGGCGACGGCGTGGACCGCATCAGCGACCTCCCCGACGACGTGCTAGTCCTGTTCCTAGCCCGCCTCTTCTGCGGCCGCGCCGCCGCCCGTACCAGCGTCCTCTCCCGCCGGTGGCGCCATGTATGGAGGCGCCTGCCCAAACTCCGCCTCTTCGATGTGTTGCTCAGTTCTCTACAAGCCGCCATGGCCGATGCCCCCCTCACAAACCTGTCTCTCCTATACTACTCCAACAACATATTTCCAGCCGCCGCCGCCTCGCTGCTTCTCAACGTCGCGCGCCTGGACCCGGTGGAACTCAACTTCATGGCTCACAAGGTGACTCGCGATTGCACCATCGAGTTGCCTAGCTTCACGCGCGCCACATGCATCGACTTGCTCTTTAACAGACACGTAACGCTGACAGCGCGTGACGGTGAGTGTCCGTCGCTCGAGAAGCTCTCCACCACATGCTGCCGCATTGATAGCAGTGCTCTGATCTCGCGGTGCCCAAACCTACGTGTGCTACATATTAAGGAAAGCAATGATACCGTCAAGGTCCACTCCACGACCTTGGAGGAGCTTGATGTAGATCAATCTTTCTATGTCGGCGGTATTGACGTCGTCGCCCCTGTGCTAAAGAAGTTCCATTTGAAAGTCTGCTTGGACAAGGATTTTAGCATGTCGCTGCTGGCACCTAAGTTGCAGGATCTCTCGTGGAGATGTCACTGGATTGCTACTGTAGGGATCGACGGGTCGTGGTGCCTATACTCCCTAAGCTTGGTATCGAAGAAGTGCGGCAGCGGCGTCCTAAGTTTGGACATACGTATACCGAGGGTGGTGCGTGTTCACTCCTTTTGACATATATATGGTATTCATGCATTTGCTTTTACAATGACTTGATGAAGTTATGTGCAAATATAATCGTTTTGCCATCATCATGTATATTCTTGTGCTGACCTGCTTTTGACATTTTACAGGATTCAGATGTACACTAGCCTGACAGAAATATTCCAGCTTCCTAAGTTTTCTGTTTTGGAGCTACATCTTCATACAAGGGGACATGTTTATGAAGCAATGGTGCTGAACCTACTAAAGATCTGGAATGGTCTACGGAGGCTTAAGCTAGTTATCAACAAAAAGGTGGTAATTCTCTCTTCTTCAGCTGCCGAACAACACTATATACGCTAACTGCACTGATTGATATTCTAATACTAACACTGTTTCACTTCTCTTCAAGGTTACGCTTCCTATATACTACGAAGCATGTACACCAAATTGTCCTTGTGATCAACCGCAAAACTGGAGAAGTCAAAATATCTTCTTGAGTGTTCTTGAAGAAGTAGAAATAGAGAATTTTGAAGGAAGTGGCCATGAAGTTGATTTATTGAAATTACTCTTCAGGTGTGCACTGCTGAAAAAAGTGATTGTGAAACTGGAATCTGAAGTTTCAACAAGTAACAAAGGATGCCAGGACATATACACCCTTTTTAAGGCGAATCCATCTGTGGATTGCAATGTTTATCAGAAACGTGGCAAGGAAGAAGAGGTTATCTATGCATGACTGCGTATTCGTCTGGGTGCAGTAGGAGATGGCTTCCTCAAGCTAGTGACTTGTCAGAACTCAAGCTTGTTCGATCCATCAATGTTATCCTAGCCTTATGTTTTTGCTAAAGATTTGTGGTAGTTCCATAAATTTGTGTTTCCTGTCATGGAAGTTAGCCGGAGTGAATTGCTTAGAATTGTTGCTTTAGGATCAAATTCTATGGAATCAAGTTATGCTTGTACCCCAGCCACGCATCTTTGATTTATTATGCAATGTTAATTCCTGTTGAACCAATATGATTGGTTTTGAATGGTAGCAGATGCTACTTGTTTTTGTTTAAAGAAAATGAGTGCGTCCCAGTTTCAGATGCTGACATGCTGTAGATCAAGGAATAAATAACATTTTTCTAGCTCTGTAAAACCAGCAGCCGTTACAAGTTGTTATGATGCGTTTCTAGCAATTTCTACCATTACGGGAGGTTACTTCCATATCCTTTCTGTGTTCAGCACTTAGAATTTGCAATACACTGTAATGGATTTGAGGGAACATGAATGTTGACCGGATGCAAGTTGCAACTGAAAGTGTTATCCCTGGAAAGTGGAATCCACTTCGTTTAATATATATTTACTAATTTGTCTAGAATTATCCATTGTGGTCTGGATACATGAACTAGGTGTCATCCAAATTTCCCAAATTTCAACTAGGTTCCATAGTCTCAAACATGGCTGCAAGGTCAGCAACAGTAGTTTCTATCCACTTCGTTTAATATTTTGTCAAAAAGTATCCATCATGGTATGGATACATGAATTCAGGGCTGACTGATGATCATTGGTAGAAGAATCGATAAAACTAATGTGTACAACCACGGTCACAATTGACGAAACCATGAGCCATGGCGAACCTCATATGTCAGCTTCATCGAGCAACATGTTAGCCTAATCGTATAATGTTCTGTTATCTCAGGTGATTTATCATCATTGGATGCTTTAACCAAATGGGCAACACAATAAAAGGTAAAATGCAACAAAAGAAGCACGGCATTGTGCGTGCACTCTCTAGTTTAAACACATCAAACCTTTTTTGAACATCTGACTACAGGATAATTCCTCCAGATGGATTTTGTACGCATAAGAGTCATTGCGACGGCCAATGGTTTCGACTTTGGTGTCTTTGTTCCCTGCAAACTGACGAAAATTTTAAATTTTCAAAACCGAGCGCGCTTTTGTGAGCACGGGTTGCGGTGCACTCACCACATCCAATTACCGTCAATGTGGGATTGCATTTTAGGTGCACATTGATATGGTAGTAGCACTAGCCTTCTGCTTGAACATCAAGAAATTCATTGCTGACTGAGGGTGTAAAATAGTAGTAGCGCTAGGATTTTTCTTGATGTTCTTGTACTTGAATGAAGTTAAGATCCATGACAGGAAACACAACTAATAAAGAACTACCACGAATCATTAGCAAAAAACATAACTCTAGGATAACAATGAGGATGCCATCTCCTGCTGCATCTAAATGAACAGGCAGTCATGCATAGATAACCTCCTTTCCACATTTTTGATAAACATTGCATTCAACAGCTGGAGTCCCCTTAAAAAGGTTGTATGTTTCCTTGCATCCTTTGCTACTTGTTGAAACCTTGGATCCCAGTTTAACTGTCACTTTTGTAAGCGGTGCGCACCTGAACATCAATTTCAAGAAATCAACTTCGTGGCCACATCCTTTGAAATTCACTATTTTTACTTCTTCAAGGCCCATCAAGATCATATTCTGACTTCTCCAGTTTCGCTATTCAGCACAAGGACAGTTTGGTGTGGGCACGATTCGGCATACATCTCCTTAAAAAGAAGTGAAACAATGATAGTAGAGTGCAGCTCACATATATATTTATTGAAACTCTATTCATTAGGCAGCGTCAGTAAAGATAATTACCCAACAGTAGTCGATGACCACCTTAAGCCTCCGTATACCCATTGCAAATCCTCAGTATATTCAGCACCATTGCTCCATAAACTTCAGGGATTTGTTAGAATATATGAATATATGAGCCCACATATATTAATAATATTCTCAATAAATCTCAAATGCCCATTATGTGGAGAAAGGCCCATAACCATGTGAACGTGTCTTCATATCCATGTGAACACATCCATGACCATGTGAACACATCCATGTTACTTGTCCCCTACTCTAAGCGAAGAGGCATCTCTTCGTAACGAAGAGACACCTCTTCATAGAGAAATGACACCTCTTCCTGGTGAAAGGACACCTCTTCACGGGTATAAATATGTATGGACCCCTTGCCACAAGAGACACACAAGATAGATTAACTTTTGGAGGAGCCCTAAAAATTGGGAATCTTTCAAGAGTTAGTCTATGAACTAGAGTTTGCCCTTTCCACTTGTTGCGCCGCCACACGTAGTCTACTTCATCCCGATCGTCGGCGTGCACCGGCGGACGGGAGAGCAGGTCTCCGGAACCATCGTCCTCTGAGCTCCTGCACCGGGAGAGGGCGAATAAGGTTTTTGGGAAGCGTTCTGCGCGACTGCTCGATTGCTTCCACCACGGCTCGTCTTCCTCTACGTTCGTGTTCGGGGGCTGCTGCTCGTCATCGCCTTCGTCGACGTCTTCTCCGCTGTCCCGGCTTTTCTGCATCACCAACCGCTACGGCTTCCTCGACTCCTCTGGACGATCAGTACGTGCTCTTTAAAGACATGTCTCTCATATATATTTATATGATCCATACTTATATTTTAGTACTGAGAAGTATGGTAGATCTTGCTCTATTTACTATGTTTTGAGACTTGTCTAGATCTTACGTAGACTTGTCTAGTTTAATCCGCAGTCTATTCATCATGTTCATGATTTATTTATGGATTAAATTAAACCTCAAAGTGTTTATATTTCCAACAGGATTCACTGTTGCTTGTCCGGCAAAATGCACTAGGGAAATCGGTTGTTTGCCGGGTGCCCGGAGCTTTGCCGAGAGCAATTCGTCAGGCACTCGGCAAAACCGCCGTTTGCCGAGAGCCGCTCTCAGCAAACAAGCGACACTCGGCGAAAGTTCGTTTGCCGAGAGCCGACTCTCAGCAGCAAACGGCCGGGGCGTGTTTTTTATTCATTTAAAATCTCCTATACTTCAGGGGTTCACTAGCTGGCACATGGCGCTCAGGAGTCAAAAAACTGAACAATCCAAAAGGAGCAGGCACGAAGACAAGAATAGTAGAGGGCAGAGCCATTCAAGCACAAGAACATCAAGAAAAATCCTAGTGCTACTACTATTTTAATATATTTACACATTTGTCTGGGTGTATCCTTCATGGTCAGGATACAAGAATTCATTGCTGACTGATGATCACTGGTAGAAAAATCGATAAAAATGAGTGATGTATAAACACTGTCACAATTGATGAAAACCATGCCTGATTTCACCATTATCTGTCAGAGGGACGAATCCTAGTTGACACTACCGGATCCTGTGCTAGTAGGTCTCTAAGTAGCGCACAACGCGGGACCATGCAATGATACGCAACGTTTTCGTCACTTCATTCCGCGATTGCAGACCAGGCAACAGCTTATAATATATAGGATAGAGTTGAAACTACCGCGTCAAGTATGATCCGTCACTGTAACCCTCCAGCATGTTTCTTAAAAAAGTTTGTTCACCAGTACCAACCCTTTTTGGAACATGTGACTACGGGATAATATCTGTCCTAGGATCATATTGTCAACAAAATTGAAACAACAACTCCAGAACGATCTGTAATGCACACATTATAAATCTATGAAGTGATGCGATAATGTTTCTGTTTCTGAACTAGTACCACGAGTTTTTTCACTGCTCGAAATCAAAACATAAAAAGCTGTGGCCACTCTACGCTTTTTAACTGCACAACTGAACCACTGGGATACGTTGATGCCTGTCCTGCACTCTTTCTGTAATTTTGGTAAAAGTTCAAAGTTCGAACGAATGGTGATGCTTTGGTTCAAGTGAGCATCAGTGCTGTGGTTGGCATAGTAAATTAGTCAAGAGGTTAATGACGCGTTGGGAAACAAATTCAGCCTGATCGAATCACCCTGTCGCCTGTTCACCTCTCATAACACCCCATCAAATTCTCCCCTCGCGCTCTCGCCTTAAATAACACAGCCCTGGAACAGCAGCGTATTTACCAAGCGCTCGCGCCATGGAGTCGTCCTGAAACATTCTGCGCGCCATGGAGTTACGACCGCGCCGCCGCCTGGGCTCTCGGCCGCAGCGCCGGCGCCGCAATCCGGGCGCCGCAGACGACAGCGACGGCGTGGACCGCATCAGCGGCCTCCCCGACGACCTGCTGCTCCTGGTCCTCGCCCGCCTCCGATCCGCCCGCGACGCCGCCCGCACCAGCGTCCTCTCCACCCGGTGGAGCGACCTGTGGAGGCGCCTCCCCGAGCTCTACTTCCGCAACACGTCTCCCGGCGCCCTCGACGCCGCCCTCGCCAAGGTCGCCGTCCCAAAGCTCTCCGTCCTCGACATCGCTGAAACTCGCTGCAACAACAGGAACAGTTTTTCTGCCGCAGAGGTCGCATCGCTGCTCCGCAACGCCGCGCGTCTGAATCCGATGGAGTTGAGGGTAGAGGTTCCGTTGAAGGTAAAAGATCGTGGCGGCGCCGTCGAGTTGCCTTGCTTTGCCGGCGCAACATCAATCAACCTGGAGCTGCTGGGCGGCGACCTCAGTCTAACACTGCCGGCGCAAGGCGGTGATTTTCCGGTATTGGAAATCCTCTCCATCGGAAGCTGCCTCATCAATAGTACCAGTGCCCTGATCTCGCGATGCCCGAACCTGCGCATGCTTAAGCTGAATCAGTGTCTGAATGATGGTTCCCTCACGGTTCACTCAACCACCATTGAGGAGCTTACTGTGAACAATCAGGTTACCGGGATTCGGAGTGTTGACATTGAGGCCCCTGTGCTAAAGAAGTTCATATTTAGTGCCCAAATGCACGAGGATTATACCATCTCAATCACGGCCCCTATGGTGACGAATCAATCTTGGAGTTACGGTTGGCATGGCTTTGATGTAAGGATCGACCAGACGTGGTGCCTGTTCCACCTGAAATCTGAGACGGATGAGAGCGGATACATGTTCCTGAGTCTCGACATACTAAGACTAGCGGTGCGTCCTCATTCCGTTGACAGAGATATACGCTTATCATGCATTTTCTTTACTGTTGCTTCTATGACAATAGTACCATGAAAATTTCTGCTAATATATATAGTAACGAGTTTGTTGCCATGACATATAATTTTCATGCTTTTACAGCATTTTGCATCACACGAGCGGAAGTTGCATGAGATATACAAGCTTCCTGAATGTGATGCTTTGGAGCTATATCTTGAAGAAAGTGAACATTTTTATGGAGGAATGGTGCTGAATATACTGAGGATGTGCAATGGTATACAAAGGCTTAAGCTAGTGTCAAATTATTGGGTAATTCTTCTGTTCAGCTGCATAACGAACAAAATTCTATGATTATTTAGCTGTGCTCATAGGTGTTAAACTCGTTCATGGATGTGTTTTGGTTATGAAAATTCACCAATGTGTCACTTCTCTTTCAGTTTTGCGACGCAGAAGCATGCCCACTAAACTGTCCTTGTGATCAACCTCAAAATTGGACAAGTCATGATACCCTTTTATCGGACCTTGAAGAAGTTGAAATAGTGAATTTCGAAGGAAGCAGCCATGAAGTTGATTTCCTTAAACTACTGTTCAGGTGTGCAACGCTCACAAAGGTGATCGTGAGATTGGATTCAAAGGTTTCAACAAGGAGCAAAGGATGCAAAGAAATCTACAACTTTTTTAAGGCAAATCCATCTGTGGAATGCAATATTTATCAAAGACGTGGTAAGGAGGTTGTCTATGCATGATTACCTCCTCGGCTAGATGCAGCGGGTGATGGCATCCTCAAGCTTTTCACTTCTAAAGCTGATGTGGCTATCCCTAGTTGTATGATTTGCTGATGATTTCTGGTAGTTCCATAAACTTGTTTCCTTTCATCGAACTTAGATGGAGTGACAACCTGAGAATTGTTGCCCTCTGCAAAAAGTCTAATGAATCAAGTTGTGCTTGTACCCCAGCCATGCATCTTTGGCTGATTATGCTAAATAAACTCATGTTGAACATGTATGTTTCTTTTGTTTGAATAGTAATAGATGCCACTAGTTTCTGTCAAAGGAAACCGAGTGCCACCGGTTGCAGATAATGCTAGTAGATTACTGCTACTGGGTGTGGAACCATGTGGGTGGATGTCGTTGTTTTAATTTTGTCCTGAAACTAGAAATATAATTTCAAAACTGCAAGAAAACGTTGAGAGAATGTGCAAACACAAGCATCAGCAACTCCCAATTTATATGAACTAAAAAAAATAATCCCTGCAAGATACGAAACACTGATGAAAGCATCTTACACATATCTGAACTGCAATGCAGCATCCAACGGATTCGTTCTTCAGACGCACAAGACAAGTAGCTAGAACTCACACAAAAATGTAACACAAGAAACTCGACGTACTGGTTGTCCTTGCTGAGATCGTCTCCTCCTTCCTCTGCTTCACTCCTTAGCAGCAACACTGCCAGCCACGCCCAGCTAGCCGTGCAAGAACGTGCGAACAGGCCGGACCTCTAGCCTCTTCAGGACGGACGGACATTTCCTTGTTCTGCGCGCAATGCAGATATCAGCGCCGCGTTCACCATGCCTGCCTGCGCCGGCGCCTATGATTCTGCACGTCGCGGCGGGACAAGGGAATTGTTGCTTGCTGAAGGCGAGAGGCAAGCCACCGAGCGCGAGCGCGACCACCAGCTCCTTCGACCGAGAGGGTAAGCAGCGCGACTTGTTCCTCGGTTGATCCTGGGTCGAGGCTCTCGAAGCTGGGTTGGAATTCTCACTTGTCGGACTCCTCTCTTTCCTCCCGACGAACAGGCAGAGTATGTGCGCCAGGCATCGTGGCCAGGGGTCAGAAGGCGAGGAGGAGGCTGAGGCGGAGGCGGATGCTGGCGGCCGTGGAGTCCCTTTCCTCCACGGTGCGCACCAGGTCCGTGCACTTCAGCAGCGTCCGTGCACGTCCTTTACTCCTTTCCACCGCGCACTTCAGCAGCGGCGGTCATGATTATCTGGGAGACGGACATGCCGCCGTCGACGATGGCGCTCTGGTTGATAAAACTGTAACGCTGCGGGACAACCCGGCCCTCGAATCCCGCAACGGCACCCTCGGGATGCTGGCGATCGAACCATTGTTCACCCTCGTCGTCGTCGGCCTGTACGAGCAGGTCGCATACGGTGGCGGCGCAGAGGCGCGCGCGGGGGCTGGCTGACAGGTCGATCCGCGGCGAGGCGCGCGAGGGCGTCTTCCTTTTCCTTCCCCAATGCAGTACAAGGAAATCGCCCAAGCCTTCATGGCGTACGAGCAGAGCACGGCGGGGGTTCGTTGCCGTCTCGCCACTTTGGTCGATGCACTTGTGTGGGGACCAAGGTTTGCAAAACCGAATTGACCGATAAAACCAGCTGGGACCGGTATGACCGTTTTTCGTGAAAACCAGAGAAACCGGTCCGGAAATCAGACAAACTTCAAATTACAAAATTTGAATAAAAAGATTCCGAAATTTCCGGAAATCGGAAAAACCGGTCAAAATTTCCGGAAAACCAGATGAAATTCCGAAAACAGGTTCTAAGAGGAAAAATGCAAAAAAAATAAATAAATTTTGAAACAAATGAAACAAAAAATATATAAAACAACTAGATGAAATTTCCAGCGCAATGGTGCAACAAAAACACAAGAATACGATAGTTTTCTCAGTCAAAAAAATAAAAGAAGGTTGCTGGTTCAGAAAAAAGTTTTTTTTGTTTTTTCCCTTCCTTTTTCTACCCAGAAACTTGCTCGAATTTTGTGATACACGAAACGATCGAATCTACGTGTTTTGTTTCCACCATTGTGTTGCAGACTTCATCTAGTTTTTTTTTCATATTTTTGTTTCTCAAAATGTTTTAATATTTGAAAACAAAAACCGAACTATCGGATAAACCGGACCGGACCGGGTTTTCTGGTTTTCGCGAAAACTGGTCCGGTTTACCGCGGTAACGCAAACCTTGGTGGGGACTGGGAAGCGCAAAATCGTCATTTTTTAGTCTCAATCCAGTGGTAAAAATGTCAATGTACAATTTAGTTCCATGTGACCAGGCTGATGTGGCACTTAAAGAGGCGAGAGAAGGCAATTCTCTAATCTAGTAAGAGTTATCTAAATTCCTAAAGCCAAAAGCCATTGGGGAATGGGACAACTCAATAAGTGCATTCCGGGAAGGGCGGGCAAATCACTAAGGCCAGTCTCAGTGGATACTTTCATTTCATACTGTTTAAAGGTGCCACATCAGATTTAGAGTTTTCACATGATAAATGAAATAGTCTCTCTCAATGCACAATTTCATCTCACGGTTTGATAAGCAAAGTATAATATTAAATTTTTGCATTGAGATTGGTCAAAACATGTTAGGATGAAAGTTTTTGCTCTCAATGGGTCTTTCAATAAGCTTTCATATATATGAAACCGTACCAACTTCCTTTCATTAGAATGAAAGGAACTTCTCCTCTTTCATCTTAATTGATGTGCCATGTCATCTATTTTGTTGATGTGGCACCTTATTTAATGTTGATGAAAGGCCCATTGAGACTGGCCTAAAAGCACTATGGTTGTGAGACTATAGCTTTATAGCTTATAGATGTGAAGGTGTCATGGTAATATACTCGCGCGTATAGAAGACGTTGCCTGCCCCCAACTGCAACGCCGTGGCTCTAGGCTTGGACCTCGCGGGGGGGGGGGGGGGGGGGGGGTGGCGCGGCTGGCCTCAGCTCCCTCCCCCCGCTCGAAGCATATGGAGGAAACAACATTGAATGTTGATTGGCAGTAACAACTAAAATTGATACGACTAATTACGTCCGGAGTAAAGTGCATCCTAGGTCCTTAAACTATTTCAGAATTCTTATCTGGGAACATGAACTTTTAAAACAAAGATTTAGATCCTTAAACTATTTTAAGATTCTCATCTGGATCCATAAACACTTAAAATGACAATTTTGGTATTCTTATCTGGGTTGAAAAACTTTCAAAATGAAGATTAAGATCCTAAACAATTTTTTTGTTCTAATCTGGGATAAAAACACTCAAAACGAAGATTTTGATCACGTGCTTGATAGCCTTGTTTTAACCGAGGTAACCCGGGCGGTTTTTGAAGGATGTAGACAATTTAAAGAAAAGAGAAAGGAATGCATAGCCATGATAGGTACAGAAATGAAGAAAAAGGGAACTGACATTTTGTATGGTAATAAACTGGTTTTTATTCTTTGCATGTCAAAGCTAGCTACTTGTAGATTTATCAATTTATCGTGTTCATGTACCCATTGACAGATATTGGTGCCCCATTCAAAGCCTGCTTGTACAATGACCAAGTAGGCAAGTACCGCAACCTAGCTGAGTTGCTGCTATTTTGATTCAGTCCATTAGGATTTTAATAGAATGGTGAAACGATGTGTGACTCTGTTTGTTTGTTTTGAGCGAAATGGTGACGCGTTGGTTCAATTAACTATGGAATGGATGGTGTGAGTGGCCTGGTAATTTATTTATTTTTTTGACTGAAGAGTGGCCTGGTAAATTGGTCAAGAATAATGGAATAATGGCGCATTGGGGAACAAATTTAGCCTAACCGAAGGACCCGGTACCCTCCTCCTAGTCCTGGGACTTGGGCCGTGCTCGGCACGGCACGGCACGGGCCCGTCGTGCTTCGTGTCGTTCCGTGCCGTGCCGTGACGGCCCGTCGGGCCACGTCGTGCCGTGTCGGTCGGCCCGACATGGCCAAAATACGGCCCGGGCATGGCACGGAGCACGGCGGGCCGTCGTCGGGCCTTGCCAAGCACGGGCACGGCCCGGTTTCATTGACAGACTATTTCAAAAATAGGTTTTCAGCATAGAGAATGTGTATTTTTGTTGTTCAAATTGATTCTTTTTATAGTGTTACATAGATAATAAAATTTCAATTTTTTGAAAAAATTACACTACTTTAAGAAAGCTATATTACATGTGTATATCAAATTTGAGTTCTAAAATCATCATACTTTGAGTGTAACAAAAAAACAAAGGAAAAGTGAGTTTTTGCATTTTTTTTATCTTCAAAAATATTTTGGATTTTCAACTAAATTTTAGTGTGGAGCTGTTCCAAGTCAACACCAACCTCTACAATTTATGAGGATTTTTTTGAACAATGTTTGTATGAAAGTGTGTTCAAATTTTACTAAACAACATAGAAGTAATGATGTTTTGTGATAAATGAAGAGTAATTCAAACTTACACACGCGTAAATGCTTCAAAATAATTATACAAAAATTCCATGTGTAGATATGTAGAAGTTTTACGTTCACACAAAAAATCATTTAAAAATTCAATTTCTTTGGTGATTTACAAAAAGGTAAAGAAAATGTTAAATAGTGACCATTAATGTGTTGACTGATCAGTATAAAAATAAACTAGAAAATTTTGATTAAAAAGATTCCACATGATAGATCTTATTTTTTCAAGATTTTAGAAAAAAGAATCAACTCATTTGGACTTCGTATGCAAATTGTATACGAGTTTGAATTTTTAAATACGAATCAAAATACAAAATGAACCTTGGCTCAAGAATATTATCCCGTGCCGACACCGTGCCGTCGGGCCGTCACCGTGCCGTCGGGCCGTTTTCGTGCCATCGGGCACGGCCCATTCTGCCTTGCCGTGCCGTGCCGCCCGTCGGGCAGGCACGGCACGGCCCGTTAGTTCGGGTCGGGCCAGCACGGCACGAAACTCCTTCGGGCCGTGCCGTGCCACGGGCCGTGCCAAACGTTCGGGCCGCGGCCCACCCGGTTTTGGCCCGGCCAAGTCCCCGGACTACCTCCTCCCATGACACCGCATCAAATTCTCCTTTGGATAACACCCCTGAAACAGCGCATTTGCGAAGCGCTCCAGTCTCTGAGCCATGGAGTCGCGGTCGCGCCGCCGCCGCGCGGAGGTCGCCCGCGCCGCGATCAGGGCGCAGGTGGGGGCGGCGACGGCGTGGACCGCATCAGCAGCCTCCCCGACGACCTGCTGCTCCTGGTCCTCTCCCGCTTCCAATCCGCCCGCGAAGCCGCCCGCACCAGCGTCCTTTCCAGCCGGTGGAGCGGCCTGTGGAGGCGTCTTCCCGAGCTCTACTTCAGCGATTTGTCTCCCAGCGCCCTCGAAGCAGCCCTCGCCAAGGTCGCCGTCCCGAAGCTGTTCGTCCTCGACATCGCCGTCAGTCGCCACACCGACAGGCACAGTTTTTCTGCAGCAGACGTCGCCTCGCTGCTCCGCAACGCCGCGCGTCTGAATCCGGTGGAGTTGAAGGTAGTGGTCGGGGTGGAGGTAAAAGATCGTGGCGTCGCCGTCGAGTTTCCTTGTTTTCCTCGCGCAACATCAATCCACCTGGAGGTGTTCTACCTCAATCTAACCTTGCTGTCGCAAGGCGGTGAGTTCCCTGTTTTGGAGAGGCTCTCCATCCGAAACTGTTTTATCAATATCGGCGTTCTGATCTCGCGATGCCCATACATACGCGTGCTTAATCTGAGTCATTGCCGGGGTGATGATGCTACCATTGTGCACTCAACTACCATTGAGGAGCTTAATGTGACCAATCACTTTATCGGGTTACGGAGTGTTGACATTGTGGCCCCTGTGCTAAAGAAGTTGACACTGCATGCCGACTTGCACAAGGATTTTACCATGTCATTATTGGCACCTATGGTGGAGAATCACTCTTGGAGTTGCAGCTGGCTCGACATTGATGGAATCACTCTTGAAATTGACCGGACGAGGTGCCTTTGCCGCCTTACGTTAGAGACGGAGAAGAGCGGATGCATCGTCTTATGTCTGGACATACGACGAAGTTCACTGGTGCGTCCTCCTTTCTAGATATATGCTTATCATGCATTTACTGTTACTCCATGACATTGTACAATGAAAATTTCTGCAAATATAGTCATTCTTCTGTTATCACGAGTTTGTTGTCATGGCATATAATTTTCATGCTTTTACAGCACTCTGTATCACACGAGCGGAAGTTGCAAGAGATATTCCAGTTTCCTAAATGTTCTGTTTTGGAGCTATATCTTGAATCAAGTGAACATGTTTATGGAGGAATGGTGCTGAATATACTGAGGATTTGCAATGGCATACGAAGGCTTAAGCTAGTGTCAAATTATTGGGTAAATTCTTCATTTCAGCTCCATAACAATTATATTTCGAATGTATATATATTTAACTGCACTCATATATGTTCAAATAGTTCATGGATGTGCTTTGGTTACGGAAATTCACCAATGTGTCACTTCTGTTTCAGTTTAGGGACGTTAAAGGATGCCCACCGAACTGTCTTTGTGATCAACCGCAAAATTGGAGAAGCCACAATACCATCTTATTGGGCCTTGAAGAAGTTGAAATAGAGAATTTCAAAGGAAGCAACCATGAAGTTGATTTCTTGAAACTACTGTTCAGGTGCGCACCACTCACAAAGGTGATCGTGAGATTGGAATCTATGGTTTCAAAGAGCTGCAGAGGATGCAAGGAAATCTACAACCTTTTTAAGGCGAATCCATCTGTGGAATGCAATGTTTATCTGAAACTCGGTAAGGAGGTTGTCTATGCGTGATTACCTATTCGTCTAGATGCAGTGGGAGATGGCTTCCTCAAGCTTTTGACTTCATTGTTATCCTAGTCTTATGTTTTGCTGATCATCTGTGGTATTTCCATAAACTTGTTTCCTTTCATGGAACTTATCGGGAGTGAAGATCAGAGAATTGTTGCTCTAGGCTGAAATTCTATGTAATCAAGTTGTGCTTGTACCCCAGCCATGCATATTTGGCTGATTATGCTATATTAATTCATGTTGAACATTTATGTTTCTTTTGTTTGAATGGTAGCAGACTCTACTAGTTTCTGTTAAAGGAAACCGAGTGCCACTGAAACCAGCACTGTAAAACTTGGATGTGTGGAACCATGTGGGTTGCGTGGGGTGGGGTTGTTCTTGCCCTGAAACCAGCATTTCTGGCAATTTTTTGCTGTATAGGTGGTTAGTTCCATCTCCATTATTCGTTCAGCTCCAGGAATTTGCATTTCACGGATTTTATGAGACATATGAATGTTGGTCACATCACTCACATGCAACTGAAAGTGAGATAAATGTGTCAAGCAAAGTCAAAAGCTTAACCAACCGAGCTTAGGAGACCAAAACACCGGTAGAGGTTGACGAATGCCGAATAAGGGTGAACATTAGCAACATTATTACTTATTAGCCTGCCTATAATTTCAGAATCGCAAGAAAACATCGAGAGAATGTGAGTATCGGAAACTAACAATTTATATGAACTAAAGTTAATCACTGCAAGATACTCCCTCCGTTCGTTTTTTAGAAGCGCATTTGAGAGGGGCACAAAGACCAAGTTTTCTGTTAATTGCTGCAACAAACGCTGTGATGCTTCTGAATTCCCGGCGAGTGCATGGGACGTCCCTATCAGGGGCCCGCGCGTCAGCGAGTTAACTTCCTGCTGCCTCGCTGGATTGAACGGTTCGTGTAGCCGTAGATTGCGTCGCGGAATTACGTCATTTCGGAAGTCCAACAGCCGTGCGGCAAGAACGAGGCATACGAGCCAAATACGCCCCTGTTTTACGAATTTTTTCGCTGGCCCATATACACCCATCATACCCGAACGGAGGGAGTACTACGAAGCACTGATGGAAGCATCCTACACATGTCTGAACTGCAATGCAACATCTGACGGATTGGTTCTTCAGACGCAGAACTGAAGTAGCTAGAACTCACACAAACAGAATGTAAAAAACTCGATGTGCTGGTTGTCCTTGATGAGCATTGTATCCCCTTCCTCTGCTTCACTCTGTTAGGCAAATAATCTTGATGCTTGTATTGCAATTAGAGAGGGATTACATATATAGGGGAGCCGGCATAGCTAGGGTATGCGGCAAGCCCTCAACAGATACAAGCATGGGCGCAAAGCCCAAGGCCCATTAGCTAATGCTAAACACACGTAAAACATTCTGTCTAACACGCCCCCGCAGTCAGAGCGGCCAAAACTAGCCACTAGAGAGGACGTTCAGACTGGTACGAAACTCGGTTTGGTGAAGATATCCGCGTACTAAGAAGTGGTAGGAACATGAAGAACTCGGACTGCGCCAGCAGCAACCTTGTCACGGACGAAGTGAAGATCAATCTCGATGTGCTTAGTGCGCTGATGCTGCACTGGATTAGTCGAGAGATACACTGCACTTACATTGTCACAATAAACAAGGGTAGCACGGCGAATGGGAGAATGGAGCTCCTCAAGTAACTGCCGAAGCCAAACTGTCTCAGCAACTGCATTAGCAACAGCCCGATACTCAGCCTCAGCACTGGAACGAGAGACCGTGTACTGCCGCTTTGAAGACCAAGAAATCAGGTTATCACCAAGAAAAACACCATAGCCAGATGTAGAACGACGTGTGTCCGGGCAGCCAGCCCAATCAGCATCAGAGTATGCAATCAAGTCGGAAACAGAAGAGCGATGAAGCTGGAGACCATGATCAAGAGTGCCACGAACATAACGAAGAATCCGCTTGACCAAAGCAAGATGAGGCTCTCGAGGGTCATGCATGTAAAGACAAACCTGCTGAACAGCATAAGCAATGTCGGGTCTGGTGAAGGTGAGGTACTGAAGAGCACCCGCAAGGCCTCGGTAGTGAGTAGCATCATCAACTGGTGGACCATCAGCAGAGAGCTTGGCGCAGGTGTCAACGGGAGTAGAGCAAGGCTTGCAATCTGACATGCCAGCACGCTCAAGAATGTCAATCATATACTGCCGCTCAGAGAGAAATAAGCCACCATGGCGCCGTGTGACAGAAACACCAAGAAAGTGATGAAGAAGACCGAGATCCTTCATAGAGAATTCTGCAGTGAGAGCATCAATAATCCGGCGAAGCAACTCGGGCGAGGATGCCGTGAGCACAATATCATCAACATAGAGCAAGAGATAAGCAATGTCTGAACCATGCTGATAGATAAAAAGTGACGTATCGGACCGAGCACCAACAAAGCCAAGAGACAAAATGTGAGAGGCAAAGCGACTGTACCATGCACGGGGAGCCTGCTTCAGTCCATAGAGGGCCTTATTGAGGCGGCAGACATGATCGGGACGCACAGAATCAACAAACCCAGATGGCTGCTCACAATAAACAGTCTCAGTGAGAGTACCATGCAAAAAAACATTCTTGACATCAAGCTGGTGAACTGGCCAATCATGAGAAAGAGCAACTGACAACACAGTGTGAATAGTAGCAGGCTTAACTACAGGACTGAAAGTCTCACCAAAATCAACACCAGGCTGCTGTGTAAATCCCCAAAGAACCCAGCGAGCTTTGTAGCGATCGAGAGAGCCATCAGAACTGAACTTGTGTCGAAAGACCCATTTACCTGTCACAATATTAGCTCCGGAGGGACGCGGCACGAGATCCCAGGTGTTGTTGGCTTGAAGAGCAGTGTACTCATCGATCATGGCATCACGCCAATTTGGGTCAGCAAGAGCTCCCCGGTAGGTCTTGGGGATCGGCGACAATGTCGTTGTCTGCAGGTTGAGGCGCTGCTTGGGAAGCCGAAATCCAGTTTTGCCGCGAGTGCGCATCGTGTGCTCGTTGGCGACCGGATTGATGTGCACGGCTGTGTCAGGCAGACGAGCACCTGGCGCATCAGCAGCGCGAGGGGCCGGGGCAGCGCCGCGCCTGGCAGCCCGCGGCGCAGCAGGGACAGGCGCGACAGGCTGGGCCCCGACAGCAGGAACAGGCGACAGGGGCAGCGGTCCGCTGCCGATGCCCGGGGCCAGGCCGATAGACGACAGGCGGGGCGACGTCGGGTGGCCCACGGGGCCCGCAGAGGCTGGTGACGAGCGGGCAGGGGACGCCGGATGTCCCACAGGGCCCGCAGGTTGTGGCGTCGAGCGGGGCGCTCCGGGACTCGGTGGACCGAAGCCGGGAGGAGGCCCGAGGGGAGCGCATGGTGTGCCCGGGTGAGACGCGGGGGACCCAGACTCGGATCCGGACGAAGCGCCAGATTCCCTACTGGCAACAACCTGCGACAGAGAGCCAACAGGGGTAGCAGGGTGGGACCCGCCAGCATCGGCCTGAGGCAAGGCGCCAGCAGGGGCGGCGGGTCCTGTGCGACGAGTACCTGCAACCAAAGGAGGTCCAATAGGACTTGGAGCAAAATCCAAATCAATTAGAAAATCCAGGTTGGAGGAGTGCAGTGGGGCTGGAAGATCAGCAAAGGGGAAGGAGGATTCATCAAAAGTGACATGGCGAGAGATGATGATGCGGTTAGTGGCAAGATCGAGACAACGGTATCCTTTATGTTCAGACGGGTATCCCATGAAAACACAAAGGGAGGAACGAGGAGCGAGCTTATGAGGGGCTGTGGCAGCTAGGTTGGGATAGCACTTGCAACCGAAGACACGAAGGTGAGTGTAGGAAGGAGGAGCGCCATAGAGCGCCGAGTATGGGGTGGCGAAGTGTAGTGTCTTGGTTGGTAGGCGATTAAGCAAATAGGTGGCGGTGTGAAGAGCCTCTACCCAATAAACAGCCGGAAAGCTAGCTTGGAACATAAGCGTGCGAATGACGTCGTTGATGGTGCGAATGATGCGTGCAGCCTTGCCATTTTGGGGGGATGTGTGAGGGCATGACATGCGGAGGGAGGTGCCATGTAGGTGCAAGAACTGCCGTGCTGAGGAGTTGTCAAACTCGCGACCATTATCGCATTGAATGTTCTTAATGTAAGTGCTGAACTGCGTGGCAACAAATGTAAAAAAGTGAGAGAGCGTGGAAAAAGTGTCAGATTTGAGGCGCAAGGGAAAGGTCCAGATATAGTGTGTGCAATCATCAAGAATAACAAGATAATACTTGTAACCAGAAACACTGACCACAGGAGATGTCCAAAGATCACAATGTATTAAATCGAAAGGATTTCTAGCACGAGAACTGGACCTAGCAAAAGGCAAGCGCACATGGCGCCCAAGCTGACACGCATGACAAAGTGTATCCGACTCACTTTTATTACATGAAATGTCTAAGGAAGACGCTAAGCGAGATAAAGACTCATGACCGAGATGACCGAGACGCCGATGCCAGATGGTAGAGGGTGTGGTGGCCAACAGAGCACGAGGCTGAAGCACCGAAGGGTATATGGAGTAGAGCTCCCCGGAACTATTGCACCTGACGATCACGTTCTTCGTTGTGAGATCCTTCACAGAGAGGCCAAAGGGGTCAAATTCGATAGAACAGTGATTATCAGTAGTGAATTGACGAACAGAAATAAGATTTTTAATAATATCAGGAGAAATAAGAACATTGTGCAAGTATAGGGGGCCCCGGGTGGAAGGAAGTGTAGTAGAACCAATAGAGGTGACCGGTAAAAGAGAGCCATTGCCAACTACAATATTGGTAGGTGTGGAAAGGGAGGGGGGTTGGGAAGAGACAAGAATACCGGGGTGCGAAGCCATGTGCGAGGATGCACCGGAGTCCATGACCCACTCCATGCCAGGAGGGGGAGTGAGGGTCATGGTTTGGAATGCTTGTGCCAAAGCTTGCGGGTCCCACTAGAAGCCATGAGGGGCAGCAGATGTTGGTGCCGGCTGTACTGCAGGGAAGGCCGGCATCTGCGGTCCGTAGTAGCTGTAGGGGCTGTACAGGGGCATGGGCATGCCACCGTAGGCCGACGTCGGGGTGAAGTGGCCAGCAGGTGCGGATGGCCCACCAGCTGCAGTGGAGGTCGACGCAGCATACGCCTGGGGTGGACGGGCCGGCCCAGCAGACTGGGAGGACGGCCGAGCGCCAAGGAGGCCGCCGGTGCGACGCGGATCCGCGCCCGTGGGCCACACTGCGAAAGTGCAGGTCCACGGATCGAAGGAAGGCCGCCAGGAAGTCGGCCCAGCACCAGCCTGGGCGCCTCCGCCCCCGTTGTAGCGTGGCGCGCCGCCGTTGCGGCGGCGGTTGTTGCACTGACCGCCGGCGCGGCCGCCATTGCCGTGGCCTGGGGCGCCCCCGGAGCCGGACACGGGGTGCGGGGCGCCGGGTGGCGGTGGCGCGCCGTAGCCGTGACCATGGTGCGCCGAGGCGGGGCGGGACGGCGTGGAGGCGACGAAGGCTGAGGATGGCGCCGCAGAGGAACATTTGCCCGGAGCCGTCATCTCCTCAACCTCCAGGTCGGTGCGAAGATCGGCGAAGCACGGGAAGGGGCGCTGGCATTTCACGATGGATGCCAAGGTCGCAAACTTTTCATTGAGGCCCCGAAGGACGTTCAAGACAAGCGTGCGATCGTGGACGACCTCGCCAAGGTCGCCGAGAGCATCGGCCCTGCTCTTCATCTTCCGGCAGTAATCTGCAACAGAAAGATCACCTTGGACGAATGTGCGCAGCTCGGCGTCGAGGAGGAGGGCGCGGGTCTCCTTGTTGCCGATGAATTGCCGTTCGAGGGCGAGCCAGACGTCGCGGGAGGTCGGCGTCGCGGTGTGGACGAGTTCGTGAAGCTCGTTGGAGATGCAGCCGAATAGCTAGGACTTGACGGTGAAGTCCATCCGCCGCCAATGGGGGTCCGCGGAGAAGTCCTCGTCGGAGAGCACGAGATCGGAAAGATCGTACTTCTCGACGGTGTTAAGGAAGAGGCTGCGCCACCTGGAGTAGTGAGGCGAGGTGTAGTCGAGCTGCAGGGGCACCATTGCTTTGATGTTGGGGACGGCGACGGCCTGCGCGTGGAGGGTAGCGTGGTGGGCGGCGATCTGGTCTGCTTCAATCTTGCGCCGTTCTTCTTCATCGGCGATGCGCTTGGCTTCAGTGGCGCGCTCGTCCTCTAGGCGCTTGGCTTCAGCGACGCGCTCATCTTCGAGGCGCTTGGCCTCGGCCTCCTCAGCGGGAGTCATGAGGAAAGGGATGGAACGCCGGAGCGGAGGGTCGACGGCGATCGGGAGGGGCACGTCGGGCTGCAGAGGAGCAACGACGGCAGGGAAGGAGAAGTGGCACACCGCGGCAGCGAGGATGAGGGTGGCGGCGGTGGCTAGGTTAGGAGGATGCGGAAGCGAGGTCCTGGAAAACCTACTGATACCATGTTAGGCAAATAATCTTGATGCTTGTATTGCAATTAGAGAGGGATTACATATCTAGGGGAGCCGGCATAGCTAGGGTATGCGGCAAGCCCTCAACAGATACAAGCATGGGCGCAAAGCCCAAGGCCCATTAGCTAATGCTAAACACACGTAAAACATTCTGTCTAACACACTCCTTAGCAGCAACACTGCCACTATCGATCTTGCTGCCCTTCAGCTCCTTCCGCATCGACCACGCCTAGCCGTGCAAGAACGTGCCCTGACCTCCAGCCTCTTCAGGACGGACATCTTGTTCAGTTTTTCTGCAACGCTGATATCAGCGCCGCGTTCACCCTGCCTGCCTGAAGCGATGCCTTTGATTCTGCACGTCGCGGCGGGGCATTGCTCACTGAAGGCGAAAGGCAAGCCACCGAGTGCGAGCGCGACCACCAGCTCGTCGGACGCCTAAGTTCCTCCCGACGAACGGCCAGGGGCCGGACGGGTCGTCGCACGCGCGCCACAGCCGCATACCTCTCCAGGGCGTCCCCGAAGTGGCCGTCACGGACGGCGAGGAGGAGGCGGAGGCTGGCGGCCGAGGTGACGTCCCTTTCCTCCATGTCGCGGTCGGCGATGCGCGCCGCGGCACGGACGCGCTCTTCGGACAGCGGCGCCGCGCGGAGCAGAGCGCGTCGATGGCGTCGCTCACCGAGCGGAGGATTCCGTTGCCCTTTGAGCGCCGCGTCCGTGCACCACCGCGCGCTTCAGCAGCCCGGTCATGATTATCCGGGAGACGGACACGACGTCGTCAATGGGTTGATAAGATGCTGGCGAACCACTGTTTCACCCTCATCGACCCGTCCGTGCAGGTCGCATACACCGGCGGCGAATAGGCGCGCGCGGGGGCTGTCATGTCAGTCCACGGCGAGGCGCGCGAGAGGCGTTTTACTTTTTCTCCTCCGATGCAGTACAAGCAAATTGCCCAAGCCATCATGGCGTACCAGCAGAGCACGGCGGTTGTCTGTCTGTTGCCGTCTCGCCACGAGGTGGCCGCGCCAGAAAAGGGGAAGAAAAAAAAGGAACAAGAAGAATAGAACAGCGGGGAGGGCCAAAGCGACATTTTTGTCTCAATCTAGGTGTAAAAATGTTAAATGTACAATTTAGTTCCATGTCAGCAGGCTGATTTGTCACTTTATCAAGGTAAGAGAGGGCAGTTCCCTAATCTAGTCCGTTCAAGTTGTCTAAATTGCTAAAATCATTGGGAATAGGCAACTCAACAAGTGCATTCTAGGAAAGGTGCAAATAACTGAAATCGCCATAGCTTGTGTGGCTGCAGCTCAGATGTGAAGGCATCATAGCAATATACCCACACGTAGGAAAGATGTTGCCTACTCCCAACTGCCATGCATTGGCTCTTGGATGGGACCTCGTGCTAGCGGACCTGACTCCTGGCCTCGTCGCCCTGGCCCGTGCCTAAGGAGTCAAGCAGCCCCGTGTTGCGCCCGAGCGTATGGAAGAGCCGAGCGTATGGAAGAGGTTGCGCAAGGTTGCCAAAGCAAAAGTCATGGCCAACCTACCGCCAAGGTGGCTAAGAAACCGGGACGGGAAGAAGGCAACACACGTCGGCAGTGTCATCGAAGTCCTCACGAGTAACGTTGAGCATGATCTCCTATTGTGTGAGCGTCTGTGGGTGAGAGATGATGTGGGTGAGTGGCTGCTTTTGCATTTTGGGTTTGCGAGGAGCCAATGGTGGTCGTAGAGCTGGATTTCGCCAGCGATGTGGAGGCGGCAGGCAATGGCAGGCGATGTGGTGACTTTCTTGATTCGACTTATGGTTTTCATCCTTTTACAGTATCCTCCATCATACGAGCAGAAGTGGCAAGAAATATTCCAATTTTCTAAATTTTCCGTTTTGAAGCTGAACCTACTAAGGATTCGCAATGGTATACAAAGGCTTAAGCTGGCCATCAACCAACTTGGGGTAATTCTCTCGACTTCAGAACAAATAGTTTCAATAAATATGTAATCTCCACTCATTATTCTAATGAATTAATAGTTAATGGATGCATTTCGGTTATGGATGTCTTATGTATTGCTTCTTTTTCAGCTGAGGGGTGAAGAATGCACAAAAATTATCATTGTGATCAACCACTGAATTGGAGTGGTCAGAATATCTTGATGAACCTTGACGAAGTAGAAATAGAAAATTATAAAGTAAGGGGCCATAAAATTGATTTCATGAAACTACTGTTCAGGTGCGAAGGGGGTTGAGCTCGGGTGGTCGCTAGCTCTGTCTCTCACGGAGGCAACCCGGGTTCGATACCCACCACTCCTACCAGTGTTGCATTTTCTGGCTCACCTTGCTGCTGGGATGTGGCTCCTAGGCCTGGCCCAGTAAAGTTATGTGGGCTGTGATTTTTTTCTTAATGAAATTTCAGGGGACATCAAACCCTTAAACTTATTCTTTTTTAAACTACTGTTCAGGTGCTCACATCTGACAAAAGTGATCGTGAAATTGGCATCTTACATTCCAATAAGGAGCAGAAGATTTAAAGAAACATGCAATTTCAAGGCGAATCCATCTGTGGAATGCTGGTATGGAGGTTCACTTTTAGATGGCTTCAAACTTTTATCTTTGTTAACTACTGAGGACTTTGTGGTTGTCAAATAAACTTGTGCCTCCTGATGGCTGGCTGAACTGTCGGGGAATTGACTGTATGAAATCATGTCCATCGTTGTATCCCAGATCGATATACTACTTTTGTCTGATTATGATGGATTAATTCCTGTTAAATATGTATGTTTCTTTAGTTTGAATGTTAGCCAGATGCAACTTGTTTCTGTTAAACATAAAACCAGCACTACGGTTTCAGATGTTGTGGATTGCGGAATGCATGCCAAATTAGTACATGAGCTCCAATTAACCCACATTGTGGGTCGGTCAAAACCAGTTTCTAGCAATGCATGTCACTTCCATTTGATCTTAGTCGTTAATTGGACCTCAGAATTCGCTATACAGTGCAATCCTGCAATGGATTTGATCTGACACTAAAAGCTGACCAAAAAGTTGGGTCTCAGTTTTCTCGCTGAAAATCCGAGTAAGCTTATTCATTCCTACAAAGAAAAATTACATGTCACTTCTGAAACTGCTTACTTCAAAGAGAGCAAACAACATTGTCTCTGCTCCACTTCGTTTAATATGCATACACGTTTAATATGTATACACGTTTGTCCGGGAGTATATAACCATAGCATACCTAAATGCGCCTACTCGCGTTCATTTGGGGTGAAACTTTGATATAGCGAATAATGTACAAGCACAACCATTCGACGATATATCAAACTTAAATGAGGTTCAGTGCATACAAGATCGGAAATTGACCTCTAGGAACCACGAACAGCATTCTGAAGATTTTACTGCGTTGTCATAGTTAAGGAAACACATGAACAAAAATTTGTTGTGGTCAAGAGACTAACAGAGACTAGTTGAATGCTACTTCTTTGAAGGGTTTTGCTGACTTGTGTGGGATCATAGTTAACACTGAAGATTAAATGTGTGGGATCATAGGTGCTTTCCACACATTAAACTATGAACTGATGTGATATTGTTTTTTTTTTTTTTTTTGAATCACTACATGGTTTTGAACTGGTCGAAATTAAAAACAAAAATAAAGTCGTGGAGACTCTACGCTTTTTAACTGCACACATGAAACCAACATGCTGAACCATTGGGCTAGGTTGTCCTGCACTATTTTTGAACTTTTGGTCTAATCCAAAATTCCAACGAAGTGGTGATGCTTTGTTACAAGAGCAACAATTTTGCGGTTGGATACTTGGATTAGTAAATTGGTCAAGAGGTTAATCGAAGCACCCTGACTCCTCAAATAACACAACCCTGCGCTACTGCAGACTACTGTTCGCCCACCCTCCACTCTTCTTCTTCCTCAAAGATACCTTCGTCTCCAGCGAGGCGCCCCCGCCCCGCCCCCCAGCGCCGTCCTCCCGCCGCCGGGTCCGCTCCCACTGGCCGCCGCCGGGTCCGCTCCCACTGGCCGCCGCCGCGCTAATCCGGCGGCCCGTAACGCCCCCACCGCCGTCGCCGCCACCGGCTCCGGCGGCGCCCCCGATCCCGCCCACCGCCCTCCACCACTACCGGCGGCCGGCGGCGCCTCGCCGCCTCGCCCGCACCGCGCCGCCACCGCCGGGCCGGCCTTCCTCTCCCACCGGCCGCCTCTTCACCTCCCGTCGCCTTCTCTCCCAAAATAACGCAGCCATGGAGTCGCGGTCGCGCCGCCGCCTTGGCTCGCGGCCGCCGCGCGGAGCTCGCCGCCGCGAAGATCAGGGCGCAGATGGCGATGGCGTGGACCGCATCAGCGTCCTCCACGACGACCTGCTGCTCCTGGTCCTCACCCGCCTCCGATCCACCCGCGCCGCCGCCCGCACCAGCGTCCTCTCCAGCCGGTGGAGCGACCTGTGGAGGCGCCTTCCCGAGCTCTACTTCCGCAATGTGTCGCCCAACGCCGTCGAAGCTGCCCTCACCAAGGTCGCCGTCCCAAAGCTGTCCGTCCTCGACATCCATGACGATTATTACAACGGCAGCAGATTCTCTGCCGCAGTTGTCGCCTATTTGCTCCGCACCGCCGCGCGTCTCGATCCTTTGGAGCTCAGTATAACTGTTTGGGTGGGGGAAAAGGACGGTCACAACGCCGTCGAGTTGCCGTGCTTTGTCCGCGCAACATCAATCTACCTGGACGTGGGCTACCTCCATCTAACACTGCCGGCGCAATGCGGTGAGTTCCCTGCGCTGGAGAGGCTTTCCATCTTTGGATGCATCATCAATATCAGTGCCCTCGTCTCGCGATGCCCAGACCTACGCGTGCTTGAGCTGACACAGCGTCGGAGTGATGATACTATCATGGTGCACTCAACCACCATTGAGGAGCTTAGTGTGCATACAGATTGCTCTAGGTTTCGGGGTGTTGCCATTGTAGCCCCTGTGCTAAAGAAGTTAACACTGAATGCCAACATGCACAAGGACTTTACCATGTCATTGTTGGCACCGATGGTGGAGAATCACTCTTGGAGTTGCAAATGGCATGAGATTGATGGAATGATTGATCGGACGAGGCGCCTTGGCCGACTGACATTAGAGACAGAGAAGAGCGGATGCATCGTCCTGCGTCTGGACATACGAAGTCCATCGGTGCGTCCTTCTTCCTTTGACAGATATAGTCATTCTTCTGTTATCACGAGTTTGTTGTCATGACATAATTTTCATGCTTTTACAGCGCTCCGTATCACACGAGCCGAAGTTGCAAGAGATAATCCAGTTTCCTAAATGTTCTGTTTTGGAGCTATATCTTCAAGGAAGTGGACATGTTTATGGAGGAATGGTGCTGAATATACTGAGGAATTTCAGTGGTATACGAAGGCTTAAGCTAATGACAAGCTATTGGGTAATTCTTCATTTCAGCTCTATAACAAGTAGAGTTCCAATATATATATATATATTTAGCTGCACTCATAGATGTTCAAATAGTTAACGGATGTGTTTTGGTTATGGAAAGTCACCAAATTGTCACTTCTCTTTCAGAATGGGGACGTTCAAGTATGCCCACCAAACTGCCTTTGTGATCAACCGCAAAACTGGAGAAGTCACAGTACCCTCTTATTGGGCCTTGAAGAAGTTGAAATAGTGCATTTCAAAGGAAACAGCCATGAAGTTGATTTCTTGAAACTACTGTTCAGGTGCGCACCACTCACAAAGGTGATCGTGAGATTGGAATCTAAGGTTTCAAAGAGGAGCAAAGGATGCAAGGAAATCTACAACCTTTTTAAGGCGAATCCATCTGTGGAATGCAATGTTTATCTGAAACTCGGTAAGGAGGTTGTCTATGCGTGATTACCTATTCGTATAGATGCAGCGGGAGATGGCTTCCTCAAGCTTTTGATTTCATTGTTATCCTAGTCTTATGTTTTGCTGATCATCTGTGGTATTTCCATAAACTTGTTTCCTTTTATGGAACTTAGTTGGAGTGAAAATCAGAGAATTGTTGCTCTAGCTAGGCTGAAATTCTATGTAATCAAGTTGCGCCTGTACCTCAGCTATGCATATTTGGCTGCTTATGCTATATTAATTCCTGTTGCATGTATGTTTCTTTTGTTTGGATGGTAGCTGAATCTACTAGTACGTGTCTGTTAACGGAAACTGAGTGCCACTGAAACCAGCGCTGTAAACTAGGATGTGTGGAACCGTGTGGGTGTTAAGGGGTTGTTTTTGCCCTGAAACGAGCGATATGTATGCATTTCTAGCAAATTTTGGCTGTATAGGTGGTTTACTTCCATCTCCATTCTGCGGTTAGCACTTTTCCAGTACACGTATTTTATGCCACATGAATGTTGGTCAGATGCAACTGAAAGTGGGATAAATAGTGTCAAGAAAAGTGAAAGGCTTAACCAACTGAGTTTAGGAGACCAAATCACCGGTCGAGATTGACGAACGCCAAAATAAGTGTGAAGTATGAACATTAGCAACATTATCAGCCTGCCTATAATTTCAGATTTGCAAGAAACGTGAGAGAACGTGAGCATCAGAAACTGGCAATTTACATTAACTAAAGTTAATCACTGCAAGGTACGAATCACTGATGGAAGCATCGTACACATGTCTGTACTGCAATGCAACATCTGACGGATTCGTTCTTTTCTTCAGATGCAGAACACAAGTACTAGCTAGAACTCACACGAACAGAATGTAAGAAACTCGTTGTGCTAATTGTCTTTGCTGAGACCGTCTCCAGCTCCTTCCTCTGCTTAACTCCTTAGCAGCAGCAACGCTGCCACTGTTTGCTTCGAAAAAACACTGCCACTGTTGATCTTGCCGCCCTTCAGCTCCTTCCGCATCGGCCACGCCCAGCCATGCATGCAAGAACGTGCCAACACAACAGGTGTGCAAGCCACCGAGTGCCAGCGCGACCACCAGCCCGTCCGAGGGGGTGAACTGCGCGACTTGTTCCTCGGTTGATCCTGGGTCGAGGGCCACGAGGCTCTCGAAGCTGGCTTGCGCGACTCCTCCTTCCTTCCGATGAATGTGCGCCATGTAGCGTGGCCAGGGGTCGGACGGGTCGTCGCCACGTCCGCATACGTCTCCTGAAGTGGCCGTAGCGGACGGCGAGGAGGAAGCGGAGGCTGGCGGCCGTGGAGGTGTCCCTTTACTCCACGGCGCGCGCCAGGTCGCTCTCGGCGACACTCGCCGTGGCACGGACAGCGGGGCCGCGCGGAGCAGATCGAGTGCGTCGATGGCGTCACCCACCGAGCGGAGGATTCCGTACGTCGCGCTTTGAGCGCCGCGTCCGTGTACGTCCTTCCCACCGCGCGCTTCAGCAGCCCGGTCATGATTATCTGGGAGCGGACATGACGCCGTCAATGGCGCTCTGGTTGATAAGCTGCTGGCGAACCACTGTTCACCCTCGTCGACCCGTCCGAGCAGGTCGCATAGGGGGGCGGAGCCGGAAATGAACCATGAGAGAGGCTAAAGAGTAAATTTTGTGTGATAAAGGGGGCCGAAAATAATTTTTTCCCTAATTATATGGTCAAATTTTGTGTACACTTGAAGGGTGCATGGAGCATAGGGGGGCCATGCCCCTGCCCGCCTCCCCTGGCTCCCGATTCAGATCCTCCGAAGGGAAGAGAAAAATTCAGAGGTGCTACAGTACGCTGAATTTAGCCTCTTTCTCCACCGCTCAATCAGAACCGGATGGCCCAGATATATGTTACAGTACGATTTTTTAATACCCAAAATGCTCTACAGAACCTGGATAACTGTTCACACAGTACTTAAGCCACAGTATTAATTCCAGATACTGTAGTTCCTCTCACGAATCACTGTTCCCACCACTACAGTTCTCTGAATTTTGTGTTCCACTTCAGAGGACCCCGATCCCCTGGCTCCGCCCCTGGGACTGGCATACGCCGGCGCGCGGCGAATAGGCGTGCGGTGCGGGGGCTGTCAGGTCAGTCCACGGCGAGGCGCGTGAGGGCGTTTTCCTTTTCCTCTACCCATGCAGTACAAGCAAATTGCCCAAGCCTTCATGGCGTACGAGCATAGCACGGCAGGCTGCAGTTGCCGTCTCGCCAAGAGGTGGCCGCGCCAAAAGAAGAAGAAGAAGAAGAAGAAGAAGAAGAAGAAGAAGAAGAAGAAGAAGAATAGAACAGTAGGGAGGGCAAAAGCGTCATTTTTGTCTCAATCTAGGGGTAAGTGTACAATTTAGTTCCATGTCAGCAGGCTGATGTGGCACTTTGAAGAGGTAAGAGAGGGCAGTTCTCTAATCTAGTCCGTTCAAGTTATCTAAATTCCTAAAATAATTGAGGGATAGGCAACTCAACAAGAGCATTCCGGCAAATCACTAAAAGCCCCATGGCTTGCGAGGCTGCATCTCAGATGTGAAGGCATCATGGCAATATACCTCCGCGTATGAAAGATGTTGCCTACCCCCAACTGCCATGCCCTGGCTCCTGGATGCGGCCTCGTGTCAGCTGATATGACTCCCGACCTCGTCGCCCTGGCCCGTGCCCAAGGACTCGAGCAGCCCCGTGTCACGCCCGAGCGTATGGAAGAGGTTGTGCCAAAGCAAAAGTCATGGCCAACCTACCGCCAAGGACCCAAGGTGGCTAAGCAACCGGGATGGGAAGAAGGCGACACACGTTGGTAGTGTCATCAAAGGCCTCGCGAGCAATACTGGGCAGGATCTTGTATTGTGCGAGTGTTTGCGGGTGGGAGATGAAGTGGGTGAGTAGTTGCTTGTGCATCTTGGGTTGTGCGAGGAGCCAATGGTGGTCATAGAGTTGGATTTCGCCAGCGATGTGGAGGCGGTAGGCAATGGCAGACGCAGAGCAAAAGCAAGCTGAGCTTCCATGTGTTTCTTCTTCCTCCTTAGCAAATTCCATTGTTCTAAGCTTTATTTTGTCAAACAAAATATAAGGGTGTAGGGGCTTTACGGAGCTGTACCCCAAATGGCAGGGGGGGGGGGGGGGGGGGGGGGGTGGGGGGGCGCTTGGGCCCCTACCCTCCGTTGGATCTATCGTGGCGTACTGAAAGCATCTGGACAAACAGATAATGCCTGAAATGAACATGCCAATCACTTGCGAGAGAACCACATGCGCGTTAGAAGTATAATAAAACTGTAGATACACATAGCTTCATTTCAATAGTATACCATTCATGACACGCAACAAATTTTAGTTGCCATTTTCATCAGTGTAATAAAATTAAGTTAAAGGTTGCATATCGCCTTTATCCAACCAAATTTACATTGGAAATTTAAATAAAGTTGAACAAATTGTTATTTGCTCTAAAATAAAATAGCAATATTCCTTGTAAACTAATTTTTATGGCACAAAACTGTGCCAAATCTACTAATGCAAATAAAATGTGTCATTTGACTTTGGCAATTATTGTCAAGAAAATTCAGAGTGTGATTTTGAAGGATGTAGATAATTTAAAGATAAAAAGAAAGGAATCAATAGCCATGATAGGTACCGAAATGAAGAAAAAAAGGGGGTGGCATTTTTGTATGGTAATAAACTGGTTTTTCTTGTTCGTATGTCAAATCTAGCTACTTATAGATTTATCAATTTATCGTGTTGATATACTCCTTGACAGATAGTGGCGCCCCATACAATGCCTGCTTGTACAATGACCAAGTGAAGAAACCTAGCTGAGTTCCTGCTATTTTGGTTCAATACATTTAAGATTTTAATGCAAATAAATGTAGTGCTTATGTAGAATGATGAAATGAGGTGTGACTTTGTTTGTATGTTTCGGTCAAATTTTTGAACCAAATTGTGACGCTTTGGTTCAAGCGACCATGAATGGTGTGAGTGGCCTGATAAACTGGTCACGAGGTTAATGGAATAATAGCCCATTATGGGGACAAATTAAACTCATCCTGATCGAATCACTCTGTCGCCCGTAACACAACTTCATATTAAACCCTGCTATACACGACTGGACTTCTTGTGATGTTGCTTGTGCCACAGATAAAGGAAATTTCAGTCCACACGGATTGGTTCCTTCGTTGTGCAGATTTGGAACTAAGTTCAGTGCTCCCTCGTGGTTTCTGCAAAGTACGAGAGGCTAGAGAGTAAGAACTGAGATGAAGTTGAGCGCTCCATCGTGCTTGTCGAACTATGTGAGGCCTAGAGATTAAGAATGGGCAATCCCTTCTGCGAGGAGATTAAGATTAACAACCCGTCGTGCTTTCCTCAAAGATGAATAGAAAGTTTGAGGGATTCGAATGGCAAGTAGGAACAACTCGGTAGTCGCAAGAAGTCATGCCATCACAGACCTTGACACCGTTTGGGTCGGACGACGACGGAGTCGGAAACCGCAGTCGTGCACAAATCAATACCGCTTCATATTCTCCCGTCCCGCTCTTTCCTTAAGCAACCCGGAAAAAAAAAAAACGCGGCCCTGAAACTGCGCGTTTGCAATATTTCTATCGTTTAAAAAAACTGCTCGTTTGCCAAGCGCACCCGTCCGTGCGCCATGGAGTCGCGGTCGCGCCGCCGCCTTGGTTGGCGGCCGCCGCGCGGAGCTCGCCGTCGCCGCGATCCGGGTGCAGACGGCGACGGCGTGGACCGCATCAGCGGCCTCCACGACGACCTGCTGCTCCTGGTCCTCGCCCGCCTCCGATCCGCCGGTGACGCCGCCCGCTCCAGCGTCCTCTCCAGCCGGTGGAGCGATCTGTGGAGGCGCCTCCCCGAGCTCTACTTCCTCGATAGAATATCGCCCAGCGCCCTCAAAGCCGCCCTCGCCATGATCGCTGTCCCAAAGCTGTCCGTCCTCCACATTGCTGACCCTGACTGTAGCTTCTACGACGCCTATTCCGCCGCGGACATCGCCTCGCTGCTCCACACCGCCGCCTGTCTTGATCCTTTGGAGCTCAGTATTACAATTTTGCGGGTGGACGCAAAGGATGGTAACATCATCGAGTTGCCTTGCTTTGCCCACGCAACATCAATAACCGTCAACGTGCGCGGCCGCATCAATCTAACACTGCCGGCGCAAGGCGGTGAGTTCCCGGAGCTGGAGAGGCTCTCCATCGGATTCTGCCGCATTGATACCGGTGCTTTGATCTCGCGGTGCCCGTACCTTCGGGTGCTTGAGCTGAATCACTGTAGGAATGACGGTCCCCTCAAGGTTCACTCAACCACCATTGAGGAGCTCGTTGTGACCGATGACAGTCACGATCCCCGGATCCGCAGTATTGATATTGTGGCCCCTGTGTTGAAGAAATTCAGACTGAGTACCCGCAAGCACAAGGATTTTACCATGTCGTTGTTGGCACCTATGTTGGAGAATCTCACGTGGAATTGCAGCGTTGGGTATCCTAACTCCGATTTAAAGATCGACGAGATGTGGTTTGTGAGCCACCTAGAGTCAAAGGAGGAGAGCTGCTGCATTGTCCTACGTCTGGACATACGAATACCAAAGGTACGTCTTCATTCCTTTGAGGAATGGTTTTCGTGACTTTACTTTTACTTACGACAACAAAAAATTCTGCAAATATAATCAGAGGCGGTGCGTCTTCATTTCTTTGACATATATTTTTTATTTTCAAGCATTTACTTTTTTTCTAATACAATCGTTCTTATGTAATGGTCACTTTCTTGGTTCAACTTATGGTTTTCATCCTTTTACAGTATCCTCCATCATACGAGCAGAAGTTGCAAAAAATATTCCAGTTTCCTAAATTTTCCGTTTTGGAGCTAAATATTGAAACCTGTGGACATGTTTATGGGCCAATGGTGCTGAATCTACTAAGGATTCACAATGGTACACGAAGGCTTAAGCTGGCCACCAACCAACTCGGGGTAATTCTCTTGACTTCATAACAAATAGAGTTTCAAAAAATATGTAATCTCCACTCATAGTTAATGGATGCATTTTTGTTATGGAGGTCTTATTTTATCAACAAAATGTATCACTTCTTTTTCAGCTGAGGGGCGAAGAATGCACACTAGACTGCCCTTGTGATCAACCACAAAATTGGAGTAGCCAGAATATCTTGTTGGACCTTGAAGAAGTAGAAATGGAAAATTATAAAGTAAGTGGCCATGAAATTGATTTCATGAAACTACTGTTCAGGTGCTCACCTCTGACAAAAGTGGTCGTGGAACTGGCATCTTACGTTTCAATAAGGAGCAAAAGATTCAAGGAAATATGCAACCTTTTCAAGGCCAATCCATCTGTGGAGTGCCACGTTTATCATAAATGTGGCAAGGAGGTTATGTGTGCATGATCGCATACACTTTTAGATGGCTTCAAACTTTTCTCTTTGTTATTAGTGAGGAATTTGTTGTTGTTAAATAAACTGGTGCCTCCTAATGGCTGGCTAAATTGCCGGGGAATTGATTGTTAGCCAGATGCCGGGGAACTGAGACCAAAAATCAATGTTGTGGTTCAAATTAGCATCAATGTTGTGGTTGGCCTAGTAAATTGGTCAAGAGGCTAATGACGCATCGGGAAACAAATTTCCAGATGAGTTTCGTTCTTCTCCTCCACATCCTGAATTCCTATTCCAGTTCAATTGTATAAGCGTAAAACTTAAAAGGAATGGATCTAATGGCCGGATTTCACATCAGTGTTATACGTTCTAAGAATCAAAAGTTTTATTTCTTCTCTTCACGTGGTCTCCCATTGTTCTTGGCTTCTTGCAAGCGAGCTTGGAAAGATGCAGCGATGAGGTCTCCGGGAGTGATGCTGCGATCTTGAGGAGTGACAACAATTACGACCTTGAGGCTTGACCCGTTGCCTCATTTTGGAGTGTGGAACTTGGCTCGGCAACGAGGGTTGAGATCCTCTGCAGTACTTTCTAGTCACTGACATGTGGGTCCGGACCCACATGTCTGTGACTGTTAATGCATGAGAAGTACTGTAGAGGATCCTCACCCCGGCAACGACGGCAAGGGAAAACGAGAGGAAAACAAAAGGGCTTCCTGGCTATTCATGTCGCAGGAGAGATAGGGGAGATCATCGATTTAGAAGAAAAAGAAATTAAAAAGAAAAAGAAAAAAGGAGGAAAAAAGAGAGGGACACATGTCACAAGCCTATTAGCCTGCACGCAATGTGTATAGGTGCCCTGCACGAGAGCAGGACTCAAATAATTCCGTCTGATCAAGCGCTCCTGTCCCCTGCGCCATGGAGTTGCGGCCGCGCCGCCGCCTCGACCCGCCGCCGCCGCGCAGATCTCGCCGGCGCCGTGATCATGGCGCAGACGGCGACGGAGTGGATCGCATCAGCAGCCTCCTCGACGATCTGCTCCTCCTGGTTCTCACCCGCCTCCGATGCGTCCGCGCCGCCGCCCGCACCAGCGTGCTGTCCCGCCGGTGGCGCGGCCTCTGGAGGCTCCTTCCCGAGCTGTACTTCAACACTAGTATAGTGTCATCAAGCGCTCTCGAAGCCGCTCTTGCCCAGGTCGGCGTCCAAAAGATGTCCCTTCTCCACATTGGCCCTCGGAACCTCTGCTATGAGCTACCAATGTTCTACGCCGCAGGCGTTGCCTCGCTGCTCCGCAACGCTGCGCGTCTGAATCCGGTGGAGTTGAGGGTAGTAATTATTGACTCAAATGTTAAAGATCGAGACATCGCCGTCGAGTTGCCTTGCTTTGTCCGTGCAACATCAATCTACCTGGACGTGTACCGCCTCACACTAACACTGCCGGCGCAAGGCCGTGAGTTTCCGGCGCTGGAGAGGCTCACCATCGTAAACTACAATGTCATCAATATCGGTGCTCTGATCTCGCGATGCCCACACCTACGCGTGCTAGAGCTGCTGGGGTGTCAGGATGGCAGTCCTATCGTTGTTCACTCGACTACCATTGAAGAGATTATTTTGGGCAATGGTGGTACCGAGGTCCGGAGTATTGACATTGTGGCCCCTGTGCTGAAGAAGTTCAGACTGAGTACCGGCATTCACAAGGATTTTACCATGTCATTGTTGGCACCTATGTTGGAGAATCTCTTGTGGTATTGCAGGTACTATTGTCGCACGGTTATAATGATAGACGAGATATGGTGGCTGCACTACCTGGAGTTACGAAAGGAGAGCGGCGGCCTCGTCCTATGTCTGCACATAGGAATACATGAGGTGTATCTCTTTTTTTTTCCTAGTATGATTTTTCATGCATTCATTCTTCCTCTACGAATAAAAAACAATTTGACCTGCGAGGAGTATGACGGCCTGTGCTTTTTTTTTTACAAGAGAAGACCTCACGTAGGCCGAGAAAACCTCCAATATTCTTCCCCTACGACAATGAAAAATTCCACTATACTATAGTCGTTCTTATGTTATGGCGAGTTTCTTGGCTTCACTTATGGTTTTCATCCTTTTACAGTATCCTTCACCAGACAAGCAGAAATTGCAACAAATGTTCCAGTTTCCTAAATTTTCTGCTTTGGAGCTAGATCTCAAAACATGTGGACATGTTTACGGAGCAATGGTGATAAACCTACTTAGTAGTTGCAATGGTATCCAAAGGCTTAAGCTAGCCACCGAACAGCATGGGGTAATTCAGAACAAGTAGTTTCACTAAATATCTAGCTTAGCTGCACTCATTCTTCTAATTAATAGTTAATGAATCCATTTTGGTTATGGTGGTTTTATTTTATTAACGGCGTTCCATTTCTTTTTCAGCTGATGGGCAAAGCATGCACGCCAGACTGTCCTTGTGATCGATCACAAAACTGGAGAAGTCAGAATAGCTTGATGGACCTTGAAGAAATAGAAATAGAGAACTTTAAAGGAAGTGCCCATGAAGTTGATTTCATTAAACTACTGTTCAGTTGCTCACCTTTGACAAAAGTGGTCTTGAGACTGGACCCTAATGCTTCGACAAGGACCAAAACATTCAGGGAAATCTACAACTATTTGAAGGCGAATCCATCTGTGGACTACCACATTTATCGAAAATGTGGTAAGGAGTTCGTGCATGCGGTGGCAGAGCTTGAAGCACTTGGCAGGGGAGGCCTCTAAGTTCAGAGAGAGAGAGAGAAGGGGGGGGGGGGGGGGGGGGGGGGGGGCATTTCCGTTTTCCCCCCTAATTTACATGGTCAAATCAAGGATTTATATGCAATTTTTCAAAAGCCAGGGGGGCTTTCGCCTCAATGAACCTCCGTTACTGCGTGCATGTATGATGGCATACGCTTTTAGATGCAGCAGGATGTAATATCCTCAAGCATTTGTTTTATCTGATCTCATTGTTATCCTAGTCTTTATGTTGTTGCTGATGACTTTGTGGTAGTTCCACAAACTTATGCTTCCTGATGGTTAGGTCGAGTTAATTTCTGAGAATTGATTGTACGAATCATGTTCAGCGTTGTATCCCCAGTTATTATGCAACTTTCCTGTTGATGATGTATGTTTCTTTGTTCTGAATATTAGCCAGATGCTACCTGTGTCTGTCAAACATAAAACGAGCGTCATGGTTCCAGATTTTGTACATTGTGGAACGCGTCTTTCGAGCTGTCAAAACCAGGACGAGTTTCTGGCAATTTCTAAGTAGTACTGGAGGTCATTTCCATCTCCGTTGTGCGTTTGACCCTCAGAATTCCCTATACACTGCAATGGATGCCATGTGACAGTGAAAGCTGGCCACATATTAACTGAAAGTTTGATATCAGTTTTCTCACTAAAAAATCCGAGCAAACTTATTCATTTCTACCCAGAAAGTCACTCGTGAAAACCCATATCAAAGAGAGCAAACAACATTTTCTCAATCCACTTTGTTTAATATGTACACACATTTGCCCAGGAGTATCAGAACTATGGCATACATGAATTCGCCTACTCATGTTCATTGGGTGAAAATTTGATAAAACTAATGTATAAGCACCACCATGCACAAACACATTTACAATGGCATATCAAACTGAGACGAGGTTGGATAGAAGATTGATCTCTAGGCACCACGAACAGCCTCCTGAAGATTCTTTACAGCACTGTCGTAGTTGACAAAACCCATGAACCAGAACTCGTGGTTGTCAACAGAGACGACCTGAATGTACCTCTCTGAAGGGTTTTGCTGACTCGCCGTGGGAGTGACTGATCTCAAGTGAGCAAGGGGTAAAACAACCTGTCATCATGCACACAAACCATCAGGCGCAGTAATAATTACGAAGCAAACCTGTTCCTTTCAATGTCCATGATTCAGAGGAACTCGAGCAAAGCAACAAGTAGATGCAGCAAGCTATATACTGGCATAATATTCCGCATGCTTGGGTCACTACGAGATTGATCAAACGATTTTGTTGAGCTCTATATTTTCTCTGAAAGGATTATGATATCAACCTATATGCTTATAATTTCAAAAATAGCCTGAAATAAAACTCTAGCTGTCACCAGCGCCTATGTCAAAGAAAAATAACACGGCAGAGAATTCCCTCTTTTTTGTGCCAAATTGGAGTACAAAAAGGCGAGAAGGATATTTGTTGATGATTCAAACTCGGTGACAAATGAAGTAACGATGCCAACGCAAAAAAGGCGGTACCATACCTTATAGAAGGATGATGCTGTTTTATTGTCCTCAGTCACATAAGTCACAGGGCTGTCACTACCAAACGCAATCTTCACAGTCGATATGTACAAGACGCCCATGATTGGTCCATGAGATGTCGATAGGTAGCACACATACGCCTTCTTGAGCTTCTCATCAGGCAAGCACTCAAAAGTCTGCTTGAATATCTTCTCATAACCGCCCTCAGATATGACCTTGGATATCTGTGCAATCCTCCCCATCGCAGCATCAGTGATGCTAGGCCCAGTTTTCACTGCAGATGTGCATACGCATGGAAACACAAACAACCGCGCAATTAGTAGTTATTCGCAATTCCAATTGCATTGAGAAACAGATCTAAGCATGGAATTTGGAGCATTTCTGAACATGGCATGTCTACAAGTCAACATACATAACAGTCTCCATAATGTGTGTGCACAAGTGAATTCTGTTTCTCTAAAATTAGGATTGCAAACTAGCATCAAATTGAATATAATTGCTTGTTGTGTGGCTCTGAGATTAATTAATTCAATGGATGCTAGTATGAATCATCCATCAAGTATTCATTTTGGGGTCCTGTCAGGGAACCAGAACACTCACGGTGCTGCCAGACGTCACCGGCGATGCCCTCAGTCTTGCGCGCGGCCTCGTTGAACTTCTTCCCCACCATGCCGAACATCTCCCTCAGATTCTCCCTAGTACCTGCAGTTAACAATCCCCAAATGTCCCCAAACCGAAACCAACACGATCAGCGCACGAAGCAACCAAACCAATCACCAAAGACACCGCAGCAGTAAAAACTAAAAGCTACAGAGCATGAGGCGAGGGGCGGGCGCTGACTCACTCTTGGCCGGCGGGTCGGGCGACGGGGCGGAGAGCACGTAGGGGTTGGTGCCGGCGGGCTGCACGACTGGCGGCGGCGGCGGCGCGATGTCCTCCGGGGACAGGCGCGGGTACGCCGCGTGCTCCGGCGGCGCCGCCGCCGCGTCCGGGTGGGCGCCAGAGGCCTTGGGATCCATGGGCGTTCGGGACCGGTGGGTGGCAGGAAGAAGAGGAGGGGAAGGGGAGGAGACTGACAGACTGGAGCGTGGGCGGGGGTAGTTGATCGGGCGAAGCGAGGGAGTTGACACTTGACAGTTGAGGCAGGGGACGCCGCTGCGCAACGCGTGGATACAATCATGGGAACGCGTTAGACTGACGAAACCGCTGCGCAGATCTCGCCTCGGCGTCCAGTTGACTCTCAAACGCGCACGCTGTTGGAACGCTGAGGAGAGCCAACCCAGTCGGCGCGACGGGTTCAGGTTCAGTCTACTGTCACACAGAGGAAGAAGAGATCGTGTGGCCGGCTCTCGTGTCGTCGTCACGCGATAAATTAAGACGATCAAACATCCAATGTTCAGGCAAGATGAAATTGGTTCCTCGAGTGAGCAAGGGAAACGATGAAATTGGTCAGAAAGAAATGAGAGCCTTTTCACTGGCATCGCTCATCTATATTATCTTATATAGATGCAACCCACTACAAGTCACTAATTGCTATAAAGCTTAATCCTTACGCAGCCACGTCATCAAAATTATTTGGTCCATTGGATTGTCCACTTCCTTCAGTTTTGAGCGTCAGATCCTATCCAGTCAGACCATCAGACGAGTACACAATAAGTACTCAATAGAGAGCAGACTCTCAGCTCTGGGAATCCAAAACGGCAACTGCTACAAATGGTCATTCAATCTCCATCATTTTATTAATTCTTACCAACACAATTACCCATTACATCGTCTGGCCTTCTGCCTCCATGTTTGCCATGGTGGCCATAGCTGCGAGCATGGTCCTACACCCAGCGCCTCCTCCAGACTGGAGCTCTCCCATCGCCTGCTCCCCTTGAGGAAGCCGAAGAAACCGATCAGGTGCTCTATTCTCTTAACTGTCACAGCCATGTTAGCTTCTTAATCGATTGGATTTGTGAAGAGCTTCATTTTTTCAGCCACGAGTTCCTGCTCTATCTCTATCTGCATCAATTGTTCAATGCATTTCAGTAACAATGCGTGATATTTGTCATTGCAGGGCAGGTTCTTCCTAAATATGTATAGCTCCCTTTACTTAGTTGCAGAATTAGATCAAAGGCACTCAATTCTTTGCGGGTTTGGATTATTTTCAATTTTTCATGTCCATAGGGTATATTCCAATGGATTTTCCTTTGAACAAATTTAGACCATAATTGTTGTTTGTGTATTTTTGTGCAGGACTGGATGTATAGCCAGATAAAATCATCTGCAGCTATGCTATTTTATTCCCCTCTAAAATGCCTAAAATGCACGTTGCTATATATAAATTCTTTTCCACTTAATTCATACCATCACTTCTTTTTGAGAGAACCATACTATCACCTTTTCATTTTCTACTCAACACCCGCGGCACCGCGCGGGGAATTCACCTAGTGATAAGTTACACCAACTGCCACACACGGCAAACATGAGCTCAGAAGAAGAATTAAGGTTACGACATCCCAGCAACGAACAATTACTTTGCTTTTGCACAGGGGACTTCTCAAATTACCATGGTCTAGCAACTTCTCTATTCCCGTGACTGATACAGAAACTCGCAAGTTTGAAGTAGCATGCCCAGATATCAGCAAAAATGCATGAGATGAATGCAGTTGAGCAGCGAGTGACCCAGATGCACCATGACAGTCAATCTAAAGTGGTGTTATCCACATAAGCAACTCTCCAAAATGACATGCTGGTGTGCCATGCCAAAAAAAATCTCTGCAAGACTTGACATCAATAATCACTAGGTTTCCTCGACACAAAGCACTCCACTGCAGCCATACAATCAAATATGAACAGATCATGCTGCAGTGATGGCATATTAACTGGATCAAGTTCCAGTATTGACCTTCACTCCTAACCGTGGCCAATCTTGTCACACAATTGGCTCTTATCTGCAAATTTGATGAAGATGGATCACCTTTCATCCTCCTGGATCAGTGAACTATCCGACGGTAACGCCTATCAGCAAATTTGGTCCAGCAAATAAGATCTCTTTTCACCCTCCCAGATCACTGAAGCAGTCCTGCCGTGAAGTATCCCATCTTGACAATAACATCAAATACAATACATCATCTGCAATGTACAACTTTTTCAGCAAACCTTATGATTGTCATTCAAAGAGCATATAAAAAAAATCTACATCAAAATCAAATTTCATGCAGGAGATTGAAAAAAAAATAGAGAACTTCCATGTCTTTGCTATTGAAAGATGTTGTGGAAAGAATGTTTGCACTACCAAGTGAGACTTTCTAGTATACCTCTTTAATGGTTTCACAAGCTGGTTTGCCCCAGGCTTCATAGTTAGAACAGTTACTCTCACATGCCATTGATAACAACTTTCGTTAATGATATAACCGGCATCTGTACACTGAACATGAATAGTGCAGTAAGCGGTTGATCCAAGAGTCATGAGAAAAAGGTTTATGACCTAGAAGTGTGATTATCAATAAATCAAGTACATGGATTGATTGCTAGCCTTCAAAACTGCAGACTATCTGAATACAAGTACATGGATTGGCGCTCATGAAGCAACACCAGTTTCAAGTGTAGGACATGATTTATATAGTGATTCCATGAACTCCTGGGGCGAGATGGTGTCGCCTTCCCGTAGTTCTTTAGAGAGATCGGGCAGCCCCTCCAATAGCCTTTTGCCTTCATTGCTTGCCGACAGAGAAGAAACAATAGTAGCGATAATTTTTGTATCCAGAGCTATATTCTTAGTTCTCATTTCATGAATCAATTCCAAAACCTTGTCCGTCTGGCCTATGCTGCTATAACCTTGGATCAGTGAATCAAATACAGCAACATCAGGCACAAAGCCACTTGCAGTCATCTGTTTCAGCACCTTCTCTGCTTCTCCTAAATCTCCTACTTTTGCAAACATGTTGATCACCATAGAATATGTCACAGCATCTGGAGGCATACTCTCATCAATCATATCTTTAAGCAACCTTTTAACCATTTCCACGTCCCCTGATTTACAAGCACCATTGATCATTGTGCTATATGCTACGACGTTTAGAGTGCAGTTCTTATCCATTTCATTGAATAAAGTCTTAGCCTCCTCGATCATTCCCTGATCGCACATAGCTGAAAGCAAAGGAACATAGTGAACCAGATCGGGCTTCATCCCACGTTGTTGCATCGTACGCAAGTACTTTTCTGCACGGTCAACTTGCCACATCTTGCTGAAGCCGTTTATCAGTATGCTATAGGTGAATGCATCAGGCTCCAATCCAGACCTAGGAAGCTCATCCATCAGCTCCATAGCCACCCCTATCTTGTGAACTCTAAGGAATCCACCGATCAGACAATTGTACGTCACCAAGTTACACTTACACCCTCTCTCAGCCATCATCTCACGAACTTGGACCGCCTGCCTCATCCGACCGACCTTACAAAGTCCATGTATAACTGAGTTGAACGTCGTCACATCTGGCTCAACCTTAGTACCTCCTTGAAGCATCTCATCTAGCAACCCCATCGCCTCATCCATCTCGAGCACGCTACAAAGTCCGCTGATCAAGGTGTTGTATGTCACCACATCCGGCACCAGCCCCTTCTGTTCCATCTCCTTCCTCATACTCATTGCCTCCCTTATGGAGCCTTCCTTGCACAGGGAATTGATGAGCACATTGCACGTCACCAGGTTTGGCGGAACGCCGTGCTCAATCATCATGCCCATCGCCTTGTCTGCCTTTCTTGTTTCCCCTGCTTTACACAGGCTATCTATAAAACTAGTGAACATTATCACGTCCGGCTGGATCCCCCGACGGGACATTTCTTCAAACACCTTGACCACGTCGTCCCACCGTCCGGCCTTGCAGTACCCACGCATCAAAGAGTTGTAGACTATCACGTTAGGCTCGACGCCGGCCTCGCACATCTCGTCCAGAAGCTCCGCGGCCCTGTCGACCTCCGCGGCGTCGCACAGGCCCCGGATGAGCGTGCCGTACGTGACGACGTCGGCGCGAAGGCCGCGGCTCTGCATGGACCGCAGCATGGCCACCGCCTCGTCCGCGCGGCGCGCGGCGCAGAGCGCGCGCATGAGGATGGTGTAGGAGATGGCGCCGGGTCGGGACCCGGGGCGCGGGTCCTCCGACATGTCGCGGAGCAGGGCGAGCGCGGCGGGTATGTCCCCGCGGCGGCAGAGCGCGGCGAGGACGGTGTTGTAGGAGACGGCGTCGCGGACGGTGGGCAGCGCGGAGAGGAGGGCGTGCGCCTCCGCGAGGGGCGCCGCGCGGAGGTGGTGGTTGAGGAGCGACGCGGCGGTGGGGCGGCCGCGGCGGAGGAGCGCGGCGAGGAAGGGCGCGGCGTGGCGAGGGGGCTTCGAGGCGGGGAGCAGGGGTGGTCGGGCGGGGGCCGAGGACGAGGCGGAGTGGGTGGTGGTGGTGGCGAGGGCGCGCGCGAGACGGCGGTCCGGGCGCTTCCTCATCGCGGCGGCGAGCGGGCGGGAGGGAGCACGGCGGCGGGATTCGTCGACGAGTTTTCCTTCTTCCGGTGCGTGCCAGGCCTTGGGTTTATGTCGCGTCGGGCCTTGGCCTTACTGCGCGAGTGGGCTGCTGAGATGGCTTACGGCTGAGGCCCGGTTGACCCAACCCAATAACAAGATCGGCGGCCCTTGCTGCGCAACGGCAGGCTCATCGTTAAATTCGGCGCAAATGCCATCTGATCGATCAGCTTGCATGGCGCTGCTGCCGCTGTTGCTGCCGGCTGTTCACGTGCAGAACCGCTCAATGGACAGAATCGGTTGTTGTACTCCACAGCGCCTCTGCATCGCCTGCAGCTTCCGGGGACCAGGGGTGTGTTTCTTGCATGGGGTCTAAAATTTAGAGGGAAAAATCTTGTCATTTAAGAGTATTAAATAAAGTTTAATTACAAAACTAACTGCAGAATCTCTGGTCTAAATCGCGAGACGAATCTAACGAGGGTAGGTAAGACGTGGTTAGACGCTGGTACTGTAGCATACTGTAGCATCACTGTAACAAAATATAAATTAATTAGGCTCGTTAGATTCGTCTCGTAAAGATGTACCTATCTGTAAAAAGGTTTTGTCATTAAATTTTATTTAGTACTCTTAAATAATAAGATTCTCTTTGATGTGACAGGTCTAAATGCTAAATGCTAAAGCAATGAACACCCCCCAGATCGTGCTGTACGTACTGGTGACTTGGTGAGCCCGACACAGTCACGCCGATCACTAGGTGTTCGACGTATGGGGGTCTAAATTCTAGATAAGCTATATTAAATAAAGTTTAATTACAAAACTAACTGCAGAACCCTGATCTAATTCGCGAGACGAATCTAATGAGGGTAATTAAGCCATGATTAGACGATGGTACTGTAGCATGACTGTAACAAATCATAGATTAATTAGGCTCATTAGATTCGTCTCGTAAAGATATACCCATCTGTAAAAAGGTTTTGTCATTAAACTTTATTTAGTACTAGATTCTCTTTGTTTAGAGTCCTCTAAAATTTAGCGCTAAAAGAAACGAACAGGCCCGAGGCCCAACAGCACCTTGCCAAAGGGTCCCAGGCCAAGGAGTACTTGTGCCAAATCCACCAGCTTGATCGACCGATCATGGGTGGCTACTGCGCCGCGTAATGTCCCTCACGAGTCCTAAATGCGAAACCATTCCTCCTGCGCGTATGATCTGGTTCGCAAGGGTCTGGGTACTGATTACTCCACTCAAATGTGCAGCCCATGAAACAATAATAGGTGTATTTATGTCGGGATTTTATTTTCCGTTCAGCGATCTTTCCTAGCTAGTGTTTGTTTCCTGCTGCCCAGCCTCTCTCACTGTACGGGTATGCATTGCTGCTCATGTGTCGTGTGGCCGGCAAGCGTATGAGTGAATGCTGAAGCCGAGCCCAGCCAACCGCACTGGTAGCTACAGCGCGTTATTCTCGTCACGAGTTGCGGCAGGTTTGCTTATGCATGCTCCTACATTCGATTATTGGATAGAACCAATAGTTTCTGCTGTGTGTGGAGCGTCCTGTGGTAATACGTCACTGGTTCAAGTTATTTTCACGTGAAATGCAGTTTGGTCTTGTTAAAAGGTGACATACAGTTGGTCTCTGCAAAATGTTTAAATTAAACTGCAACAATGGGCTCTTACCTGAGCTGACCATTAGCATTACTAACCCAATCAGCAAATCGCTACAGACAACAGGTGAAACCACAAAATCGGCATGGCGTTTGCCACCAAAAGATGCAGCACTACTTGTCTGAACCTGAAGCTCTGTTCGCTCGAACTTATTACGCTCCTCATGCCTTCACCGCCTCTCGCTCAGCTCGTTGCAAGCACATGGCATGGATGGAGGGCCGACGACCTTCCCTTCTCTCGTAGTACGAGTACTACTCAACGCCCAATAGTCCTCCAGTCCAGTGCACGAGACCGCTCATCAACTTCAAACCAGCCCGATTTGCCGATGGACCAGCAGCAGCCGCTCCGAGTCCCTCCGACCCCAGGCAGGCACTTGGCCAAATCCAAGCAAGGTTTGGGTGGTTGCGTCGCTTGATGCTCCTCACGAGCAAGCAATAACGCCGCGTGACGTGCCGTTCTCCCCCCCTAAACCCGCAAGGGAACGCCCGTGTCCCGCGAAGAAGTGCCGATCGATCCTCTTTTCGGTCGCGCCAAGTCTTGCTTGGTGGTTGCATGGCGTTACGCTCGTCACGCGCGCGCCGCCCCGATCGATCGATCGAGAGCCGCAAGGAGCCACCGCTCAGGACAAGAACGCTCGAGTCGAGCCCAGCAACCAACCCAACAGACCCCGGCCCGTCGCGTGGACCGATCGCGCCGGCGGGCGGTGCACGGCCGCTGCGCCACATTAACCGCGTCACGAGGCCATGACGCTCGGGCGTTCTCGCGCGGCACCCCACCCCCCACCACGGCGACGCGAGAAGGTCCCGTCCTGGCCATGCACACGCGCGTGACGCGCCGCGAACTTGACGACGCTGTGCGCTCCCAGGCCAGGGTCCCTCTGCCCCAGCGGGCCAGCCCATACGCGCGCGCAGCTAGTCGCGGCCACAATCATTTCCACGTCGTCGGCGTTCTCCCCTCGTGCAGAGCGCCGAGCTGCACGCCGCGTGTGCCAGCCCAGGCAGCCCACCCTCTGCCGCTCTGCTGCTGCTTGCATCAAAAGGCGACGAGCCGACGAGGAGGAAAGAAAGGGCGCGGAACGGAAAACTGCGTACCCGTCACTGACCCTCCTTTGGATCCTCTCGGCGGCCCGCCCCGTCAAAAAAACATCGACCCCGCGGTTGCCGAGGCACAACCCAACCCACAAAGCAAAGTTAGCAAACTCCTGTCTCGTTCCGGGAGTAATAATGTACAGTACTAAGCACTAGAGTGAAAGACCAGCTACTCCCACCTGCGTAACAGGCGACTTTTGTCCGTTACGAAGGGCGCGACTCTGCGCGGTGGTGGTTTGGTGCCAGGAGAGCAGGCACAGGCTTTTCCGTTTTGGATGTTTGTGTGCTGGCTGGCCTTCTTGTGCTACGCCCCCCAGGGCACGTGACACGTCGCCGTCTACGCACCGCATCCATCCGGTCGCAGCAGCGAGCGAGTGGAGCCGGACGGCGTCTTTGCCGGTTTGCCTTGGTCGAGACGGGCCGGAGCAAACGACGAAAACGCCCCGCGGCCCCGCCTGAGCTGTTGGTGGCGCCCTTGCATTCTCCCGACCCCACGGCGAGCGAGCCGCCGTGCCGGCCGGCGGATGGGCTAGTCAAAATGAAGTAATCCTTGCCCATGCACAAAAAGGTCCCTGGAGGTTCTAGAATGCGTGGCAATGCAAGCGAACATTTTTCAGGAGGTGTGTAGCATTTCTTCATGGGAGAGAATTTGCACCAACAAAAATAAAAATAAAAAACATTTGCTATGTGATGTTACTCTGCTTATTAGGGGTGACAACTAACGACGAGGACGTACTACACACGACTGCTCCTTGAAAGCGACGTTCTGCAATTGTGAATCTTGCTGCTTGGAGCTATGCGGAGGACCACCCGTGCGCAAGAAAAGGTCAAGAGCTAGGTAGGATGTGCAGAAAGCTTTGTGCGGTTGTGCCTGCTCCCCTGTTCTATGTGTAGAGAGAGAGACGGGGAGGAAATGAGGAATCCTAGGGCCGGATAATCTATTATTAAGCGAGTGCTAGTACTCCTAACAGCTGCTTCAATTTGGCACGAGGTTTGGAGAATCTTATATATGATGCGCTCTGTTCGTTCACGCGTTCATCAATTTCATGTACTCCGATTTGGCTCAGTCAGTCCAATGGCTACCTGCCGCCTCTGAACCTGCATACTCCTTCCACTAGTAGTACTGAACTAGTTAATGAGCCACGTCGCCGACTGACCAGATGGATCAAGAACTCGTATAATTTAATCCAGGGGTCTTACCCATTCTCCAATAGCATTTGGAGACCATGATGATCGGTGAGGCTTCATGTATTCTAGTAGTACATATTTTCATATAGTCAAAACTGGTTTGTCTGAGACTGAAAGTTTCTTTCTATTCTAGAGTCAATCCCGACCACCTGACATGATAATGTGTAAACAAACTGAAAGCAAATGATTTGCCTCTGTTAACCATTTACTTGAATTGTTTGGAGTCTATTGTGATCAGTAACGGCTTAATGTAATGTGCGTGATATAGAAGTACAATGTACGAGCACTTACTATATCTGCAATTTCTCCGCTAGTTAATGCTGGTTTGCATGAATTTTTTTATTTATTCTAGCTTGTTCCAGGCACGCACAGTTTGATTAATAGTTATATTTTTGGCTATGCATCAATCCCGATCACCTGACATGATAATGTATAAAACAAATTGAAAGAAAATTCAAAGTACAAACCATTTGATGGATCACAGTCACATGTGCTAGTGCTTACATGTAAGTACAAAGTGCCGAACGCAATTTGGCATAAGAATTTAACTCAGTTTTGATCGATGTTGCCATGAGTATCTCACCAGGGATATGTGGCCAACAGAACTTAAAAATAGCACCCTGCTCGTATCAAGTGCTACAGATACAGACATGTTAAAGAGACAAAGTATTGCGCTAATAGACACTTAGCTTGTCAGCTTCTCTGTGAATAGGAGACTTTGAGCATAGCAAAGTTTATCTGTGAAGGATTATTCAGTAACCAAAAGAGGAAAACTTGTAGTACTTGTAGCAAATTTCAGGTCTTTTATTCAATTCGATTGATCTCAGACTCTCTCAGTTGGGACTCTGGCCTGTGTCAGGACCTTCATGAGAAACATGCAGCCATGTTAATCATAGGCCCACATCACAGAGACCATTGCAGGTTAATCATAGGCTGAGGCCCCCCAGAACCATTTGCATGTAAAAGCAGTTGCCTCATGGCTGCAGTGCAGGCTGCCCACATTGCGGCCTCCTCAACAGCCACAACCAGCTCGACACAGCTCGCTCTCAGACGATGTCTTCCCTACATGAAAAAAGAGCTGCAGGCTCCAATAAATCTTCAATGCAGGCTTTTCACCAGCTCCTTTTGGTGAATTTATTGAATCAATCAACCCCCATCACTTTCATTAGCAAATGTACTACAAATCCTATGGCTTAGTTCTTGAACATCACAGCCCAAGTTCAGTGACAGATAGCGATGTTTATGTTTGATATGGAGATGAATCACATATGTAAGACGTCCATTAACAGTTGCTTGTTGTTGAGGACGACATGACTGTTTCTGAATTTTACTGCTTTATTTGAGATGGCTGAAGCAACCAAGAATCCAGGTGTAATCCTGAAAGCTCATCAGATGGCAATGTTGAAAGTCGAAAAGGGACAAAGAACTAAAAACAAGAACCAAAACATTGACAAAGACATAGCTGGGCATGGTTGGATCATTTGTTGTGGCCATGACTATTAATGCCTTCTTTCTCAGTGGAAGGGAGATTAACTTATACTTCTCCATATCACAAGCATACAGCAGCTTGTCTTCCTCTTTTTTTTCCCCCACAAAGGCAAACCAAGATTTCTATTGTAGCATTGGTTATCTTCAGAAACAATATGAGGTATGACAAGTAGATAAGCACTCACGAATGCATTGATGGATGAGATTGGTGAATGGGCACACATTTTGTACAAGACTACGAAGAAAATATTATTGTATCAACAACAAAAATTTCTCACAGCAATATGTTTTTTTATATTGCCAAGGAACAAAACTGAAAATCATTTTTGTTGACTTATCTCTCTCATTCTCACATCTCTAATCTCATATCCACAACAACCTTCCGCAAATGCCTTCGGATAGGGGAAAAAAAAAGGGGGGGGGGGGGGGGGGGGGGGGGGAAGAAAATGGATAAGACAAAGACGAAGATGAGGAAGTTGCAAAATTGCCAGAGAAAGAAGCCTTCCTCCTCTCCTTTCTTCTCAGAGTTCAAGAAGCTGGTACCAACTTATTACCACCACTCTTCTCTACTTGCTATAGTCTTTCACTGAATCCTTTCGTGCCATATAATTTATCTCCTGATGAGCTCTGAGAAAAGATGATCACTGAATAAACAAACCACAATGTGATGCTGCCAGCTGATATATGTACGGTATGTGCCCTAATCAGATTGGTGATATCCTTAGCTTTCTCCTCTTGGAAGCTGGAATCAAGGCCTCATTGTTTGACTGTGACGATCCTAGTGTTGCATCATTGCTCCTAAAGTTGAAAACATGCTGCGTCCAGCACACCAATTGGGCTCTGTGGGACTGAAGGGCTTCCATTGTGCACTCTCTTCACCAAAGCCTGTCCTTGCATCAGCTCATAGCATCTCACAACCATCTCCTGCAAATGGAAGATGAACTGTTAATATTTTGAGAAATAATGCAGATAGCAATGACACATTGATCAGTCCTCTGTACAAGTCAAACAAGGCATACCTTATTTACAGGAATTTCAAATGTTGCCGGAAGATCCCCCAAGCCAACAATCTGGTTCTCAGAAACCGCAGCCAATGCCGCCGCCGCAGCAATCACAGAAGGTCTGAATGACAGGAATGCAGATCCTGTAAAATCCATTGCACAAAGATGTTCCAGTCAGTACACCAAAACATTCTGCCTTACGCAATGCAGGTAAATCTATGGAACCCTTTTAGATCATCAAGCAACAAGGTCAATGTCAATCAAACCTTTCATAGTGCCAACTATAATCTCCGCGCACCGTGAGGCCAGTGCAAAACTTGGTGGCTTTCCTCCATTGAACTTGTCCAGGAAGTAGTTGATGAAAGCAAATGGTGTCACAGCCTGCATTCTCCAGTTCAGGGCCTTCATGACATGGAGCTCCATCCTCCGAATAAGCTTTGCATCAAACAAAGGCTTCGAATCACAGACCTGTTGTACATATATTAATATTTTAGGAAATTCATCGATGGATCATTGAAAAATTACTCTGGACATTGCAATGCTGTAACATCTCCTTAACCTGAAGGTCCTCAAGAAGAGGGACCACTGTCTCCTCCATCTTGACTGCAACAGATAGGCAAGCAACTGACAATAACTGTTGCGTCCAAGGCTTGTCATGCTACAACAAGAACAAACAAAGTAGAAAATGCATCGATCAACATGAGATAACTGGACACAGTAAGCAATCAACCTATGTACATGTTCTGATTCTTACTGGGAGATTATACGATGAGATGAATCTATCCAGGTAATTCACGGCAAGGCAAAGACTGAGTGGTCAAAGTTGTAGTAAGAATGGGCCTGCAACTCACATGAGAGAAGACAATATCAGCATCTCGTCAGTTTCTACTTAAAACAATTTGTCCAAATAAAAACGCCAACAATGGGTGGTGACAGACTCATTGCTGTCTCGTGGTTGTCAAATCGTCAAGAAGCCACAGGACGCATGACACGCATCCAAAATTGGGTTCACACAAAGTCAAAGAGATAATGCAACAAACTGCCTAAAATCAATCAACATGTCGTCCAACAAAAGGAATGAAATGGGACAAACTAATAAATTCTAGAGATTTATGTTTCCTTATTTCACCTTGCAAATCCAATCCATGCCGTCTTTCCTCCAAGAGGCTCCAATCCTCCCTGCTCCAGCCTCTCCGCGTACCCTGCCTGAGGCAGATGGTCCATCTCCTTCTCCATCAGCTCCCTCACGACCTCATCGGTGTCCACCGGGAACAAGGCGCCGGCGGCGTCGAAGAAATCGAGGCCACTCTCGACCTCCGCCAGCTCGTTGCAGCCGCCGAGGCCGAGGACGCTGTTCCTGTCCTCCCCGCAGAGCAGGGTGGACGGAGAGGCCGACGCAGAGGATTCCCATCTCAAGATCGCGAGAAACGGCGGCCTACTCTGCGCCCCCGTAGCTGCTCCTCCTCCTACACAAGTAGTACTAGTGCTGGCACTGCAAGAACTGGCCTTCTTGGCTCCCAAAGGTTGCCACTCTTTTCCTCGGCCGTGGCAGGCAGGATAAAGAAAGGCCTCTCTCTCGGCGTGTGTCTTGGAAAATGGCAAAGGAAAAAAGGAAGATGAGAGAGGAGAGGGATCTCCTGGGGAAGAGATTGGGAGAGTGTTTGGGTGTTTTATAGCGGTGTGTGGTTTTAAGAGAGAAGTGAAATGATTAGGCAATAATCTGCACAGAGGGTTTAGTGGCAGATTTTGGGCATGGCTATTTGCTTGGTCCACCCACCGTTCATCCACTTGTGGACACTGATGCATGTAAACCTTCCGCGGCAGCGGTTACAAATTGGAGTAGCATGTGGCTAGTCATATGACCGTTCTTATGTAAAATGAGATTCTCGTAGAGCAGTTGCATAAAAAAAATAATGTATTTAGGGTATTATATTTAAATATTATCAAATTGGAGTTACGTGTGGCTAGTCAGATGGCCGTTCTCGTGTGAAATGAGATTCTCGTAGAGCAGTGGCATATAAAAAAATATATATTTAAGGTATT
>CM017442.1:6271004-6489180 GCA_007726485.1 Eragrostis curvula
TGCCCCGCTCCCTTCCAGCCTCCCTCTCGCTTCCTCCTGCTATAAAACCGAGCGCGCGGACCTCCTCTCTCTCCCCGAGCCCACAGCACCCCTCCTCGCCCAGCAGGCCGCCTCAATTTCTCTCTGCTCCCCTTCTTCTTCATTGCCGGCCACCGCCCGATTCGGCCTCCCCGACGACGACCTCGCCCGTCGCCCCCCCAATCCAGCCCCACGAGCCTCTCCTGCCTCACCCGCGCCCCTCCGCGCAGCACGAGAAGCACCGGAGCGCTGCTCCACCGCGCGCGGCCGCGTCCTGGCCACCCCGTGCGCGCACGCGCTTCGCCACATCTCCGCGCACCTCTCCAAGCCACGCCAACTCGACGCCCCGCGCCTGTCGTCCACTTCGTCTCGCGCCACCACCGGCCGCCGCCGCGCACCTCCAACCTCCCTCAACGCCAGTCACCTTCCTGGCCTCATCCCGGTCGCGTCGTGAGCGCGCCCGCTTCGCCGCGAGGCCACGCGCCTTCCCGAGCCACGCCAACGCAACGCGTCCTCCTCTTCTCCCCGTCGAGCGCCGCCGACACCGCGCCCAACTGGCGCCACGCTCGTCCCGACCCTCTCCGTCGACGACGGCACGACGCCCAGCCTCGCCGCGTCGCGCCGCCCCTCCTGCGCTCCTTCTCCGTCCCGCTCCGCCACCGGAGACCGTCCCGCGTCAAGCGCCTCCACCGCGCTCCGCGCCTCGTCGCCGCCCGCCTCCTCCGGTGCTCCCCGACCTCGCGCGACCCCTTGGTGAGACCCCCATCTCCTTCTCTCTCTCCCGGGCCTTTCCCCGTCACATTTGGCCCACTGGAGCGCAGAAACGACCAACTCCGGCGAGCTGGCCATGGCGCCGCCGCCCCCCGTCTCTGGCCGCCGCCCACCTCGCCGGAGCGGCCCTGGCCATCCATTTTGTAACCAACGGCCAGGATTAGAAGTAACTTACCCCTTCGTTTTCATTAAATCCCGGCCCCTCGTTCAAAATCCAACGCACCAGATTGATTTGGTCCATCGTGGACCAGGGGACCCCCTCCCGGTCCACGAGCCCGTGGACTCGGTCCATGCTTTTTCCATTAGAAAATAATTCCAGAAATTCTAGAAAATCCCCAGCCCCGGTAATCTTACAGATAAGCCCCTGAACTTTATTCTATTTATGTTCAGGTCCTGTCTTTTTACAGAAACAACCTTATATGTTTCTGTAATTATATTTTAGCCCCTGTCTTTTCGCACTAAAGCCCCTAAACTTTTCCATAATTACAGACTGGTCCCCAAAACTCTCTGTAATTACATTTCAGTCCCTAAATCCTTTTGGTAATTACAGATATGCCCTCGGTATGTTTCTGTAATTGCATGTAAGCCCCTAGAACATTTAAATCCTTATATCTTTTCAACCGTAGCTCCGTTTTGGGCGATTCTTGCGCCCATGCGTTCGTAGAAACGCGTAGTACCCTTTGGTACTACTCTTGGAGCTCTAGAATGAACCAGCAAACCGTCAATACCATATAATCTTCCCTCTTTCGATGTCCTCCCATATCGTCAATTCATGCAACGTCAAACTTGCATGTTGTAGCTACCCGCTTTATCATTTAGCGTTGAACCTAACCAATCATGCAATATCTCTTTGCCTCACATCCTAGTACCCTCCTCATCGCAACACATCTTTCCGCCTTAACCTTGTATGTCGCACATACACCCTCACTCGCTAGCAGCAAACCTACCCAATCCTTCGTGTCGTATCGCTCCAAAACCTTTTACCCTAAACACCATGCCGGCAAATCCTGTAGCGTCGATATCGCTGGTCGCCAATGCTCAATCACCTTCTAGCGTGAGCCTAACCAATCTTGTTGTATCGTTTCACACCAAAACCTAATATCCTTTATCGCAACTCAGCTACAAGTCTAACCCATCTCAACCATCGCTCCATCAACCTTAACCTATTGATTGCCACCAATCCTTACCAGGCTCTGCTACTTATTACTATTCTCGTATTTATGTGGTCTCTCATCGAGGTTATTGGATTTATTGTTCATTGTTATTTTAATTGCTAGTTGATCTTATCGATTGATCCTTGTCTTTTATTCGCAACCGTGCACTCATGTCATGCTCAATCACGTACACGTACCATCGTCATGCGCTTAGCTCATGACAAATAATTAGTGGAATAACCTTAGTAATTAATCAATTTAGTAAGTAATTAATAGCTAATCACCATTAGTTAATAACCTAATATAAGTAGGTAATTAAAGTGACACACTTTGCACTTGTACGTTTGTTGCATGAACCTTTATATAGGTTACGACCTATATAAAGCCGTAATGCTGCCAATGTACAACTAACACATACACACGCCCTTTCCACCTGCCCGCAAGCATTTGTCATGGTTTAGCATCTCTCATTTACATCAAAAGCCCTAGTGCTCGATGCATCACCCCTAATAGTCTCTCTTAAGATAATAAGATCTTCCTAAAGTAAAACCTAATGCATCAAGTATGAATTGTGTCCTTTATCTTTTCTCGGTGGTCTATTGGTTCTTTTGGAGTTAATTGGATCTTGTGTGGTTTTTCTCAACCTTTATTTCCTTTGCGGTAGTTTGCTTATACGGTATCTTTTTATACGCTAGCTTACGCGAGATTCGAGGAAGAACTAAAGGAAGATCCAGAAGATACAAGTTTCAAGGACGAGCTTCGACGAAGGACTTGAAGACATCGACCTCGACATACGAGTCAGAAGATACAAGCTTCTAGGAAGGACCTGAGGACCCGGATTACGAGGACGTGAAGAGGAAGACTAATTAGTGAAGGCAAGCTCTACATCCCCTTGATCATGATTGAACCTACTGTTTTCGCAATGCACCTATAGAGCCTACTCTAGTATTATGCATTACTTGCTATTTTACTGCTTGTGTAGCTATGGACCTAATTGCTTACTGATATTGATGTCGGTTATTTATGCGTTAATATCTGAATCCTTGTTTACCCCTTTGTTTACTTGTCACCTTGATAACCCTAGGATAGTTCCATCATTTCTACGATGGCACTTTTACCTTGCTACTAGAATGCTTAGGACCCCTGCAATGTTTCTACATTGCTACACTTTACACACATATATGTTTTACAACTATGTTAAATGAGTTTGGTGGTGTGTGTGATATATAATGGGTTTGGGAGTAGCATAACTGTGTTAGGTGATGATGTTGATGGTGGCGGTGATGTTGGGATGGGTTGGATTGCGGGCAAGGCCACTAGTGGATTGATGTTGATGTTATAGGCCCCTAGTGTGGGATATGGTGCTTGCCCGGCCATATAAGGACCGGTTCTGACGCCCGTTAACATAATGATTCTCGTACAACCACGGAACCCCTATGGGAAGGACCTACCCTATCTTCCTGGTATTCTTGCAAATGCCATCTGGAGGCCAGTCGAGGCGACGAAAGCTCAGGAAAATGACATAGGAAACGTACCTATGATCCGGCTCGCGGAACCCGCTATAGGTTACGGGAGTGCCGTCAGTCCTGGTATATGTTACAGGATCCTGCTATTTATTACAGGAGCATGACGTACCCTTTTACAGGCGTACAGTGCCAGTGTGTGACCTTTCATGTCACAAGCCCCTGGGTGTGATTTCGTGGTGGAATTGTGAGACTACTTGGAGGATATGGACTAGGTGTTATGTTACTCTCCGTACAAGAGTGCATAGCCCGTGGGAAAAGATGTACAACCTCTGCAGAGTGTAAAATTCATCCGGATGGACGTTGTCACGGCATATGACACATTATTGTTACGCACGTATGGATTAGCCACTTCTCTCTTTCCTTGGCGTGTGAGTGGGTTGTAGTCAGCCCGTGTTTTGGAAGTGATGGCACGTGTGCCGGGTCGGTATGATCCCTGAGGTCAGAAGGCCTAACTTAAAATTTGGGAACTGGCGGGAAGGCTCCATACTCCCCCAGGGCCAACCAACTAAAATAATGACAATTAATTTCCTGTTTCATCTATGAATCCTTGTCTTGCTTTAGTGAACCCTGCATAAAGTTCGCTTTGCTGCAAATAAACCATATAGCCTTCTCCTTGCTAAGACCAGGTATGCATGTATATATCCCCTTGTGTAGTGTAGGGCTTGCTGAGTACCCTATGTACTCACGCGTTTGCGATTGTTGGTTTAGTAGGAGAAGACTTCGTAGAAGACGACGACGTTTGGGTTTTCGGTTCTGCATCTCAAGTGTGCTTGTGGCTTTGGGCCAAGGTTTCCGCTGTCTGCTTCACCGTTAGCTGGTTGGTTGGACTTGGATATTTCCTGGTCATACCGCCACTAAGGGTCCCTTATATCAGGTATTATGCTTATTTACCTATTCGAAGTATGCTTTTGATTATTATATCTGTGTTCTTGTGCGTATCAGCTACTGATCCAGGGACTGATACAGGATGCACAACATATCCCAGAAATGGGGTATGACAGAGTGGTATCAGAGCAATGCTTGACTGTAGAACGAAAACCTAGGATCTGTTACGCTCGAAAATGACTATTTTCGAAACTAGTCGCAAAACTTCCCCATAATACTTTTCCCCTCTTGTTAAAAACCCTTTGCTTCCTTCTCTCCAACAAGAAGAAGTATCTGATCTGGAAACGTCTGTGTACAGGAATGTTCAACCCAATGGACAATGAGGACTATGTGACCGTAGAAGTGGAAGGCAACCTATACCAGGTTTACCGTGCACCAGATATGGTTCCCAGGCAGAAGAACAAGGTCAATGCTACTAAGGGCACCAGACCACCAAGGACGTGCTTCTATTGCCATAACCCTGGGCACCAGATTGCCAATTGCCCCTACCGTGAATTCAATGAAGCAAGAGCTACGGTTACCCACATGAAGCATGAAGTACCTCAAGTCCCAGCACCACCTGCACAGGTTCAATCTGCGGTACAGCCAGAGCGTCAAGAGCAAGAAGCTTGGAATAACATGGTTGGCACGTACCTGTCACCTCCTGTCCTCGCAAGTGTACTTGCAAAGTTGACTAATCTGAAGGAGTCAGTAAAGGAGATCAATGAGGAAATCGACGATCTCACGAAGCTGTTGCAGCCAAGAGCCACCAATGAGAGATGCAACAGGAAGAGAAAGAATGTCATACAAGGATCTGGTCAAGATATGTCTGGAAAGGCTCAAGAAGCCTCTGATCGCAGCAAAAGGACATACCTTTCACCAACTGACGGGTATGCATGAAGGCTCAAGCAGTGCAAATCTGCCACCCGTGGTCAACCGAAGGGTACCACCAGTTAGTCGGACATGCTTTGCCTGCCGAAAGCATGGGCATTTCATAGCGAATTGCCCTGAACTCCTCGAGCAAGGAATAAAGATGGCAATAACTAGTGCCAAAAGATTACAATCCTGAAGACGACAAAGCATGTTGAGTATGCAGACATGTAACTTGTGCCAAGATATCCAAAATAAGTCCCTCATGAAGGATGGTTTGGAAGAATGTTGTCACTTTCAAGTATGGCAGCTTATCGCAAGAAGTAATGGTAGTACTTGTAATGAGTTGTAATCTTAATAATCACGGTTGTACTAGTGATGTAATTCTGTTTGTGAGCTATAAAAGTATCAGTGTTGCCGTGAATTAATGTCTCGAGTCACCCTCAGAGGAAAATGGAATGCAAGTCCGGAAAATCAACCTTGTGAAATGCAATGATCATGACTGCATGTGCCTGGTTAACTCTAAACATCAAGCCAATGAAGCCCCTCCAATACAGAAGTGTCAGCAATAGTTTTCTTTATCCGACCAGGTCATATGACCCTCTCGATTCCTTTTCGGTCTCGGACTATTGGTCGAGTTTTTGAGGACAATCTAGATCGATAGTCGGCATACCCTCAAGCCTTAAACCACGTTTGTAGTACGATCACACTCGAAGCCACAACAAATAAATCACGTTGTTTGTGTGATTCGATGTTTTCCTTTTGTTGTTTTCGGCTCCTTTTGTTGGCGCGCTTGATCCAGTAGATTTACTCCAAAATTTTGTTGGATCGGTGGTTCATACGTGGGATCGCGAGGGGCAGCACGCTGCTCTGTTGAGATCTCGTGACGTGGTTACATCTGACGGGATCTTGAGTGACCCAAATCCAGGAATTATGCTTTCTCTTCTGTAGTATGGGAGCAACCGGTGGGGGATGATTTCGGTTATTTCTCCTTAGATTTGTTTGCAGATGTATGCATTGAAAAATTTTTGCGCTATGTTTTATGATTCACCCAGTGCTTAACCAGTTGCCAGATGCAGTAGCATGTTCTGAGATTAACTCATACAGTTCTCCAGTTTAAATTCAGAGAAATGTCGCAACTCCAGTACATAATTGGCAACACATATGTTGGGCTGATTGATCTCATAGCTGAATTTGGCATTGGATTCGGGAGAAGGGTGATCTGGATTCGATGAACAATGAATACTATTATGGGGTTCCGGAAGTTAATTCTTTTTTATATTTGATTGTGTTGCGCCTAGTGCCATGGGATTTTGGAAACATATTTCATTCGTGTGTTACATTCTACTAACTGTACAATGCTAATGAGTTCTGTAGGATGTGGTTTATAGACTAACACGTGTTATACTTTTTAGTTGCTAAGATACTTCTTTTAGATTTCCTTTGGATGTTAGTAATCCTGAACTTTAGTGTGATCGACAGCAGGTTGATTATTTCATCTCGAGTATCTACTTCAACATGCTATATTTGCAATATGCTCTTCACAGTCCACACCATGGCCATTTGCTGTTCTTAATCATGGTACACCACTAGAAGTAGGCAGGTAGCTCATCTACCTGTTTTCCTAGTTTATTCCACCGCTGATCCACAGGAGCCATAAGTCACCCGTACCATCTCTTTACATGGATGAGCCAAGTTGTATTCTGCATACAAGACATTCCTCAATGTATTCATATCAGAACACAGAAGTTGCAATTAAGCATGCTTTAGTCCTCCTACTTCCGTCATTGGAGTAGTACCGACTTGATGATATCCCAGTTTCGCATCCTCTTAGATATGCCGGAGTTTACAGTTCAATAACATATGATTTTTGAAGTTGTCAGGATCACAGAAGAGTTAAAGCAATTTTTCGCTTCTACTTGCCATGTTTAGTAATTAGTAGTGTATCTGTTGTTTGGATTTGGAGTAGTAGTTTGCCTCCTTCCCTGTTTAGATCATGCATTCAGTTGGTTTGAGATCTCCATCTTATCTGCACCTTCGATCTCTACTGTTGTTTCATATACTGCTGCAAATAACGACTAGTTCTGTAGTTCATATGTTTAATATTGTGTATCGAAATTCATTTGGATTTTCTTGTATCTCAACTAACATTTGTTTGCAATCTCAATTGCAGATGTTTGACGACCAAGACTTGGGCTTCTTTGCCAACTTCCTGGGCATCTTCATATTTGTCCTGGTCATCGCATACCACTTTGTGATGGCGGACCCCAAGTATGAGGGGAACTGATGCCCGTCTGTTGGGCAATGGGGCAAGAAGATATTGATGATCTGAAAGTCAAAATAGGGGAATACTATTAGTTAATCTAGTGCCATTACTTGGCATTCCTTGAGTGCATACCATGTAAGCTGGATGTGCAGTTTTGGGCGTATTGACTTTACCCTTATGTTAATCTGCTGGACTAGCGAGCCGTTGAGATTTAAAACTACCAGTGTAGTTGGCTTTATTGATGTCTATGCGGTGGTGCATGACAGATTCTTGCTGAACTTCAACTGATTTCGTGTCTAGTTTTAAACTGTTTCGCTATTCGTGGGTTGACGAGCGGAACTGAAGAGGCATAGTTTAAGTGTTCCGTTAGCGCCATGTTTCTCACATCATATTCAATATGCTATATATTCACTCCTTTGCTCATACAGTCACGCAGCTTGCAGCACAGCTACACGCTGCTGACCGCAAGGTCTGATGTCTGACCCTAACTGGCATTGGCATTCGCAAGCTCACAATCCTTTGAACGCTGGAAATTTAGATGAAAGGCTTCTCTCCATAGAAAAAGGGACTTGAAACGAGCTGAAAGATCTTAACTGACCATGGTTCCGTTTGATACTATCGGTAGACGGGTGTGGGGTGTCGATGGCTGGACGTTGAGCAAATCCTCCTCGTGTGCCAATTTGCAACTCAGGACGACTGGAGCAGATTTCGCTTCCCAGCAAATCCTCCTCGTGTGCCAATTTGCAACGCAGGCTACTGGATGCTACCGCCATTGTAAGGTTGAATACGCCCCGAGCTTAAGCTAGCGCTGGTTCGGTTTCTCGGCTGAGGTTCAGGCCTTGGCTGCTGGACGTCACTAGTTAAGAATCACGACTCATTAGCAGAGCACCACCTCAAAGAGCGGTGTTTCCACAACCGCAGTGCAGAGCACGCTGAAACTATCTGCTGTACTAGACGACGAGCGTCATTAGACGGACCCGTCAGTTTTGATTTTAGCCCAGCTATTGTCCTACGAAATTTTCTCTTTGACAAAGCAGAAAGGGAGTTCGTCAGTTTCGAGTGGAACAAACCAACGATATGTATTTCAGTATTTGGATATAATTACTTGATGACTGGTTACAAGCAATGCGATTCTGAAGAATTAATCAGGTCGTTGCTCAAAAAAAAAAAAATGCAACAATTAGTTCAGGTGACGCGCTAGTTCAGAGCACCAACAAGGAAACAACAAACAAGCATGCTCGATTGGCCTCGACAGAAGGTGCTCACTGGTCAGTCTACTGGAATGTAACCAATTAAGAGATGAACGAATGAAATCGACCTAACCAATTGTTACAAACATCACATAGACCGATCATCTTGCCATGAACATTTAGTGTCACAACCAATCAATTCAGAGCAATCTTTTACATACAATCGAGTTTAACTATTACAGAGATCGTCTGTTCTAGCTAGCCATCAGCGTATAAACATCGTACGGGGCAGGGGATGCCTGCGCGGAATAAAATTACGTAGGACCTGGGTCCTTTGTTTATCCGGAAGGACCCGACTGTACGCACGACACGTGGAGAAACTAATCTCAAAGCAAGTCTGACCGTCATCTTCTCTGTGTGCGCGCGCATCCTAATTCCAATTGCCATTATTCCCATCACAGCGCGCTAGCAGATCCCAGCAAAGGCATCCGCATCACTATCCTATGGCTGATTCCCCGCATTTGGAGCAAGCCATTCACACGATTAGCTGCTTGACAGAACTGCAACGCCTGTTTCAATAGGGACTCCGCTACTTTGACTGAATTTCTTTTGGCCGCCTTTTAATCAATTGATCGATGCGACTCGTTAATAGCCCATGGCTATGAGTCTGCGAAGAAACCCACAGCTCATCGAATCGCTTCAATTCATCCAACCGCATCACCGCCTCAATCAGTCACCACGGCATGCAAAAAACTGATCAGGTCAATTTTCGAGGATGGCCGTGGAGTAAGATGATAGAGAAAATGACTTTTGGTTAGACGGAGAAGACGGGATCTATTTCTCCACGTGTCGTGCGTACAGTCGGGTCCTTCCGGATAAATAAAGGACCCGGGTCCTATGTAATTTTATTCCTGCGTGCGCTCCTCCATGTCGTCAGTCATGATCAGCCTCAAAGGCGGCCACCTGAATGCGGGCAGGACATGAACTCAGGAGCAGCTCGTCGACGGCTGGCGAGGGCCTCGATCACGTCTTCTTCCGACTGCAGACCATGCACCGTCTAAATGAAGGAGGCTTCCTGCTCCTGCGGCTGCTGATGGACGTCGGACAGACCCAAGAATCTCATGTAGAAGGCTACGGGGTCCTCGCCGTCGGGGACTCGGAGTTTCTCGTCCTCCTCATCTCCCATCATGATGGCGGCCTTGATCTCTTCAAAAGACATCTTACCGTCGACGGTTTCATCTACCAACTGCGGCTCCGGCTCGCTTTCCTCCACGTGCTGCGTCGTCTCTTCGAACTCCGGCGCCGCAGTATGGTCATCGTGTGACAGTAAGCCACGCTCGATGTCTTCCGCCAGTAGCATGACATCGTCCTCTTCGGTGAGGCGCGGCCGCGTGCAGGGCGTCGCTGCCTCGAGGTGCTCCTCATCATCTGTCGCCTTCCTTTTGCAGCCCGAGTTCGTCGCCGCCGCCGACGCAGAGGAAGATGAAGAAGCTCTGGATCGGCCAGGCCCTCGAGGCGATCTGTACACTTTGCATAGAACGAGGTCGCCGGCTCTGGTAGTGTCCTTGTTGACGGTGTACTCGGCCATGATCCACCCCGGCTTCTCGATAACTCCCGGCGCCGGTCTGACATGGTACGAGAACTTCTGCATGAACCCACCGCCGGCGCTGCCTTCCACAGCTACGGGGCTGCCCTCCGAGTGCCAAGACTCCTTGCCGCTGGTTCCGTCGATGGTTCGCGACCGCCTCGTCGTCAACGACTTGCAGCGCGCAGGGCTGAAGAAGAACCATTGCATGCCATCTCCGGCGTCTCTGCAGGGCACGCGTGCCGGCGTGCGATGGCGGACCAGATCGTACGGCCTGGCGGAGCAGACGTCGGCGTCATTGAAGAAGCACGCATTGGCGTGGTCGTTGATCTGGCCGCCGGCGATCTTGGGGCGCAGGTAGCGGTCGACGAGGCTCTCGTTGCTGGGGGTGAACGAGTGGTCGTCTGCGGCGACGGCCATCTCCGCTCCGTCGACTGGGATCGAGAGGACGATCCGATGAACTCGAGACGTGACCTTGCTAGGGCACGCCTCCCTCACTACGGGAAACCGCGCCTTTGATCGGTGGAAGAAGGGTTGAGAAAGATGCAACGACGGCGTTCCCTGGGGCGCTCTTTTATCAAGGGGCCGAGCGGGGGCTGGGAGGAGCAAGCAAAGCGCTTTTGTTTTGGCGGGAAAAGAAGAGCGTCGGATTTAAGCGACCGATCGCCTTTGCTCCGAAAGGAGTTGCTGAATCGACTCCGATCCAGGCGCCCTAGCTGCCGTGACTGACAAGCTGATGAATCGACAGGGCGCTTTCACGTTGACGCCAAGGAACGCCAAGGACGCCTTCATTCGCCGTGGACGTACGTTGCCGAGGAGCTTGGCGTATCGCGTTCCGCACAGCGAGCTCTTGCGCCGAGACTGGGCTGGAGAGCTTGCCAACGCGGGAACCTCAACGATCCAGTGTCTGCACCAAGATGCGCGCAGACGACGACTGCATGGCTCTTGGCTCGATGAACTGCAGGCTGACACCGTACGTGTCATGGCGCCACGACGGGACGACCCCCCGCGCGGCTGCTGGTGTCTGGAGGCAACATGATATTCCCTGGGGCATTGGAAGGAACGAGAGGAGAGGGAGCAACCTCGGGAAGTCCGTGCCGCTCCCTCCGGTTAGCCATGGGCGGCAGCGGAGAAGGCGACCTTGTGGCAATGGCTGTGAACCGTCCGATCAGGTCCTGGCGGCCGAGATCGTCGTTGTCGTAAGTCTCAGGAGAGCGCGCAGCAGAGGTGGCCACACGTTCGGTTGTTTAGGCGGTGGAGATGCCTGACGGCAGCGCTGACACGTTCGTAGGATGCGATCGGCAGCGGCGTATCGCGTTCACTCGCCGTAGACGTAAGTCGCCAAGTAGCTATGCGTATCGCCTTCCGCACGGCGACCTCTTGCGCCAAGACCAGGCCCGGCGATGTAACACCCCCAAAATTTCAAAGCGTTCAAAAAGAATAAAAATCGCTAAAAATTTAAATTTTTGTCCAACTCTTACCTTTCCATGAATTTTCAAAACAAAATGCACTAAATAAATTAAAACCTAGTCATAATATGAAATTTACAAATATTAAAATAGTGCTCAAGTGTTTGTCTTCATTTAAAATTCACTAAAAGTTTGAACTTTGGAATTTATAACAAATTAAAACAAATATATGTTAATCTCTAGCAAGTTCACCTTGAATTTAAAACACTTAAATTTAAAACTTGCACAAATTTCACCATATGCATTTTTGTTTTACTTATTTGATTTTGTGTGTTTGATCCGTCCAACCCCTTGTTCAAATTTGAATTCCCATTCAAATTTGAGTCCAGGTTTAATTCCTTTTTCAAATTTGAATTTGCATTCAAATTTGGGTTCCTATTTAAAACTCCAGGAAAAAGAAAACGTTTTCCTTTCCCTAAACCCTCCTGGGCCATAACCCTTCTTCTCCGGCAGCCTCTTCTCCTTCCTTCTGCCACCACCAGTCGACGCACATGTCGACGCCCATGCCGTCGACGCCGCGCCCGCGTCACGCCCTCCCCGTCCCGTCACCTCCGTGCTCCTGTGGCCACACCGCGCCCTCGTCATCACCCAGACGCCCATCCCCTGCAGCGCCATCACGTCGCCAACTGCCCGGCGACCGACGACCAGCGGCCGGAGCTTGACCTTGATTGCCCCGCTCCCTTCCAGCCTCCCTCTCGCTTCCTCCTGCTATAAAACCGAGCGCGCGGACCTCCTCTCTCTCCCCGAGCCCACAGCACCCCTCCTCGCCCAGCAGGCCGCCTCAATTTCTCTCTGCTCCCCTTCTTCTTCATTGCCGGCCACCGCCCGATTCGGCCTCCCCGACGACGACCTCGCCCGTCGCCCCCCCAATCCAGCCCCACGAGCCTCTCCTGCCTCACCCGCGCCCCTCCGCGCAGCACGAGAAGCACCGGAGCGCTGCTCCACCGCGCGCGGCCGCGTCCTGGCCACCCCGTGCGCGCACGCGCTTCGCCACATCTCCGCGCACCTCTCCAAGCCACGCCAACTCGACGCCCCGCGCCTGTCGTCCACTTCGTCTCGCGCCACCACCGGCCGCCGCCGCGCACCTCCAACCTCCCTCAACGCCAGTCACCTTCCTGGCCTCATCCCGGTCGCGTCGTGAGCGCGCCCGCTTCGCCGCGAGGCCACGCGCCTTCCCGAGCCACGCCAACGCAACGCGTCCTCCTCTTCTCCCCGTCGAGCGCCGCCGACACCGCGCCCAACTGGCGCCACGCTCGTCCCGACCCTCTCCGTCGACGACGGCACGACGCCCAGCCTCGCCGCGTCGCGCCGCCCCTCCTGCGCTCCTTCTCCGTCCCGCTCCGCCACCGGAGACCGTCCCGCGTCAAGCGCCTCCACCGCGCTCCGCGCCTCGTCGCCGCCCGCCTCCTCCGGTGCTCCCCGACCTCGCGCGACCCCTGTGGTGAGACCCCCATCTCCTTCTCTCTCTCCCGGGCCTTTCCCCGTCACATTTGGCCCACTGGAGCGCAGAAACGACCAACTCCGGCGAGCTGGCCATGGCGCCGCCGCCCCCGTCGTCTCTGGCCGCCGCCCACCTCGCCGGAGCGGCCCTGGCCATCCATTTTGTAACCAACGGCCAGGATTAGAAGTAACTTACCCCTTCGTTTTCATTAAATCCCGGCCCCTCGTTCAAAATCCAACGCACCAGATTGATTTGGTCCATCGTGGACCAGGGGACCCCCTCCCGGTCCACGAGCCCGTGGACTCGGTCCATGCTTTTTCCATTAGAAAATAATTCCAGAAATTCTAGAAAATCCCCAGCCCCGGTAATCTTACAGATAAGCCCCTGAACTTTATTCTATTTATGTTCAGGTCCTGTCTTTTTACAGAAACAACCTTATATGTTTCTGTAATTATATTTTAGCCCCTGTCTTTTCGCACTAAAGCCCCTAAACTTTTCCATAATTACAGACTGGTCCCCAAAACTCTCTGTAATTACATTTCAGTCCCTAAATCCTTTTGGTAATTACAGATATGCCCTCGGTATGTTTCTGTAATTGCATGTAAGCCCCTAGAACATTTAAATCCTTATATCTTTTCAACCGTAGCTCCGTTTTGGGCGATTCTTGCGCCCATGCGTTCGTAGAAACGCGTAGTACCCTTTGGTACTACTCTTGGAGCTCTAGAATGAACCAGCAAACCGTCAATACCATATAATCTTCCCTCTTTCGATGTCCTCCCATATCGTCAATTCATGCAACGTCAAACTTGCATGTTGTAGCTACCCGCTTTATCATTTAGCGTTGAACCTAACCAATCATGCAATATCTCTTTGCCTCACATCCTAGTACCCTCCTCATCGCAACACATCTTTCCGCCTTAACCTTGTATGTCGCACATACACCCTCACTCGCTAGCAGCAAACCTACTCAATCCTTCGTGTCGTATCGCTCCAAAACCTTTTACCCTAAACACCATGCCGGCAAATCCTGTAGCGTCGATATCGCTGGTCGCCAATGCTCAATCACCTTCTAGCGTGAGCCTAACCAATCTTGTTGTATCGTTTCACACCAAAACCTAATATCCTTTATCGCAACTCAGCTACAAGTCTAACCCATCTCAACCATCGCTCCATCAACCTTAACCTATTGATTGCCACCAATCCTTACCAGGCTCTGCTACTTATTACTATTCTCGTATTTATGTGGTCTCTCATCGAGGTTATTGGATTTATTGTTCATTGTTATTTTAATTGCTAGTTGATCTTATCGATTGATCCTTGTCTTTTATTCGCAACCGTGCACTCATGTCATGCTCAATCACGTACACGTACCATCGTCATGCGCTTAGCTCATGACAAATAATTAGTGGAATAACCTTAGTAATTAATCAATTTAGTAAGTAATTAATAGCTAATCACCATTAGTTAATAACCTAATATAAGTAGGTAATTAAAGTGACACACTTTGCACTTGTACGTTTGTTGCATGAACCTTTATATAGGTTACGACCTATATAAAGCCGTAATGCTGCCAATGTACAACTAACACATACACACGCCCTTTCCACCTGCCCGCAAGCATTTGTCCTGGTTTAGCATCTCTCATTTACATCAAAAGCCCTAGTGCTCGATGCATCACCCCTAATAGTCTCTCTTAAGATAATAAGATCTTCCTAAAGTAAAACCTAATGCATCAAGTATGAATTGTGTCCTTTATCTTTTCTCGGTGGTCTATTGGTTCTTTTGGAGTTAATTGGATCTTGTGTGGTTTTTCTCAACCTTTATTTCCTTTGCGGTAGTTTGCTTATACGGTATCTTTTTATACGCTAGCTTACGCGAGATTCGAGGAAGAACTAAAGGAAGATCCAGAAGATACAAGTTTCAAGGACGAGCTTCGACGAAGGACTTGAAGACATCGACCTCGACATACGAGTCAGAAGATACAAGCTTCTAGGAAGGACCTGAGGACCCGGATTACGAGGACGTGAAGAGGAAGACTAATTAGTGAAGGCAAGCTCTACATCCCCTTGATCATGATTGAACCTACTGTTTTCGCAATGCACCTATAGAGCCTACTCTAGTATTATGCATTACTTGCTATTTTACTGCTTGTGTAGCTATGGACCTAATTACTTACTGATATTGATGTCGGTTATTTATGCGTTAATATCTGAATCCTTGTTTACCCCTTTGTTTACTTGTCACCTTGATAACCCTAGGATAGTTCCATCATTTCTACGATGGCACTTTTACCTTGCTACTAGAATGCTTAGGACCCCTGCAATGTTTCTACATTGCTACACTTTACACACATATATGTTTTACAACTATGTTAAATGAGTTTGGTGGTGTGTGTGATATATAATGGGTTTGGGAGTAGCATAACTGTGTTAGGTGATGATGTTGATGGTGGCGGTGATGTTGGGATGGGTTGGATTGCGGGCAAGGCCACTAGTGGATTGATGTTGATGTTATAGGCCCCTAGTGTGGGATATGGTGCTTGCCCGGCCATATAAGGACCGGTTCTGACGCCCGTTAACATAATGATTCTCGTACAACCACGGAACCCCTATGGGAAGGACCTACCCTATCTTCCTGGTATTCTTGCAAATGCCATCTGGAGGCCAGTCGAGGCGACGAAAGCTCAGGAAAATGACATAGGAAACGTACCTATGATCCGGCTCGCGGAACCCGCTATAGGTTACGGGAGTGCCGTCAGTCCTGGTATATGTTACAGGATCCTGCTATTTATTACAGGAGCATGACGTACCCTTTTACAGGCGTACAGTGCCAGTGTGTGACCTTTCATGTCACAAGCCCCTGGGTGTGATTTCGTGGTGGAATTGTGAGACTACTTGGAGGATATGGACTAGGTGTTATGTTACTCTCCGTACAAGAGTGCATAGCCCGTGGGAAAAGATGTACAACCTCTGCAGAGTGTAAAATTCATCCGGATGGACGTTGTCACGGCATATGACACATTATTGTTACGCACGTATGGATTAGCCACTTCTCTCTTTCCTTGGCGTGTGAGTGGGTTGTAGTCAGCCCGTGTTTTGGAAGTGATGGCACGTGTGCCGGGTCGGTATGATCCCTGAGGTCAGAAGGCCTAACTTAAAATTTGGGAACTGGCGGGAAGGCTCCATACTCCCCCAGGGCCAACCAACTAAAATAATGACAATTAATTTCCTGTTTCATCTATGAATCCTTGTCTTGCTTTAGTGAACCCTGCATAAAGTTCGCTTTGCTGCAAATAAACCATATAGCCTTCTCCTTGCTAAGACCAGGTATGCATGTATATATATCCCCTTGTGTAGTGTAGGGCTTGCTGAGTACCCTATGTACTCACGCGTTTGCGATTGTTGGTTTAGTAGGAGAAGACTTCGTAGAAGACGACGACGTTTGGGTTTTCGGTTCTGCATCTCAAGTGTGCTTGTGGCTTTGGGCCAAGGTTTCCGCTGTCTGCTTCACCGTTAGCTGGTTGGTTGGACTTGGATATTTCCTGGTCATACCGCCACTAAGGGTCCCTTATATCAGGTATTATGCTTATTTACCTATTCGAAGTATGCTTTTGATTATTATATCTGTGTTCTTGTGCGTATCAGCTACTGATCCAGGGACTGATACAGGATGCACAACATATCCCAGAAATGGGGTATGACAGAGTGGTATCAGAGCAATGCTTGACTGTAGAACGAAAACCTAGGATCTGTTACGCTCGAAAATGACTATTTTCGAAACTAGTCGCAAAACTTCCCCATAATACTTTTCCCCTCTTGTTAAAAACCCTTTGCTTCCTTCTCTCCAACAAGAAGAAGTATCTGATCTGGAAACGTCTGTGTACAGGAATGTTCAACCCAATGGACAATGAGGACTATGTGACCGTAGAAGTGGAAGGCAACCTATACCTGGTTTACCGTGCACCAGATATGGTTCCCAGGCAGAAGAACAAGGTCAATGCTACTAAGGGCACCAGACCACCAAGGACGTGCTTCTATTGCCATAACCCTGGGCACCAGATTGCCAATTGCCCCTACCGTGAATTCAATGAAGCAAGAGCTACGGTTACCCACATGAAGCATGAAGTACCTCAAGTCCCAGCACCACCTGCACAGGTTCAATCTGCGGTACAGCCAGAGCGTCAAGAGCAAGAAGCTTGGAATAACATGGTTGGCACGTACCTGTCACCTCCTGTCCTCGCAAGTGTACTTGCAAAGTTGACTAATCTGAAGGAGTCAGTAAAGGAGATCAATGAGGAAATCGACGATCTCACGAAGCTGTTGCAGCCAAGAGCCACCAATGAGAGATGCAACAGGAAGAGAAAGAATGTCATACAAGGATCTGGTCAAGATATGTCTGGAAAGCTCAAGAAGCCTCTGATCGCAGCAAAAGGACATACCTTTCACCAACTGACGGGTATGCATGAAGGCTCAAGCAGTGCAAATCTGCCACCCGTGGTCAACCGAAGGGTACCACCAGTTAGTCGGACATGCTTTGCCTGCCGAAAGCATGGGCATTTCATAGCGAATTGCCCTGAACTCCTCGAGCAAGGAAATAAAGATGGCAATAACTAGTGCCAAAAGATTACAATCCTGAAGACGACAAAGCATGTTGAGTATGCAGACATGTAACTTGTGCCAAGATATCCAAAATAAGTCCCTCATGAAGGATGGTTTGGAAGAATGTTGTCACTTTCAAGTATGGCAGCTTATCGCAAGAAGTAATGGTAGTACTTGTAATGAGTTGTAATCTTAATAATCACGGTTGTACTAGTGATGTAATTCTGTTTGTGAGCTATAAAAGTATCAGTGTTGCCGTGAATTAATGTCTCGAGTCACCCTCAGAGGAAAATGGAATGCAAGTCCGGAAAATCAACCTTGTGAAATGCAATGATCATGACTGCATGTGCCTGGTTAACTCTAAACATCAAGCCAATGAAGCCCCTCCAATACAGAAGTGTCAGCAATAGTTTTCTTTATCCGACCAGGTCATATGACCCTCTCGATTCCTTTTCGGTCTCGGACTATTGGTCGAGTTTTTGAGGACAATCTAGATCGATAGTCGGCATACCCTCAAGCCTTAAACCACGTTTGTAGTACGATCACACTCGAAGCCACAACAAATAAATCACGTTGTTTGTGTGATTCGATGTTTTCCTTTTGTTGTTTTCGGCTCCTTTTGTTGGCGCGCTTGATCCAGTAGATTTACTCCAAAATTTTGTTGGATCGGTGGTTCATACGTGGGATCGCGAGGGGCAGCACGCTGCTCTGTTGAGATCTCGTGACGTGGTTACATCTGACGGGATCTTGAGTGACCCAAATCCAGGAATTATGCTTTCTCTTCTGTAGTATGGGAGCAACCGGTGGGGGATGATTTCGGTTATTTCTCCTTAGATTTGTTTGCAGATGTATGCATTGAAAAATTTTTGCGCTATGTTTTATGATTCACCCAGTGCTTAACCAGTTGCCAGATGCAGTAGCATGTTCTGAGATTAACTCATACAGTTCTCCAGTTTAAATTCAGAGAAATGTCGCAACTCCAGTACATAATTGGCAACACATATGTTGGGCTGATTGATCTCATAGCTGAATTTGGCATTGGATTCGGAGAAGGGTGATCTGGATTCGATGAACAATGAATACTATTATGGGGTTCCGGAAGTTAATTCTTTTTTATATTTGATTGTGTTGCGCCTAGTGCCATGGGATTTTGGAAACATATTTCATTCGTGTGTTACATTCTACTAACTGTACAATGCTAATGAGTTCTGTAGGATGTGGTTTATAGACTAACACGTGTTATACTTTTTAGTTGCTAAGATACTTCTTTTAGATTTCCTTTGGATGTTAGTAATCCTGAACTTTAGTGTGATCGACAGCAGGTTGATTATTTCATCTCGAGTATCTACTTCAACATGCTATATTTTGCAATATGCTCTTCACAGTCCACACCATGGCCATTTGCTGTTCTTAATCATGGTACACCACTAGAAGTAGGCAGGTAGCTCATCTACCTGTTTTCCTAGTTTATTCCACCGCTGATCCACAGGAGCCATAAGTCACCCGTACCATCTCTTTACATGGATGAGCCAAGTTGTATTCTGCATACAAGACATTCCTCAATGTATTCATATCAGAACACAGAAGTTGCAATTAAGCATGCTTTAGTCCTCCTACTTCCGTCATTGGAGTAGTACCGACTTGATGATATCCCAGTTTCGCATCCTCTTAGATATGCCGGAGTTTACAGTTCAATAACATATGATTTTTGAAGTTGTCAGGATCACAGAAGAGTTAAAGCAATTTTTCGCTTCTACTTGCCATGTTTAGTAATTAGTAGTGTATCTGTTGTTTGGATTTGGAGTAGTAGTTTGCCTCCTTCCCTGTTTAGATCATGCATTCAGTTGGTTTGAGATCTCCATCTTATCTGCACCTTCGATCTCTACTGTTGTTTCATATACTGCTGCAAATAACGACTAGTTCTGTAGTTCATATGTTTAATATTGTGTATCGAAATTCATTTGGATTTCTTGTATCTCAACTAACATTTGTTTGCAATCTCAATTGCAGATGTTTGACGACCAAGACTTGGGCTTCTTTGCCAACTTCCTGGGCATCTTCATATTTGTCCTGGTCATCGCATACCACTTTGTGATGGCGGACCCCAAGTATGAGGGGAACTGATGCCCGTCTGTTGGGCAATGGGGCAAGAAGATATTGATGATCTGAAAGTCAAAATAGGGAATACTATTAGTTAATCTAGTGCCATTACTTGGCATTCCTTGAGTGCATACCATGTAAGCTGGATGTGCAGTTTTTGGGCGTATTGACTTTACCCTTATGTTAATCTGCTGGACTAGCGAGCCGTTGAGATTTAAAACTACCAGTGTAGTTGGCTTTATTGATGTCTATGCGGTGGTGCATGACAGATTCTTGCTGAACTTCAACTGATTTCGTGTCTAGTTTTTAAACTGTTTCGCTATTCGTGGGTTGACGAGCGGAACTGAAGAGGCATAGTTTAAGTGTTCCGTTAGCGCCATGTTTCTCACATCATATTCAATATGCTATATATTCACTCCTTTGCTCATACAGTCACGCAGCTTGCAGCACAGCTACACGCTGCTGACCGCAAGGTCTGATGTCTGACCCTAACTGGCATTGGCATTCGCAAGCTCACAATCCTTTGAACGCTGGAATTTAGATGAAAGGCTTCTCTCCATAGAAAAAGGGACTTGAAACGAGCTGAAAGATCTTAACTGACCATGGTTCCGTTTGATACTATCGGTAGAACGGGTGTGGGGTGTCGATGGCTGGACGTTGAGCAAATCCTCCTCGTGTGCCAATTTGCAACTCAGGACGACTGGAGCAGATTTCGCTTCCCAGCAAATCCTCCTCGTGTGCCAATTTGCAACGCAGGCTACTGGATGCTACCGCCATTGTAAGGTGAATACGCCCCGCGCTTAAGCTAGCGCTGGTTCGGTTTCTCGGCTGAGGTTCAGGCCTTGGCTGCTGGACGTCACTAGTTAAGAATCACGACTCATTAGCAGAGCACCACCTCAAAGAGCGGTGTTTCCACACCGCAGTGCAGAGCACGCTGAAACTATCTGCTGTACTAGACGACGAGCGTCATTAGACGGACCCGTCAGTTTTGATTTAGCCCAGCTATTGTCCTACGAAATTTTCTCTTTGACAAAGCAGAAAGGGAGTTCGTCAGTTTCGAGTGGAACAAACCAACGATATGTATTTCAGTATTTGGATATAATTACTTGATGACTGGTTACAAGCAATGCGATTCTGAAGAATTAATCAGGTCGTTGCTCAAAAAAAAAAAAAATGCAACAATTAGTTCAGGTGACGCGCTAGTTCAGAGCACCAACAAGGAAACAACAAACAGCATGCTCGATTGGCTCGACAGAAGGTGCTCACTGGTCAGTCTACTGGAATGTAACCAATTAAGAGATGAACGAATGAAATCGACCTAACCAATTGTTACAAACATCACATAGACCGATCATCTTGCCATGAACATTTAGTGTCACAACCAATCAATTCAGAGCAATCTTTTACATACAATCGAGTTTAACTATTAACAGAGATCGTCTGTTCTAGCTAGCCATCAGCGTATAAACATCGTACGGGGCAGGGGATGCCTGCGCGGAATAAAATTACGTAGGACCTGGGTCCTTTGTTTATCCGGAGAAGGACCCGACTGTACGCACGACACGTGGAGAAACTAATCTCAAAGCAAGTCTGACGTCATCTTCTCTGTGTGCGCGCGCATCCTAATTCCAATTGCCATTATTCCCATCCACAGCGCGCTAGCAGATCCCAGCAAAGGCATCCGCCATCACTATCCTATGGCTGATTCCCCGCATTGGAGCAAGCCATTCACACGATTAGCTGCTTACAGAACTGCACGCCTGTTTCAATAGGGATCCGCTACTTTTGACTGAATTTCTTTGGCCGCCTTTTAATCAATTGATCGATGCGACTCGTTAATAGCCCATGGCTATGAGTCTGCGAAGAAACCCACAGCTCATCGAATCGCTTCAATTCATCCAACCGCATCACCGCCTCAATCAGTCACCACGGCATGCAAAAAACTGATCAGGTCAATTTTCGAGGATGGCCGTGGAGTAAGATGATAGAGAAAATGACTTTTGGTTAGACGGAGAAGACGGGATCTATTTCTCCACGTGTCGTGCGTACAGTCGGGTCCTTCCGGATAAATAAAGGACCCGGGTCCTATGTAATTTTATTCCTGCGTGCGCTCCTCCATGTCGTCAGTCATGATCAGCCTCAAAGGCGGCCACCTGAATGCGGGCAGGACATGAACTCAGGAGCAGCTCGTCGACGGCTGGCGAGGGCCTCGATCACGTCTTCTTCCGACTGCAGACCATGCACCGTCTAAATGAAGGAGGCTTCCTGCTCCTGCGGCTGCTGATGGACGTCGGACAGACCCAAGAATCTCATGTAGAAGGCTACGGGGTCCTCGCCGTCGGGGACTCGGAGTTTCTCGTCCTCCTCATCTCCCATCATGATGGCGGCCTTGATCTCTTCAAAAGACATCTTACCGTCGACGGTTTCATCTACTGCGGCGGCTCCGGCTCGCTTTCCTCCACGTGCTGCGTCGTCTCTTCGAACTCCGGCGCCGCAGTATGGTCATCGTGTGACAGTAAGCCACGCTCGATGTCTTCCGCCAGTAGCATGACATCGTCCTCTTCGGTGAGGCGCGGCCGCGTGCAGGGCGTCGCTGCCTCGAGGTGCTCCTCATCATCTGTCGCCTTCCTTTTGCAGCCCGAGTTCGTCGCCGCCGCCGACGCAGAGGAAGATGAAGAAGCTCTGGATCGGCCAGGCCCTCGAGGCGATCTGTACACTTTGCATAGAACGAGGTCGCCGGCTCTGGTAGTGTCCTTGTTGACGGTGTACTCGGCCATGATCCACCCCGGCTTCTCGATAACTCCCGGCGCCGGTCTGACATGGTACGAGAACTTCTGCATGAACCCACCGCCGGCGCTGCCTTCCACAGCTACGGGGCTGCCCTCCGAGTGCCAAGACTCCTTGCCGCTGGTTCCGTCGATGGTTCGCGACCGCCTCGTCGTCAACGACTTGCAGCGCGCAGGGCTGAAGAAGAACCATTGCATGCCATCTCCGGCGTCTCTGCAGGGCACGCGTGCCGGCGTGCGATGGCGGACCAGATCGTACGGCCTGGCGGAGCAGACGTCGGCGTCATTGAAGAAGCACGCATTGGCGTGGTCGTTGATCTGGCCGCCGGCGATCTTGGGGCGCAGGTAGCGGTCGACGAGGCTCTCGTTGCTGGGGGTGAACGAGTGGTCGTCTGCGGCGACGGCCATCTCCGCTCCGTCGACTGGGATCGAGAGGACGATCCGATGAACTCGAGACGTGACCTTGCTAGGGCACGCCTCCCTCACTACGGGAAACCGCGCCTTTGATCGGTGGAAGAAGGGTTGAGAAAGATGCAACGACGGCGTTCCCTGGGGCGCTCTTTTATCAAGGGGCCGAGCGGGGGCTGGGAGGAGCAAGCAAAGCGCTTTTGTTTTGGCGGGAAAAGAAGAGCGTCGGATTTAAGCGACCGATCGCCTTTGCTCCGAAAGGAGTTGCTGAATCGACTCCGATCCAGGCGCCCTAGCTGCCGTGACTGACAAGCTGATGAATCGACAGGGCGCTTTCACGTTGACGCCAAGGAACGCCAAGGACGCCTTCATTCGCCGTGGACGTACGTTGCCGAGGAGCTTGGCGTATCGCGTTCCGCACAGCGAGCTCTTGCGCCGAGACTGGGCTGGAGAGCTTGCCAACGCGGGAACCTCAACGATCCAGTGTCTGCACCAAGATGCGCGCAGACGACGACTGCATGGCTCTTGGCTCGATGAACTGCAGGCTGACACCGTACGTGTCATGGCGCCACGACGGGACGACCCCCCGCGCTGCTGGTGTCTGGAGGCAACATGATATTCCCTGGGGCATTGGAAGGAACGAGAGGAGAGGGAGCAACCTCGGGAAGTCCGTGCCGCTCCCTCCGGTTAGCCATGGGCGGCAGCGGAGAAGGCGACCTTGTGGCAATGGCTGTGAACCGTCCGATCAGGTCCTGGCGGCCGAGATCGTCGTTGTCGTAAGTCTCAGGAGAGCGCGCAGCAGAGGTGGCCACACGTTCGGTTGTTTAGGCGGTGGAGATGCCTGACGGCAGCGCTGACACGTTCGTAGGATGCGATCGGCAGCGGCGTATCGCGTTCACTCGCCGTAGACGTAAGTCGCCAAGTAGCTATGCGTATCGCCTTCCGCACGGCGACCTCTTGCGCCAAGACCAGGCCCGGCGATGTAACACCCCCAAAATTTCAAAGCGTTCAAAAAGAATAAAAATCGCTAAAAATTTAAATTTTTGTCCAACTCTTACCTTTCCATGAATTTTCAAAACAAAATGCACTAAATAAATTAAAACCTAGTCATAATATGAAATTTACAAATATTAAAATAGTGCTCAAGTGTTTGTCTTCATTTAAAATTCACTAAAAGTTTGAACTTTGGAATTTATAACAAATTAAAACAAATATATGTTAATCTCTAGCAAGTTCACCTTGAATTTAAAACACTTAAATTTAAAACTTGCACAAATTTCACCATATGCATTTTTGTTTTACTTATTTGATTTTGTGTGTTTGATCCGTCCAACCCCTTGTTCAAATTTGAATTCCCATTCAAATTTGAGTCCAGGTTTAATTCCTTTTTCAAATTTGAATTTGCATTCAAATTTGGGTTCCTATTTAAAACTCCAGGAAAAAGAAAACGTTTTCCTTTCCCTAAACCCTCCTGGGCCATAACCCTTCTTCTCCGGCAGCCTCTTCTCCTTCCTTCTGCCACCACCAGTCGACGCACATGTCGACGCCCATGCCGTCGACGCCGCGCCCGCGTCACGCCCTCCCCGTCCCGTCACCTCCGTGCTCCTGTGGCCACGCCGCGCCCTCGTCATCACCCAGACGCCCATCCCCTGCAGCGCCATCACGTCGCCAACTGCCCGGCGACCGACGACCAGCGGCCGGAGCTTGACCTTGATTGCCCCGCTCCCTTCCAGCCTCCCTCTCGCTTCCTCCTGCTATAAAACCGAGCGCGCGGACCTCCTCTCTCTCCCCGAGCCCACAGCACCCCTCCTCGCCCAGCAGGCCGCCTCAATTTCTCTCTGCTCCCCTTCTTCTTCATTGCCGGCCACCGCCCGATTCGGCCTCCCGACGACGACCTCGCCGTCGCCCCCCCCCCCAATCCAGCCCCACGAGCCTCTCCTGCCTCACCCGCGCCCCTCCGCGCAGCACGAGAAGCACCGGAGCGTGCTCCACCGCGCGCGGCCGCGTCCTGGCCACCCCGTGCGCGCACGCGCTTCGCCACATCTCCGCGCACCTCTCCAAGCCACGCCAACTCGACGCCCCGCGCCTGTCGTCCACTTCGTCTCGCGCCACCACCGCCGCCGCCCGCACCTCCAACCTCCTCAACGCCAGTCACCTTCCTGGCCTCATCCCGGGTCGCGTCGTGAGCGCGCCCGCTTCGCCGCGAGGCCACGCGCCTTCCCGAGCCACGCCAACGCAACGCGTCCTCTCTTCTCCCCGTCGAGCGCCGCCGACACCGCGCCCAACTGGCGCCACGCTCGTCCCGACCCTCTCCGTCGACGACGGCACGACGCCCAGCCTCGCCGCGTCGCGCCGCCCCTCCTGCGCTCCTTCTCCGTCCCGCTCCGCCACCGGAGACCGTCCCGCGTCAAGCGCCTCCACCGCGCTCCGCGCCTCGTCGCCGCCCGCCTCCTCCGGTGCTCCCCGACCTCGCGCGACCCCTGTGGTGAGACCCCCATCTCCTTCTCTCTCTCCCGGGGCCCTTTCCCGTCACATTTGGCCCACTGGAGCGCAGAAACGACCAACTCCGGCGAGCTGGCCATGGCGCCGCCGCCCCCGTCGTCTCTGGCCGCCGCCCACCTCGCCGGAGCGGCCCTGGGCCATCCATTTTGTAACCAACGGCCAGGATTGAAGTAACTTACCCCTTCGTTTTCATTAAATCCCGGCCCCTTCGTTCAAAATCCAACGCACCAGATTGATTTGGTCCATCGTGGGACCAGGGGACCCTCCCGGTCACGAGCCCGGGACTCGGTCCATGCTTTTCCATTAGAAAATAATTCCAGAAATTCTAGAAAAATCCCCAGCCCCGGTAATCTTACAGATAAGCCCCTGAACTTATTCTATTTATGTTCAGGTCCTGTCTTTTTACAGAAACAACCTTATATGTTTCTGTAATTATATTTTAGCCCCTGTCTTTTCGCACTAAAGCCCCTAAACTTTCCATAATTACAGACTGGTCCCCAAAACTCTCTGTAATTACATTTCAGTCCTAAATCCTTTTGGTAATTACAGATATGCCCTCGGTATGTTTCTGTAATTGCATGTAAGCCCTAGAACATTTAAATCCTTATATCTTTTCAACCGTAGCTCCGTTTTGGGCGATTCTTGCGCCCATGCGTTCGTAGAAACGCGTAGTACCCTTTGGTACTACTCTTGGAGCTCTAGAATGAACCAGCAAACCGTCAATACCATATAATCTTCCCTCTTTCGATGTCCTCCCATATCGTCAATTCATGCAACGTCAAACTTGCATGTTGTAGCTACCCGCTTTATCATTTAGCGTTGAACCTAACCAATCATGCAATATCTCTTTGCCTCACATCCTAGTACCCTCCTCATCGCAACACATCTTTCCGCCTTAACCTTGTATGTCGCACATACACCCTCACTCGCTAGCAGCAAACCTACCCAATCCTTCGTGTCGTATCGCTCCAAAACCTTTTACCCTAAACACCATGCCGGCAAATCCTGTAGCGTCGATATCGCTGGTCGCCAATGCTCAATCACCTTCTAGCGTGAGCCTAACCAATCTTGTTGTATCGTTTCACACCAAAACCTAATATCCTTTATCGCAACTCAGCTACAAGTCTAACCCATCTCAACCATCGCTCCATCAACCTTAACCTATTGATTGCCACCAATCCTTACCAGGCTCTGCTACTTATTACTATTCTCGTATTTATGTGGTCTCTCATCGAGGTTATTGGATTTATTGTTCATTGTTATTTTAATTGCTAGTTGATCTTATCGATTGATCCTTGTCTTTTATTCGCAACCGTGCACTCATGTCATGCTCAATCACGTACACGTACCATCGTCATGCGCTTAGCTCATGACAAATAATTAGTGGAATAACCTTAGTAATTAATCAATTTAGTAAGTAATTAATAGCTAATCACCATTAGTTAATAACCTAATATAAGTAGGTAATTAAAGTGACACACTTTGCACTTGTACGTTTGTTGCATGAACCTTTATATAGGTTACGACCTATATAAAGCCGTAATGCTGCCAATGTACAACTAACACATACACACGCCCTTTCCACCTGCCCGCAAGCATTTGTCATGGTTTAGCATCTCTCATTTACATCAAAAGCCCTAGTGCTCGATGCATCACCCCTAATAGTCTCTCTTAAGATAATAAGATCTTCCTAAAGTAAAACCTAATGCATCAAGTATGAATTGTGTCCTTTATCTTTTCTCGGTGGTCTATTGGTTCTTTTGGAGTTAATTGGATCTTGTGTGGTTTTTCTCAACCTTTATTTCCTTTGCGGTAGTTTGCTTATACGGTATCTTTTTATACGCTAGCTTACGCGAGATTCGAGGAAGAACTAAAGGAAGATCCAGAAGATACAAGTTTCAAGGACGAGCTTCGACGAAGGACTTGAAGACATCGACCTCGACATACGAGTCAGAAGATACAAGCTTCTAGGAAGGACCTGAGGACCCGGATTACGAGGACGTGAAGAGGAAGACTAATTAGTGAAGGCAAGCTCTACATCCCCTTGATCATGATTGAACCTACTGTTTTCGCAATGCACCTATAGAGCCTACTCTAGTATTATGCATTACTTGCTATTTTACTGCTTGTGTAGCTATGGACCTAATTGCTTACTGATATTGATGTCGGTTATTTATGCGTTAATATCTGAATCCTTGTTTACCCCTTTGTTTACTTGTCACCTTGATAACCCTAGGATAGTTCCATCATTTCTACGATGGCACTTTTACCTTGCTACTAGAATGCTTAGGACCCCTGCAATGTTTCTACATTGCTACACTTTACACACATATATGTTTTACAACTATGTTAAATGAGTTTGGTGGTGTGTGTGATATATAATGGGTTTGGGAGTAGCATAACTGTGTTAGGTGATGATGTTGATGGTGGCGGTGATGTTGGGATGGGTTGGATTGCGGGCAAGGCCACTAGTGGATTGATGTTGATGTTATAGGCCCCTAGTGTGGGATATGGTGCTTGCCCGGCCATATAAGGACCGGTTCTGACGCCCGTTAACATAATGATTCTCGTACAACCACGGAACCCCTATGGGAAGGACCTACCCTATCTTCCTGGTATTCTTGCAAATGCCATCTGGAGGCCAGTCGAGGCGACGAAAGCTCAGGAAAATGACATAGGAAACGTACCTATGATCCGGCTCGCGGAACCCGCTATAGGTTACGGGAGTGCCGTCAGTCCTGGTATATGTTACAGGATCCTGCTATTTATTACAGGAGCATGACGTACCCTTTTACAGGCGTACAGTGCCAGTGTGTGACCTTTCATGTCACAAGCCCCTGGGTGTGATTTCGTGGTGGAATTGTGAGACTACTTGGAGGATATGGACTAGGTGTTATGTTACTCTCCGTACAAGAGTGCATAGCCCGTGGGAAAAGATGTACAACCTCTGCAGAGTGTAAAATTCATCCGGATGGACGTTGTCACGGCATATGACACATTATTGTTACGCACGTATGGATTAGCCACTTCTCTCTTTCCTTGGCGTGTGAGTGGGTTGTAGTCAGCCCGTGTTTTGGAAGTGATGGCACGTGTGCCGGGTCGGTATGATCCCTGAGGTCAGAAGGCCTAACTTAAAATTTGGGAACTGGCGGGAAGGCTCCATACTCCCCCAGGGCCAACCAACTAAAATAATGACAATTAATTTCCTGTTTCATCTATGAATCCTTGTCTTGCTTTAGTGAACCCTGCATAAAGTTCGCTTTGCTGCAAATAAACCATATAGCCTTCTCCTTGCTAAGACCAGGTATGCATGTATATATATCCCCTTGTGTAGTGTAGGGCTTGCTGAGTACCCTATGTACTCACGCGTTTGCGATTGTTGGTTTAGTAGGAGAAGACTTCGTAGAAGACGACGACGTTTGGGTTTTCGGTTCTGCATCTCAAGTGTGCTTGTGGCTTTGGGCCAAGGTTTCCGCTGTCTGCTTCACCGTTAGCTGGTTGGTTGGACTTGGATATTTCCTGGTCATACCGCCACTAAGGGTCCCTTATATCAGGTATTATGCTTATTTACCTATTCGAAGTATGCTTTTGATTATATCTGTGTTCTTGTGCGTATCAGCTACTGATCCAGGGACTGATACAGGATGCACAACATATCCCAGAAATGGGGTATGACAGAGTGGTATCAGAGCAATGCTTGACTGTAGAACGAAAACCTAGGATCTGTTACGCTCGAAAATGACTATTTTCGAAACTAGTCGCAAAACTTCCCCATAATACTTTTCCCCTCTTGTTAAAAACCCTTTGCTTCCTTCTCTCCAACAAGAAGAAGTATCTGATCTGGAAACGTCTGTGTACAGGAATGTTCAACCCAATGGACAATGAGGACTATGTGACCGTAGAAGTGGAAGGCAACCTATACCAGGTTTACCGTGCACCAGATATGGTTCCCAGGCAGAAGAACAAGGTCAATGCTACTAAGGGCACCAGACCACCAAGGACGTGCTTCTATTGCCATAACCCTGGGCACCAGATTGCCAATTGCCCCTACCGTGAATTCAATGAAGCAAGAGCTACGGTTACCCACATGAAGCATGAAGTACCTCAAGTCCCAGCACCACCTGCACAGGTTCAATCTGCGGTACAGCCAGAGCGTCAAGAGCAAGAAGCTTGGAATAACATGGTTGGCACGTACCTGTCACCTCCTGTCCTCGCAAGTGTACTTGCAAAGTTGACTAATCTGAAGGAGTCAGTAAAGGAGATCAATGAGGAAATCGACGATCTCACGAAGCTGTTGCAGCCAAGAGCCACCAATGAGAGATGCAACAGGAAGAGAAAGAAATGTCATACAAGGATCTGGTCAAGATATGTCTGGAAAGCTCAAGAAGCCTCTGATCGCAGCAAAAGGACATACCTTTCACCAACTGACGGGTATGCATGAAGGCTCAAGCAGTGCAAATCTGCCACCCGTGGTCAACCGAAGGGTACCACCAGTTAGTCGGACATGCTTTGCCTGCCGAAAGCATGGGCATTTCATAGCGAATTGCCCTGAACTCCTCGAGCAAGGAAATAAAGATGGCAATAACTAGTGCCAAAAGATTACAATCCTGAAGACGACAAAGCATGTTGAGTATGCAGACATGTAACTTGTGCCAAGATATCCAAAATAAGTCCCTCATGAAGGATGGTTTGGAAGAATGTTGTCACTTTCAAGTATGGCAGCTTATCGCAAGAAGTAATGGTAGTACTTGTAATGAGTTGTAATCTTAATAATCACGGTTGTACTAGTGATGTAATTCTGTTTGTGAGCTATAAAAGTATCAGTGTTGCCGTGAATTAATGTCTCGAGTCACCCTCAGAGGAAAATGGAATGCAAGTCCGGAAAATCAACCTTGTGAAATGCAATGATCATGACTGCATGTGCCTGGTTAACTCTAAACATCAAGCCAATGAAGCCCCTCCAATACAGAAGTGTCAGCAATAGTTTTCTTTATCCGACCAGGTCATATGACCCTCTCGATTCCTTTTCGGTCTCGGACTATTGGTCGAGTTTTTGAGGACAATCTAGATCGATAGTCGGCATACCCTCAAGCCTTAAACCACGTTTGTAGTACGATCACACTCGAAGCCACAACAAATAAATCACGTTGTTTGTGTGATTCGATGTTTTCCTTTTGTTGTTTTCGGCTCCTTTTGTTGGCGCGCTTGATCCATAGATTTACTCCAAAATTTTGTTGGATCGGTGGTTCATACGTGGGATCGCGAAGGGCAGCACGCTGCTCTGTTGAGATCTCGTGACGTGGTTACATCTGACGGGATCTTGAGTGACCCAATCCAGGAATTATGCTTTCTCTTCTGTAGTATGGAGCAACCGGTGGGGATGATTGTTTCTCCTAAGATTTGTTTGCAGATGTGTGCCTGATTAGTATAATTTTGCGCTATGTTTTATGATTCACCCAGTGTTGCCAAGAGTACGGACCATAGGTGGGTGAACGGCAGTCCGCTTAACCAGTTGCCAGATGCAGTAGCATGTTCTCCGGTCTAAATTCAGAGAAATGCTGCAACTCCTGTTCATAATTGACAATTCGACGTATTTTGGGTTGATTGATCTCATAGCTGAATTTAGCATTAGATTTGGAAGAAGGGTGATATGGATTCAATGAACAATCAATCTTATTATGGGGTTTTGGAAATTAGTTATTTTTTTTTATATTCGATCGCGCTTAATGCCATGGGATTTTGGAAACCTTCTTCATTCTTGTGTTACATTCTACTAATTGTACAATGCTAATGAGTTCTGTAGGATGTGGTTTATAGACTAACACATGTTATACTTTTTAGTGCTAAGATACTTCCTTTTAGATTTCCTTTGGATGTTAGTAATCCTGAACTTTAGTGTGCTTGACAGCAGGTTGATTATTTCATCTTGAGTATCTACTTCAACATGCTATATTTTGCAATATGCTCTTCACAGTCCACACCATGGCCATTTGCTTTTCTTAATCATGGTACACCACTAGAAGCAGCTCATCTACCTGTTTTCCTAGTTTATTCCGCTGCTGACCCACAGGAGCCATAAGTCACCCGTACCATCTCTTTACATGGATGAGCCAAGTTGTATTCTGCATACAGGACATTCCTCAATGAATTCATATCAGAACACAGAAGTTGCAATTAAGCATGCTTTAGTCCTCCTACTTCAGTCATTGGAGTAGTACCGACTTGATGATATCCCAGTTTCGCATCCTGTTAGATATGCCAATGTTTACAGTTCAATAACATATGATTTTTTAAGTTGTCAGGATCACGGAAGAGTTAAAGCAATTTTTCGCTTCTACTTGCCATGTTAGTAATTAGTAATGTATCTGTTTTTCGGATTCGGAGTAGTAGTTTGCCTGCTCTCCCTGTTTAGATCATGCATGCAGTTGGTTTGAGACCTCCATCTTATCTGCATCTTCGCTCTCTACTGTTGTTTCATATACTGCTGCAAATAACAACTAGTTCTGTAGTTCATATGTTTAATATTGTGTATCAAAATTCATTTGGATTTTCTTGTATCTCAACTAACATTTGTTTGCAATCTCAATTGCAGATGTTTGACGATCAAGACTTGGGCTTCTTTGCCAACTTCCTGGGCATCTTCATATTTGTCCTGGTCATCGCATACCACTTTGTGATGGCGGACCCCAAGTATGAGGGGAACTAATGCCCGTCTGTTGGGCAATGGGGCAAGATATTTATGATCTGAAAGTCAAAATAGGGGAATACTATTAGTTAATCTAGTGCCATTACTTGGCATTCCTTGAGTGCATACCATGTAAGCTGGATGTGCAGTTTTGGGCGTATTGACTTTACCCTTGTGTTAATCTGCTGGACTAGTGAGCCGTTGAGATTTAAAACTACCAGTGTAGTTGGCTTTATTGATGTCTATGCGGTGGTGCATGACAGATTCTTGCTGAACTTCAACTGATTTCGTGTCTAGTTTTAAACTGTTTCGCTATTCGTGGGTTGACGAGCGGAACTGAAGAGGCATAGTTTAAGTGTTCCGTTAGCGCCATGTTTCTCACATCATATTCAATATGCTATATATTCACTCCTTTGCTCATACAGTCACGCAGCTTGCAGCACAGCTACACGCTGCTGACCGCAAGGTCTGATGTCTGACCCTAACTGGCATTGGCATTCGCAAGCTCACAATCCTTTGAACGCTGGAAATTTAGATGAAAGGCTTCTCTCCATAGAAAAAGGGACTTGAAACGAGCTGAAAGATCTTAACTGACCATGGTTCCGTTTGATACTATCGGTAGACGGGTGTGGGGTGTCGATGGCTGGACGTTGAGCAAATCCTCCTCGTGTGCCAATTTGCAACTCAGGACGACTGGAGCAGATTTCGCTTCCCAGCAAATCCTCCTCGTGTGCCAATTTGCAACGCAGGCTACTGGATGCTACCGCCATTGTAAGGTTGAATACGCCCCGAGCTTAAGCTAGCGCTGGTTCGGTTTCTCGGCTGAGGTTCAGGCCTTGGCTGCTGGACGTCACTAGTTAAGAATCACGACTCATTAGCAGAGCACCACCTCAAAGAGCGGTGTTTCCACAACCGCAGTGCAGAGCACGCTGAAACTATCTGCTGTACTAGACGACGAGCGTCATTAGACGGACCCGTCAGTTTTGATTTTAGCCCAGCTATTGTCCTACGAAATTTTCTCTTTGACAAAGCAGAAAGGGAGTTCGTCAGTTTCGAGTGGAACAAACCAACGATATGTATTTCAGTATTTGGATATAATTACTTGATGACTGGTTACAAGCAATGCGATTCTGAAGAATTAATCAGGTCGTTGCTCAAAAAAAAAAAAATGCAACAATTAGTTCAGGTGACGCGCTAGTTCAGAGCACCAACAAGGAAACAACAAACAAGCATGCTCGATTGGCCTCGACAGAAGGTGCTCACTGGTCAGTCGACTGGAATGTAACCATTAGAGATGAACGAATGAAATCGATCTAACCAATGTTACAAACATCAACATAGACCGATCATCTGCCAGGAACATTAGAGGTCACAACCAATCAATCAGAGCAATCTTTTACATACAATCGAGTTTAACTATTACAGAGATCGTCTGTTCTAGCTAGCCATCAGCGTATAAACATCGTACGGGGCAGGGGATGCCTGCGCGGAATAAAATTACGTAGGACCTGGGTCCTTTGTTTATCCGGAAGGACCCGACTGTACGCACGACACGTGGAGAAACTAATCTCAAAGCAAGTCTGACCGTCATCTTCTCTGTGTGCGCGCGCATCCTAATTCCAATTGCCATTATTCCCATCACAGCGCGCTAGCAGATCCCAGCAAAGGCATCCGCATCACTATCCTATGGCTGATTCCCCGCATTTGGAGCAAGCCATTCACACGATTAGCTGCTTGACAGAACTGCAACGCCTGTTTCAATAGGGATTCCGCTACTTTGACTGAATTTCTTTTGGCCGCCTTTTAATCAATTGATCGATGCGACTCGTTAATAGCCCATGGCTATGAGTCTGCGAAGAAACCCACAGCTCATCGAATCGCTTCAATTCATCCAACCGCATCACCGCCTCAATCAGTCACCACGGCATGCAAAAAACTGATCAGGTCAATTTTCGAGGATGGCCGTGGAGTAAGATGATAGAGAAAATGACTTTTGGTTAGACGGAGAAGACGGGATCTATTTCTCCACGTGTCGTGCGTACAGTCGGGTCCTTCCGGATAAATAAAGGACCCGGGTCCTATGTAATTTTATTCCTGCGTGCGCTCCTCCATGTCGTCAGTCAGGATCAGATGCCAAGAGCTCCACCTTGATGCGGGCAGGACATGCACGGCCCGTCCAGGAGCAGCTCGTCGACGGTGACCCCGCTTGCGAGGGCCGCGGTCACTTCTTCTTCCGAGCGCTGACCGTGCACCGTCTGGATGAAGGAGGCTTCCTGCTCCTGCGGCTGCTGATCGTCGTCAGACAGACCCAAGAATCTCATGTAGAACTCTACGAGGTCCTCGCCGTCGGGGACTCGGAGCGTCTCGTGCTCCTCATCTCTCATCATGATGGCCTTGATCTCTTCTAACGACATCTCGCCGTCGTCGGATTCATCTACCGACAACTGCGGCTCCGGCTCGCTTTCCTCCACGTGCTGCGTCGTCTCTTCGAACTCCGGCGCCGCAGTATGGTCATCGTGTGACAGTAAGCCACGCTCGATGTCTTCCGCCAGTAGCATGACATCGTCCTCTTCGGTGAGGCGCGGCCGCGTGCAGGGCGTCGCTGCCTCGAGGTGCTCCTCATCATCTGTCGCCTTCCTTTTGCAGCCCGAGTTCGTCGCCGCCGCCGACGCAGAGGAAGATGAAGAAGCTCTGGATCGGCCAGGCCCTCGAGGCGATCTGTACACTTTGCATAGAACGAGGTCGCCGGCTCTGGTAGTGTCCTTGTTGACGGTGTACTCGGCCATGATCCACCCCGGCTTCTCGATAACTCCCGGCGCCGGTCTGACATGGTACGAGAACTTCTGCATGAACCCACCGCCGGCGCTGCCTTCCACAGCTACGGGGCTGCCCTCCGAGTGCCAAGACTCCTTGCCGCTGGTTCCGTCGATGGTTCGCGACCGCCTCGTCGTCAACGACTTGCAGCGCGCAGGGCTGAAGAAGAACCATTGCATGCCATCTCCGGCGTCTCTGCAGGGCACGCGTGCCGGCGTGCGATGGCGGACCAGATCGTACGGCCTGGCGGAGCAGACGTCGGCGTCATTGAAGAAGCACGCGTTGGCGTGGTCGTTGATCTGGCCGCCGGCGATCTTGGGGCGCAGGTAGCGGTCGACGAGGCTCTCGTTGCTGGGGGTGAACGAGTGGTCGTCTGCGGCGACGGCCATCTCCGCTCCGTCGACTGGGATCGAGAGGACGATCCGATGAACTCGAGACGTGACCTTGCTAGGGCACGCCTCCCTCACTACGGGAAACCGCGCCTTTGATCGGTGGAAGAAGGGTTGAGAAAGATGCAACGACGGCGTTCCCTGGGGCGCTCTTTTATCAAGGGGCCGAGCGGGGGCTGGGAGGAGCAAGCAAAGCGCTTTTGTTTTGGCGGGAAAAGAAGAGCGTCGGATTTAAGCGACCGATCGCCTTTGCTCCGAAAGGAGTTGCTGAATCGACTCCGATCCAGGCGCCCTAGCTGCCGTGACTGACAAGCTGATGAATCGACAGGGCGCTTTCACGCTGACGCCAAGGAACGCCAAGGACGCCTTCATTCGCCGTGGACGTACGTTGCCGAGGAGCTTGGCGTATCGCGTTCCGCACAGCGAGCTCTTGCGCCGAGACTGGGCTGGAGAGCTTGCCAACGCGGGAACCTCAACGATCCAGTGTCTGCACCAAGATGCGCGCAGACGACGACTGCATGGCTCTTGGCTCGATGAACTGCAGGCTGACACCGTACGTGTCATGGCGCCACGACGGGACGACCCCCCGCGCGGCTGCTGGTGTCTGGAGGCAACATGATATTCCCTGGGGCATTGGAAGGAACGAGAGGAGAGGGAGCAACCTCGGGAAGTCCGTGCCGCTCCCTCCGGTTAGCCATGGGCGGCAGCGGAGAAGGCGACCTTGTGGCAATGGCTGTGAACCGTCCGATCAGGTCCTGGCGGCCGAGATCGTCGTTGTCGTAAGTCTCAGGAGAGCGCGCAGCAGAGGTGGCCACACGTTCGGTTGTTTAGGCGGTGGAGATGCCTGACGGCAGCGCTGACACGTTCGTAGGATGCGATCGGCAGCGGCGTATCGCGTTCACTCGCCGTAGACGTAAGTCGCCAAGTAGCTATGCGTATCGCCTTCCGCACGGCGACCTCTTGCGCCAAGACCAGGCCCGGCGATGTAACACCCCCAAAATTTCAAAGCGTTCAAAAAGAATAAAAATCGCTAAAAATTTAAATTTTTGTCCAACTCTTACCTTTCCATGAATTTTCAAAACAAAATGCACTAAATAAATTAAAACCTAGTCATAATATGAAATTTACAAATATTAAAATAGTGCTCAAGTGTTTGTCTTCATTTAAAATTCACTAAAAGTTTGAACTTTGGAATTTATAACAAATTAAAACAAATATATGTTAATCTCTAGCAAGTTCACCTTGAATTTAAAACACTTAAATTTAAAACTTGCACAAATTTCACCATATGCATTTTTGTTTTACTTATTTGATTTTGTGTGTTTGATCCGTCCAACCCCTTGTTCAAATTTGAATTCCCATTCAAATTTGAGTCCAGGTTTAATTCCTTTTTCAAATTTGAATTTGCATTCAAATTTGGGTTCCTATTTAAAACTCCAGGAAAAAGAAAACGTTTTCCTTTCCCTAAACCCTCCTGGGCCATAACCCTTCTTCTCCGGCCCAATTGCGCAGCCCAACAGCCCATCTCCCTTCCTCTCTCTTTGTCTCGCTGACAAGTGGGCCCCACTTGTCAGCCTCTTCTCCTTCCTTCTGCCACCACCAGTCGACGCACATGTCGACGCCCATGCCGTCGACGCCGCGCCCGCGTCACGCCCTCCCCGTCCCGTCACCTCCGTGCTCCTGTGGCCACGCCGCGCCCTCGTCATCACCCAGACGCCCATCCCCTGCAGCGCCATCACGTCGCCAACTGCCCGGCGACCGACGACCAGCGGCCGGAGCTTGACCTTGATTGCCCCGCTCCCTTCCAGCCTCCCTCTCGCTTCCTCCTGCTATAAAACCGAGCGCGCGGACCTCCTCTCTCTCCCCGAGCCCACAGCACCCCTCCTCGCCCAGCAGGCCGCCTCAATTTCTCTCTGCTCCCCTTCTTCTTCATTGCCGGCCACCGCCCGATTCGGCCTCCCCGACGACGACCTCGCCCGTCGCCCCCCCAATCCAGCCCCACGAGCCTCTCCTGCCTCACCCGCGCCCCTCCGCGCAGCACGAGAAGCACCGGAGCGCTGCTCCACCGCGCGCGGCCGCGTCCTGGCCACCCCGTGCGCGCACGCGCTTCGCCACATCTCCGCGCACCTCTCCAAGCCACGCCAACTCGACGCCCCGCGCCTGTCGTCCACTTCGTCTCGCGCCACCACCGGCCGCCGCCGCGCACCTCCAACCTCCCTCAACGCCAGTCACCTTCCTGGCCTCATCCCGGTCGCGTCGTGAGCGCGCCCGCTTCGCCGCGAGGCCACGCGCCTTCCCGAGCCACGCCAACGCAACGCGTCCTCCTCTTCTCCCCGTCGAGCGCCGCCGACACCGCGCCCAACTGGCGCCACGCTCGTCCCGACCCTCTCCGTCGACGACGGCACGACGCCCAGCCTCGCCGCGTCGCGCCGCCCCTCCTGCGCTCCTTCTCCGTCCCGCTCCGCCACCGGAGACCGTCCCGCGTCAAGCGCCTCCACCGCGCTCCGCGCCTCGTCGCCGCCCGCCTCCTCCGGTGCTCCCCGACCTCGCGCGACCCCTGTGGTGAGACCCCCATCTCCTTCTCTCTCTCCCGGGCCTTTCCCCGTCACATTTGGCCCACTGGAGCGCAGAAACGACCAACTCCGGCGAGCTGGCCATGGCGCCGCCGCCCCCGTCGTCTCTGGCCGCCGCCCACCTCGCCGGAGCGGCCCTGGCCATCCATTTTGTAACCAACGGCCAGGATTAGAAGTAACTTACCCCTTCGTTTTCATTAAATCCCGGCCCCTCGTTCAAAATCCAACGCACCAGATTGATTTGGTCCATCGTGGACCAGGGGACCCCCTCCCGGTCCACGAGCCCGTGGACTCGGTCCATGCTTTTTCCATTAGAAAATAATTCCAGAAATTCTAGAAAATCCCCAGCCCCGGTAATCTTACAGATAAGCCCCTGAACTTTATTCTATTTATGTTCAGGTCCTGTCTTTTTACAGAAACAACCTTATATGTTTCTGTAATTATATTTTAGCCCCTGTCTTTTCGCACTAAAGCCCCTAAACTTTTCCATAATTACAGACTGGTCCCCAAAACTCTCTGTAATTACATTTCAGTCCCTAAATCCTTTTGGTAATTACAGATATGCCCTCGGTATGTTTCTGTAATTGCATGTAAGCCCCTAGAACATTTAAATCCTTATATCTTTTCAACCGTAGCTCCGTTTTGGGCGATTCTTGCGCCCATGCGTTCGTAGAAACGCGTAGTACCCTTTGGTACTACTCTTGGAGCTCTAGAATGAACCAGCAAACCGTCAATACCATATAATCTTCCCTCTTTCGATGTCCTCCCATATCGTCAATTCATGCAACGTCAAACTTGCATGTTGTAGCTACCCGCTTTATCATTTAGCGTTGAACCTAACCAATCATGCAATATCTCTTTGCCTCACATCCTAGTACCCTCCTCATCGCAACACATCTTTCCGCCTTAACCTTGTATGTCGCACATACACCCTCACTCGCTAGCAGCAAACCTACCCAATCCTTCGTGTCGTATCGCTCCAAAACCTTTTACCCTAAACACCATGCCGGCAAATCCTGTAGCGTCGATATCGCTGGTCGCCAATGCTCAATCACCTTCTAGCGTGAGCCTAACCAATCTTGTTGTATCGTTTCACACCAAAACCTAATATCCTTTATCGCAACTCAGCTACAAGTCTAACCCATCTCAACCATCGCTCCATCAACCTTAACCTATTGATTGCCACCAATCCTTACCAGGCTCTGCTACTTATTACTATTCTCGTATTTATGTGGTCTCTCATCGAGGTTATTGGATTTATTGTTCATTGTTATTTTAATTGCTAGTTGATCTTATCGATTGATCCTTGTCTTTTATTCGCAACCGTGCACTCATGTCATGCTCAATCACGTACACGTACCATCGTCATGCGCTTAGCTCATGACAAATAATTAGTGGAATAACCTTAGTAATTAATCAATTTAGTAAGTAATTAATAGCTAATCACCATTAGTTAATAACCTAATATAAGTAGGTAATTAAAGTGACACACTTTGCACTTGTACGTTTGTTGCATGAACCTTTATATAGGTTACGACCTATATAAAGCCGTAATGCTGCCAATGTACAACTAACACATACACACGCCCTTTCCACCTGCCCGCAAGCATTTGTCATGGTTTAGCATCTCTCATTTACATCAAAAGCCCTAGTGCTCGATGCATCACCCCTAATAGTCTCTCTTAAGATAATAAGATCTTCCTAAAGTAAAACCTAATGCATCAAGTATGAATTGTGTCCTTTATCTTTTCTCGGTGGTCTATTGGTTCTTTTGGAGTTAATTGGATCTTGTGTGGTTTTTCTCAACCTTTATTTCCTTTGCGGTAGTTTGCTTATACGGTATCTTTTTATACGCTAGCTTACGCGAGATTCGAGGAAGAACTAAAGGAAGATCCAGAAGATACAAGTTTCAAGGACGAGCTTCGACGAAGGACTTGAAGACATCGACCTCGACATACGAGTCAGAAGATACAAGCTTCTAGGAAGGACCTGAGGACCCGGATTACGAGGACGTGAAGAGGAAGACTAATTAGTGAAGGCAAGCTCTACATCCCCTTGATCATGATTGAACCTACTGTTTTCGCAATGCACCTATAGAGCCTACTCTAGTATTATGCATTACTTGCTATTTTACTGCTTGTGTAGCTATGGACCTAATTGCTTACTGATATTGATGTCGGTTATTTATGCGTTAATATCTGAATCCTTGTTTACCCCTTTGTTTACTTGTCACCTTGATAACCCTAGGATAGTTCCATCATTTCTACGATGGCACTTTTACCTTGCTACTAGAATGCTTAGGACCCCTGCAATGTTTCTACATTGCTACACTTTACACACATATATGTTTTACAACTATGTTAAATGAGTTTGGTGGTGTGTGTGATATATAATGGGTTTGGGAGTAGCATAACTGTGTTAGGTGATGATGTTGATGGTGGCGGTGATGTTGGGATGGGTTGGATTGCGGGCAAGGCCACTAGTGGATTGATGTTGATGTTATAGGCCCCTAGTGTGGGATATGGTGCTTGCCCGGCCATATAAGGACCGGTTCTGACGCCCGTTAACATAATGATTCTCGTACAACCACGGAACCCCTATGGGAAGGACCTACCCTATCTTCCTGGTATTCTTGCAAATGCCATCTGGAGGCCAGTCGAGGCGACGAAAGCTCAGGAAAATGACATAGGAAACGTACCTATGATCCGGCTCGCGGAACCCGCTATAGGTTACGGGAGTGCCGTCAGTCCTGGTATATGTTACAGGATCCTGCTATTTATTACAGGAGCATGACGTACCCTTTTACAGGCGTACAGTGCCAGTGTGTGACCTTTCATGTCACAAGCCCCTGGGTGTGATTTCGTGGTGGAATTGTGAGACTACTTGGAGGATATGGACTAGGTGTTATGTTACTCTCCGTACAAGAGTGCATAGCCCGTGGGAAAAGATGTACAACCTCTGCAGAGTGTAAAATTCATCCGGATGGACGTTGTCACGGCATATGACACATTATTGTTACGCACGTATGGATTAGCCACTTCTCTCTTTCCTTGGCGTGTGAGTGGGTTGTAGTCAGCCCGTGTTTTGGAAGTGATGGCACGTGTGCCGGGTCGGTATGATCCCTGAGGTCAGAAGGCCTAACTTAAAATTTGGGAACTGGCGGGAAGGCTCCATACTCCCCCAGGGCCAACCAACTAAAATAATGACAATTAATTTCCTGTTTCATCTATGAATCCTTGTCTTGCTTTAGTGAACCCTGCATAAAGTTCGCTTTGCTGCAAATAAACCATATAGCCTTCTCCTTGCTAAGACCAGGTATGCATGTATATATATCCCCTTGTGTAGTGTAGGGCTTGCTGAGTACCCTATGTACTCACGCGTTTGCGATTGTTGGTTTAGTAGGAGAAGACTTCGTAGAAGACGACGACGTTTGGGTTTTCGGTTCTGCATCTCAAGTGTGCTTGTGGCTTTGGGCCAAGGTTTCCGCTGTCTGCTTCACCGTTAGCTGGTTGGTTGGACTTGGATATTTCCTGGTCATACCGCCACTAAGGGTCCCTTATATCAGGTATTATGCTTATTTACCTATTCGAAGTATGCTTTTGATTATTATATCTGTGTTCTTGTGCGTATCAGCTACTGATCCAGGGACTGATACAGGATGCACAACATATCCCAGAAATGGGGTATGACAGAGTGGTATCAGAGCAATGCTTGACTGTAGAACGAAAACCTAGGATCTGTTACGCTCGAAAATGACTATTTTCGAAACTAGTCGCAAAACTTCCCCATAATACTTTTCCCCTCTTGTTAAAAACCCTTTGCTTCCTTCTCTCCAACAAGAAGAAGTATCTGATCTGGAAACGTCTGTGTACAGGAATGTTCAACCCAATGGACAATGAGGACTATGTGACCGTAGAAGTGGAAGGCAACCTATACCAGGTTTACCGTGCACCAGATATGGTTCCCAGGCAGAAGAACAAGGTCAATGCTACTAAGGGCACCAGACCACCAAGGACGTGCTTCTATTGCCATAACCCTGGGCACCAGATTGCCAATTGCCCCTACCGTGAATTCAATGAAGCAAGAGCTACGGTTACCCACATGAAGCATGAAGTACCTCAAGTCCCAGCACCACCTGCACAGGTTCAATCTGCGGTACAGCCAGAGCGTCAAGAGCAAGAAGCTTGGAATAACATGGTTGGCACGTACCTGTCACCTCCTGTCCTCGCAAGTGTACTTGCAAAGTTGACTAATCTGAAGGAGTCAGTAAAGGAGATCAATGAGGAAATCGACGATCTCACGAAGCTGTTGCAGCCAAGAGCCACCAATGAGAGATGCAACAGGAAGAGAAAGAATGTCATACAAGGATCTGGTCAAGATATGTCTGGAAAGCTCAAGAAGCCTCTGATCGCAGCAAAAGGACATACCTTTCACCAACTGACGGGTATGCATGAAGGCTCAAGCAGTGCAAATCTGCCACCCGTGGTCAACCGAAGGGTACCACCAGTTAGTCGGACATGCTTTGCCTGCCGAAAGCATGGGCATTTCATAGCGAATTGCCCTGAACTCCTCGAGCAAGGAAATAAAGATGGCAATAACTAGTGCCAAAAGATTACAATCCTGAAGACGACAAAGCATGTTGAGTATGCAGACATGTAACTTGTGCCAAGATATCCAAAATAAGTCCCTCATGAAGGATGGTTTGGAAGAATGTTGTCACTTTCAAGTATGGCAGCTTATCGCAAGAAGTAATGGTAGTACTTGTAATGAGTTGTAATCTTAATAATCACGGTTGTACTAGTGATGTAATTCTGTTTGTGAGCTATAAAAGTATCAGTGTTGCCGTGAATTAATGTCTCGAGTCACCCTCAGAGGAAAATGGAATGCAAGTCCGGAAAATCAACCTTGTGAAATGCAATGATCATGACTGCATGTGCCTGGTTAACTCTAAACATCAAGCCAATGAAGCCCCTCCAATACAGAAGTGTCAGCAATAGTTTTCTTTATCCGACCAGGTCATATGACCCTCTCGATTCCTTTTCGGTCTCGGACTATTGGTCGAGTTTTTGAGGACAATCTAGATCGATAGTCGGCATACCCTCAAGCCTTAAACCACGTTTGTAGTACGATCACACTCGAAGCCACAACAAATAAATCACGTTGTTTGTGTGATTCGATGTTTTCCTTTTGTTGTTTTCGGCTCCTTTTGTTGGCGCGCTTGATCCAGTAGATTTACTCCAAAATTTTGTTGGATCGGTGGTTCATACGTGGGATCGCGAGGGGCAGCACGCTGCTCTGTTGAGATCTCGTGACGTGGTTACATCTGACGGGATCTTGAGTGACCCAAATCCAGGAATTATGCTTTCTCTTCTGTAGTATGGGAGCAACCGGTGGGGGATGATTTCGGTTATTTCTCCTTAGATTTGTTTGCAGATGTATGCATTGAAAAATTTTGCGCTATGTTTTATGATTCACCCAGTGCTTAACCAGTTGCCAGATGCAGTAGCATGTTCTGAGATTAACTCATACAGTTCTCCAGTTTAAATTCAGAGAAATGTCGCAACTCCAGTACATAATTGGCAACACATATGTTGGGCTGATTGATCTCATAGCTGAATTTGGCATTGGATTCGGGAGAAGGGTGATCTGGATTCGATGAACAATGAATACTATTATGGGGTTCCGGAAGTTAATTCTTTTTTATATTTGATTGTGTTGCGCCTAGTGCCATGGGATTTTGGAAACATATTTCATTCGTGTGTTACATTCTACTAACTGTACAATGCTAATGAGTTCTGTAGGATGTGGTTTATAGACTAACACGTGTTATACTTTTAGTTGCTAAGATACTTCTTTTAGATTTCCTTTGGATGTTAGTAATCCTGAACTTTAGTGTGATCGACAGCAGGTTGATTATTTCATCTCGAGTATCTACTTCAACATGCTATATTTTGCAATATGCTCTTCACAGTCCACACCATGGCCATTTGCTGTTCTTAATCATGGTACACCACTAGAAGTAGGCAGGTAGCTCATCTACCTGTTTTCCTAGTTTATTCCACCGCTGACCCACAGGAGCCATAAGTCACCCGTACCATCTCTTTACATGGATGAGCCAAGTTGTATTCTGCATACAAGACATTCCTCAATGTATTCATATCAGAACACAGAAGTTGCAATTAAGCATGCTTTAGTCCTCCTACTTCCGTCATTGGAGTAGTACCGACTTGATGATATCCCAGTTTCGCATCCTCTTAGATATGCCGGAGTTTACAGTTCAATAACATATGATTTTTGAAGTTGTCAGGATCACAGAAGAGTTAAAGCAATTTTTCGCTTCTACTTGCCATGTTTAGTAATTAGTAGTGTATCTGTTGTTTGGATTTGGAGTACTAGTTTGCCTCCTTCCCTGTTTAGATCATGCATTCAGTTGGTTTGAGATCTCCATCTTATCTGCACCTTCGATCTCTACTGTTGTTTCATATACTGCTGCAAATAACGACTAGTTCTGTAGTTCATATGTTTAATATTGTGTATCGAAATTCATTTGGATTTTCTTGTATCTCAACTAACATTTGTTTGCAATCTCAATTGCAGATGTTTGACGACCAAGACTTGGGCTTCTTTGCCAACTTCCTGGGCATCTTCATATTTGTCCTGGTCATCGCATACCACTTTGTGATGGCGGACCCCAAGTATGAGGGGAACTGATGCCCGTCTGTTGGGCAATGGGGCAAGAAGATATTGATGATCTGAAAGTCAAAATAGGGGAATACTATTAGTTAATCTAGTGCCATTACTTGGCATTCCTTGAGTGCATACCATGTAAGCTGGATGTGCAGTTTTGGGCGTATTGACTTTACCCTTATGTTAATCTGCTGGACTAGCGAGCCGTTGAGATTTAAAACTACCAGTGTAGTTGGCTTTATTGATGTCTATGCGGTGGTGCATGACAGATTCTTGCTGAACTTCAACTGATTTCGTGTCTAGTTTTAAACTGTTTCGCTATTCGTGGGTTGACGAGCGGAACTGAAGAGGCATAGTTTAAGTGTTCCGTTAGCGCCATGTTTCTCACATCATATTCAATATGCTATATATTCACTCCTTTGCTCATACAGTCACGCAGCTTGCAGCACAGCTACACGCTGCTGACCGCAAGGTCTGATGTCTGACCCTAACTGGCATTGGCATTCGCAAGCTCACAATCCTTTGAACGCTGGAAATTTAGATGAAAGGCTTCTCTCCATAGAAAAAGGGACTTGAAACGAGCTGAAAGATCTTAACTGACCATGGTTCCGTTTGATACTATCGGTAGACGGGTGTGGGGTGTCGATGGCTGGACGTTGAGCAAATCCTCCTCGTGTGCCAATTTGCAACTCAGGACGACTGGAGCAGATTTCGCTTCCCAGCAAATCCTCCTCGTGTGCCAATTTGCAACGCAGGCTACTGGATGCTACCGCCATTGTAAGGTTGAATACGCCCCGAGCTTAAGCTAGCGCTGGTTCGGTTTCTCGGCTGAGGTTCAGGCCTTGGCTGCTGGACGTCACTAGTTAAGAATCACGACTCATTAGCAGAGCACCACCTCAAAGAGCGGTGTTTCCACAACCGCAGTGCAGAGCACGCTGAAACTATCTGCTGTACTAGACGACGAGCGTCATTAGACGGACCCGTCAGTTTTGATTTTAGCCCAGCTATTGTCCTACGAAATTTTCTCTTTGACAAAGCAGAAAGGGAGTTCGTCAGTTTCGAGTGGAACAAACCAACGATATGTATTTCAGTATTTGGATATAATTACTTGATGACTGGTTACAAGCAATGCGATTCTGAAGAATTAATCAGGTCGTTGCTCAAAAAAAAAAAAATGCAACAATTAGTTCAGGTGACGCGCTAGTTCAGAGCACCAACAAGGAAACAACAAACAAGCATGCTCGATTGGCCTCGACAGAAGGTGCTCACTGGTCAGTCTACTGGAATGTAACCAATTAAGAGATGAACGAATGAAATCGACCTAACCAATTGTTACAAACATCACATAGACCGATCATCTTGCCATGAACATTTAGTGTCACAACCAATCAATTCAGAGCAATCTTTTACATACAATCGAGTTTAACTATTACAGAGATCGTCTGTTCTAGCTAGCCATCAGCGTATAAACATCGTACGGGGCAGGGGATGCCTGCGCGGAATAAAATTACGTAGGACCTGGGTCCTTTGTTTATCCGGAAGGACCCGACTGTACGCACGACACGTGGAGAAACTAATCTCAAAGCAAGTCTGACCGTCATCTTCTCTGTGTGCGCGCGCATCCTAATTCCAATTGCCATTATTCCCATCACAGCGCGCTAGCAGATCCCAGCAAAGGCATCCGCATCACTATCCTATGGCTGATTCCCCGCATTTGGAGCAAGCCATTCACACGATTAGCTGCTTGACAGAACTGCAACGCCTGTTTCAATAGGGATTCCGCTACTTTGACTGAATTTCTTTTGGCCGCCTTTTAATCAATTGATCGATGCGACTCGTTAATAGCCCATGGCTATGAGTCTGCGAAGAAACCCACAGCTCATCGAATCGCTTCAATTCATCCAACCGCATCACCGCCTCAATCAGTCACCACGGCATGCAAAAAACTGATCAGGTCAATTTTCGAGGATGGCCGTGGAGTAAGATGATAGAGAAAATGACTTTTGGTTAGACGGAGAAGACGGGATCTATTTCTCCACGTGTCGTGCGTACAGTCGGGTCCTTCCGGATAAATAAAGGACCCGGGTCCTATGTAATTTTATTCCTGCGTGCGCTCCTCCATGTCGTCAGTCATGATCAGCCTCAAAGGCGGCCACCTGAATGCGGGCAGGACATGAACTCAGGAGCAGCTCGTCGACGGCTGGCGAGGGCCTCGATCACGTCTTCTTCCGACTGCAGACCATGCACCGTCTAAATGAAGGAGGCTTCCTGCTCCTGCGGCTGCTGATGGACGTCGGACAGACCCAAGAATCTCATGTAGAAGGCTACGGGGTCCTCGCCGTCGGGGACTCGGAGTTTCTCGTCCTCCTCATCTCCCATCATGATGGCGGCCTTGATCTCTTCAAAAGACATCTTACCGTCGACGGTTTCATCTACCAACTGCGGCTCCGGCTCGCTTTCCTCCACGTGCTGCGTCGTCTCTTCGAACTCCGGCGCCGCAGTATGGTCATCGTGTGACAGTAAGCCACGCTCGATGTCTTCCGCCAGTAGCATGACATCGTCCTCTTCGGTGAGGCGCGGCCGCGTGCAGGGCGTCGCTGCCTCGAGGTGCTCCTCATCATCTGTCGCCTTCCTTTTGCAGCCCGAGTTCGTCGCCGCCGCCGACGCAGAGGAAGATGAAGAAGCTCTGGATCGGCCAGGCCCTCGAGGCGATCTGTACACTTTGCATAGAACGAGGTCGCCGGCTCTGGTAGTGTCCTTGTTGACGGTGTACTCGGCCATGATCCACCCCGGCTTCTCGATAACTCCCGGCGCCGGTCTGACATGGTACGAGAACTTCTGCATGAACCCACCGCCGGCGCTGCCTTCCACAGCTACGGGGCTGCCCTCCGAGTGCCAAGACTCCTTGCCGCTGGTTCCGTCGATGGTTCGCGACCGCCTCGTCGTCAACGACTTGCAGCGCGCAGGGCTGAAGAAGAACCATTGCATGCCATCTCCGGCGTCTCTGCAGGGCACGCGTGCCGGCGTGCGATGGCGGACCAGATCGTACGGCCTGGCGGAGCAGACGTCGGCGTCATTGAAGAAGCACGCGTTGGCGTGGTCGTTGATCTGGCCGCCGGCGATCTTGGGGCGCAGGTAGCGGTCGACGAGGCTCTCGTTGCTGGGGGTGAACGAGTGGTCGTCTGCGGCGACGGCCATCTCCGCTCCGTCGACTGGGATCGAGAGGACGATCCGATGAACTCGAGACGTGACCTTGCTAGGGCACGCCTCCCTCACTACGGGAAACCGCGCCTTTGATCGGTGGAAGAAGGGTTGAGAAAGATGCAACGACGGCGTTCCCTGGGGCGCTCTTTTATCAAGGGGCCGAGCGGGGGCTGGGAGGAGCAAGCAAAGCGCTTTTGTTTTGGCGGGAAAAGAAGAGCATCGGATTTAAGCGACCGATCGCCTTTGCTCCGAAAGGAGTTGCTGAATCGACTCCGATCCAGGCGCCCTAGCTGCCGTGACTGACAAGCTGATGAATCGACAGGGCGCTTTCACGCTGACGCCAAGGAACGCCAAGGACGCCTTCATTCGCCGTGGACGTACGTTGCCGAGGAGCTTGGCGTATCGCGTTCCGCACAGCGAGCTCTTGCGCCGAGACTGGGCTGGAGAGCTTGCCAACGCGGGAACCTCAACGATCCAGTGTCTGCACCAAGATGCGCGCAGACGACGACTGCATGGCTCTTGGCTCGATGAACTGCAGGCTGACACCGTACGTGTCATGGCGCCACGACGGGACGACCCCCCGCGCGGCTGCTGGTGTCTGGAGGCAACATGATATTCCCTGGGGCATTGGAAGGAACGAGAGGAGAGGGAGCAACCTCGGGAAGTCCGTGCCGCTCCCTCCGGTTAGCCATGGGCGGCAGCGGAGAAGGCGACCTTGTGGCAATGGCTGTGAACCGTCCGATCAGGTCCTGGCGGCCGAGATCGTCGTTGTCGTAAGTCTCAGGAGAGCGCGCAGCAGAGGTGGCCACACGTTCGGTTGTTTAGGCGGTGGAGATGCCTGACGGCAGCGCTGACACGTTCGTAGGATGCGATCGGCAGCGGCGTATCGCGTTCACTCGCCGTAGACGTAAGTCGCCAAGTAGCTATGCGTATCGCCTTCCGCACGGCGACCTCTTGCGCCAAGACCAGGCCCGGCGATGTAACACCCCCAAAATTTCAAAGCGTTCAAAAAGAATAAAAATCGCTAAAAATTTAAATTTTTGTCCAACTCTTACCTTTCCATGAATTTTCAAAACAAAATGCACTAAATAAATTAAAACCTAGTCATAATATGAAATTTACAAATATTAAAATAGTGCTCAAGTGTTTGTCTTCATTTAAAATTCACTAAAAGTTTGAACTTTGGAATTTATAACAAATTAAAACAAATATATGTTAATCTCTAGCAAGTTCACCTTGAATTTAAAACACTTAAATTTAAAACTTGCACAAATTTCACCATATGCATTTTTGTTTTACTTATTTGATTTTGTGTGTTTGATCCGTCCAACCCCTTGTTCAAATTTGAATTCCCATTCAAATTTGAGTCCAGGTTTAATTCCTTTTTCAAATTTGAATTTGCATTCAAATTTGGGTTCCTATTTAAAACTCCAGGAAAAAGAAAACGTTTTCCTTTCCCTAAACCCTCCTGGGCCATAACCCTTCTTCTCCGGCCCAATTGCGCAGCCCAACAGCCCATCTCCCTTCCTCTCTCTTTGTCTCGCTGACAAGTGGGCCCCACTTGTCAGCCTCTTCTCCTTCCTTCTGCCACCACCAGTCGACGCACATGTCGACGCCCATGCCGTCGACGCCGCGCCCGCGTCACGCCCTCCCCGTCCCGTCACCTCCGTGCTCCTGTGGCCACGCCGCGCCCTCGTCATCACCCAGACGCCCATCCCCTGCAGCGCCATCACGTCGCCAACTGCCCGGCGACCGACGACCAGCGGCCGGAGCTTGACCTTGATTGCCCCGCTCCCTTCCAGCCTCCCTCTCGCTTCCTCCTGCTATAAAACCGAGCGCGCGGACCTCCTCTCTCTCCCCGAGCCCACAGCACCCCTCCTCGCCCAGCAGGCCGCCTCAATTTCTCTCTGCTCCCCTTCTTCTTCATTGCCGGCCACCGCCCGATTCGGCCTCCCCGACGACGACCTCGCCCGTCGCCCCCCCAATCCAGCCCCACGAGCCTCTCCTGCCTCACCCGCGCCCCTCCGCGCAGCACGAGAAGCACCGGAGCGCTGCTCCACCGCGCGCGGCCGCGTCCTGGCCACCCCGTGCGCGCACGCGCTTCGCCACATCTCCGCGCACCTCTCCAAGCCACGCCAACTCGACGCCCCGCGCCTGTCGTCCACTTCGTCTCGCGCCACCACCGGCCGCCGCCGCGCACCTCCAACCTCCCTCAACGCCAGTCACCTTCCTGGCCTCATCCCGGTCGCGTCGTGAGCGCGCCCGCTTCGCCGCGAGGCCACGCGCCTTCCCGAGCCACGCCAACGCAACGCGTCCTCCTCTTCTCCCCGTCGAGCGCCGCCGACACCGCGCCCAACTGGCGCCACGCTCGTCCCGACCCTCTCCGTCGACGACGGCACGACGCCCAGCCTCGCCGCGTCGCGCCGCCCCTCCTGCGCTCCTTCTCCGTCCCGCTCCGCCACCGGAGACCGTCCCGCGTCAAGCGCCTCCACCGCGCTCCGCGCCTCGTCGCCGCCCGCCTCCTCCGGTGCTCCCCGACCTCGCGCGACCCCTGTGGTGAGACCCCCATCTCCTTCTCTCTCTCCCGGGCCTTTCCCCGTCACATTTGGCCCACTGGAGCGCAGAAACGACCAACTCCGGCGAGCTGGCCATGGCGCCGCCGCCCCCGTCGTCTCTGGCCGCCGCCCACCTCGCCGGAGCGGCCCTGGCCATCCATTTTGTAACCAACGGCCAGGATTAGAAGTAACTTACCCCTTCGTTTTCATTAAATCCCGGCCCCTCGTTCAAAATCCAACGCACCAGATTGATTTGGTCCATCGTGGACCAGGGGACCCCCTCCCGGTCCACGAGCCCGTGGACTCGGTCCATGCTTTTTCCATTAGAAAATAATTCCAGAAATTCTAGAAAATCCCCAGCCCCGGTAATCTTACAGATAAGCCCCTGAACTTTATTCTATTTATGTTCAGGTCCTGTCTTTTTACAGAAACAACCTTATATGTTTCTGTAATTATATTTTAGCCCCTGTCTTTTCGCACTAAAGCCCCTAAACTTTTCCATAATTACAGACTGGTCCCCAAAACTCTCTGTAATTACATTTCAGTCCCTAAATCCTTTTGGTAATTACAGATATGCCCTCGGTATGTTTCTGTAATTGCATGTAAGCCCCTAGAACATTTAAATCCTTATATCTTTTCAACCGTAGCTCCGTTTTGGGCGATTCTTGCGCCCATGCGTTCGTAGAAACGCGTAGTACCCTTTGGTACTACTCTTGGAGCTCTAGAATGAACCAGCAAACCGTCAATACCATATAATCTTCCCTCTTTCGATGTCCTCCCATATCGTCAATTCATGCAACGTCAAACTTGCATGTTGTAGCTACCCGCTTTATCATTTAGCGTTGAACCTAACCAATCATGCAATATCTCTTTGCCTCACATCCTAGTACCCTCCTCATCGCAACACATCTTTCCGCCTTAACCTTGTATGTCGCACATACACCCTCACTCGCTAGCAGCAAACCTACCCAATCCTTCGTGTCGTATCGCTCCAAAACCTTTTACCCTAAACACCATGCCGGCAAATCCTGTAGCGTCGATATCGCTGGTCGCCAATGCTCAATCACCTTCTAGCGTGAGCCTAACCAATCTTGTTGTATCGTTTCACACCAAAACCTAATATCCTTTATCGCAACTCAGCTACAAGTCTAACCCATCTCAACCATCGCTCCATCAACCTTAACCTATTGATTGCCACCAATCCTTACCAGGCTCTGCTACTTATTACTATTCTCGTATTTATGTGGTCTCTCATCGAGGTTATTGGATTTATTGTTCATTGTTATTTTAATTGCTAGTTGATCTTATCGATTGATCCTTGTCTTTTATTCGCAACCGTGCACTCATGTCATGCTCAATCACGTACACGTACCATCGTCATGCGCTTAGCTCATGACAAATAATTAGTGGAATAACCTTAGTAATTAATCAATTTAGTAAGTAATTAATAGCTAATCACCATTAGTTAATAACCTAATATAAGTAGGTAATTAAAGTGACACACTTTGCACTTGTACGTTTGTTGCATGAACCTTTATATAGGTTACGACCTATATAAAGCCGTAATGCTGCCAATGTACAACTAACACATACACACGCCCTTTCCACCTGCCCGCAAGCATTTGTCATGGTTTAGCATCTCTCATTTACATCAAAAGCCCTAGTGCTCGATGCATCACCCCTAATAGTCTCTCTTAAGATAATAAGATCTTCCTAAAGTAAAACCTAATGCATCAAGTATGAATTGTGTCCTTTATCTTTTCTCGGTGGTCTATTGGTTCTTTTGGAGTTAATTGGATCTTGTGTGGTTTTTCTCAACCTTTATTTCCTTTGCGGTAGTTTGCTTATACGGTATCTTTTTATACGCTAGCTTACGCGAGATTCGAGGAAGAACTAAAGGAAGATCCAGAAGATACAAGTTTCAAGGACGAGCTTCGACGAAGGACTTGAAGACATCGACCTCGACATACGAGTCAGAAGATACAAGCTTCTAGGAAGGACCTGAGGACCCGGATTACGAGGACGTGAAGAGGAAGACTAATTAGTGAAGGCAAGCTCTACATCCCCTTGATCATGATTGAACCTACTGTTTTCGCAATGCACCTATAGAGCCTACTCTAGTATTATGCATTACTTGCTATTTTACTGCTTGTGTAGCTATGGACCTAATTGCTTACTGATATTGATGTCGGTTATTTATGCGTTAATATCTGAATCCTTGTTTACCCCTTTGTTTACTTGTCACCTTGATAACCCTAGGATAGTTCCATCATTTCTACGATGGCACTTTTACCTTGCTACTAGAATGCTTAGGACCCCTGCAATGTTTCTACATTGCTACACTTTACACACATATATGTTTTACAACTATGTTAAATGAGTTTGGTGGTGTGTGTGATATATAATGGGTTTGGGAGTAGCATAACTGTGTTAGGTGATGATGTTGATGGTGGCGGTGATGTTGGGATGGGTTGGATTGCGGGCAAGGCCACTAGTGGATTGATGTTGATGTTATAGGCCCCTAGTGTGGGATATGGTGCTTGCCCGGCCATATAAGGACCGGTTCTGACGCCCGTTAACATAATGATTCTCGTACAACCACGGAACCCCTATGGGAAGGACCTACCCTATCTTCCTGGTATTCTTGCAAATGCCATCTGGAGGCCAGTCGAGGCGACGAAAGCTCAGGAAAATGACATAGGAAACGTACCTATGATCCGGCTCGCGGAACCCGCTATAGGTTACGGGAGTGCCGTCAGTCCTGGTATATGTTACAGGATCCTGCTATTTATTACAGGAGCATGACGTACCCTTTTACAGGCGTACAGTGCCAGTGTGTGACCTTTCATGTCACAAGCCCCTGGGTGTGATTTCGTGGTGGAATTGTGAGACTACTTGGAGGATATGGACTAGGTGTTATGTTACTCTCCGTACAAGAGTGCATAGCCCGTGGGAAAAGATGTACAACCTCTGCAGAGTGTAAAATTCATCCGGATGGACGTTGTCACGGCATATGACACATTATTGTTACGCACGTATGGATTAGCCACTTCTCTCTTTCCTTGGCGTGTGAGTGGGTTGTAGTCAGCCCGTGTTTTGGAAGTGATGGCACGTGTGCCGGGTCGGTATGATCCCTGAGGTCAGAAGGCCTAACTTAAAATTTGGGAACTGGCGGGAAGGCTCCATACTCCCCCAGGGCCAACCAACTAAAATAATGACAATTAATTTCCTGTTTCATCTATGAATCCTTGTCTTGCTTTAGTGAACCCTGCATAAAGTTCGCTTTGCTGCAAATAAACCATATAGCCTTCTCCTTGCTAAGACCAGGTATGCATGTATATATATCCCCTTGTGTAGTGTAGGGCTTGCTGAGTACCCTATGTACTCACGCGTTTGCGATTGTTGGTTTAGTAGGAGAAGACTTCGTAGAAGACGACGACGTTTGGGTTTTCGGTTCTGCATCTCAAGTGTGCTTGTGGCTTTGGGCCAAGGTTTCCGCTGTCTGCTTCACCGTTAGCTGGTTGGTTGGACTTGGATATTTCCTGGTCATACCGCCACTAAGGGTCCCTTATATCAGGTATTATGCTTATTTACCTATTCGAAGTATGCTTTTGATTATTATATCTGTGTTCTTGTGCGTATCAGCTACTGATCCAGGGACTGATACAGGATGCACAACATATCCCAGAAATGGGGTATGACAGAGTGGTATCAGAGCAATGCTTGACTGTAGAACGAAAACCTAGGATCTGTTACGCTCGAAAATGACTATTTTCGAAACTAGTCGCAAAACTTCCCCATAATACTTTTCCCCTCTTGTTAAAAACCCTTTGCTTCCTTCTCTCCAACAAGAAGAAGTATCTGATCTGGAAACGTCTGTGTACAGGAATGTTCAACCCAATGGACAATGAGGACTATGTGACCGTAGAAGTGGAAGGCAACCTATACCAGGTTTACCGTGCACCAGATATGGTTCCCAGGCAGAAGAACAAGGTCAATGCTACTAAGGGCACCAGACCACCAAGGACGTGCTTCTATTGCCATAACCCTGGGCACCAGATTGCCAATTGCCCCTACCGTGAATTCAATGAAGCAAGAGCTACGGTTACCCACATGAAGCATGAAGTACCTCAAGTCCCAGCACCACCTGCACAGGTTCAATCTGCGGTACAGCCAGAGCGTCAAGAGCAAGAAGCTTGGAATAACATGGTTGGCACGTACCTGTCACCTCCTGTCCTCGCAAGTGTACTTGCAAAGTTGACTAATCTGAAGGAGTCAGTAAAGGAGATCAATGAGGAAATCGACGATCTCACGAAGCTGTTGCAGCCAAGAGCCACCAATGAGAGATGCAACAGGAAGAGAAAGAATGTCATACAAGGATCTGGTCAAGATATGTCTGGAAAGCTCAAGAAGCCTCTGATCGCAGCAAAAGGACATACCTTTCACCAACTGACGGGTATGCATGAAGGCTCAAGCAGTGCAAATCTGCCACCCGTGGTCAACCGAAGGGTACCACCAGTTAGTCGGACATGCTTTGCCTGCCGAAAGCATGGGCATTTCATAGCGAATTGCCCTGAACTCCTCGAGCAAGGAAATAAAGATGGCAATAACTAGTGCCAAAAGATTACAATCCTGAAGACGACAAAGCATGTTGAGTATGCAGACATGTAACTTGTGCCAAGATATCCAAAATAAGTCCCTCATGAAGGATGGTTTGGAAGAATGTTGTCACTTTCAAGTATGGCAGCTTATCGCAAGAAGTAATGGTAGTACTTGTAATGAGTTGTAATCTTAATAATCACGGTTGTACTAGTGATGTAATTCTGTTTGTGAGCTATAAAAGTATCAGTGTTGCCGTGAATTAATGTCTCGAGTCACCCTCAGAGGAAAATGGAATGCAAGTCCGGAAAATCAACCTTGTGAAATGCAATGATCATGACTGCATGTGCCTGGTTAACTCTAAACATCAAGCCAATGAAGCCCCTCCAATACAGAAGTGTCAGCAATAGTTTTCTTTATCCGACCAGGTCATATGACCCTCTCGATTCCTTTTCGGTCTCGGACTATTGGTCGAGTTTTTGAGGACAATCTAGATCGATAGTCGGCATACCCTCAAGCCTTAAACCACGTTTGTAGTACGATCACACTCGAAGCCACAACAAATAAATCACGTTGTTTGTGTGATTCGATGTTTTCCTTTTGTTGTTTTCGGCTCCTTTTGTTGGCGCGCTTGATCCAGTAGATTTACTCCAAAATTTTGTTGGATCGGTGGTTCATACGTGGGATCGCGAGGGGCAGCACGCTGCTCTGTTGAGATCTCGTGACGTGGTTACATCTGACGGGATCTTGAGTGACCCAAATCCAGGAATTATGCTTTCTCTTCTGTAGTATGGGAGCAACCGGTGGGGGATGATTTCGGTTATTTCTCCTTAGATTTGTTTGCAGATGTATGCATTGAAAAATTTTGCGCTATGTTTTATGATTCACCCAGTGCTTAACCAGTTGCCAGATGCAGTAGCATGTTCTGAGATTAACTCATACAGTTCTCCAGTTTAAATTCAGAGAAATGTCGCAACTCCAGTACATAATTGGCAACACATATGTTGGGCTGATTGATCTCATAGCTGAATTTGGCATTGGATTCGGGAGAAGGGTGATCTGGATTCGATGAACAATGAATACTATTATGGGGTTCCGGAAGTTAATTCTTTTTTATATTTGATTGTGTTGCGCCTAGTGCCATGGGATTTTGGAAACATATTTCATTCGTGTGTTACATTCTACTAACTGTACAATGCTAATGAGTTCTGTAGGATGTGGTTTATAGACTAACACGTGTTATACTTTTTAGTTGCTAAGATACTTCTTTTAGATTTCCTTTGGATGTTAGTAATCCTGAACTTTAGTGTGATCGACAGCAGGTTGATTATTTCATCTCGAGTATCTACTTCAACATGCTATATTTTGCAATATGCTCTTCACAGTCCACACCATGGCCATTTGCTGTTCTTAATCATGGTACACCACTAGAAGTAGGCAGGTAGCTCATCTACCTGTTTTCCTAGTTTATTCCACCGCTGACCCACAGGAGCCATAAGTCACCCGTACCATCTCTTTACATGGATGAGCCAAGTTGTATTCTGCATACAAGACATTCCTCAATGTATTCATATCAGAACACAGAAGTTGCAATTAAGCATGCTTTAGTCCTCCTACTTCCGTCATTGGAGTAGTACCGACTTGATGATATCCCAGTTTCGCATCCTCTTAGATATGCCGGAGTTTACAGTTCAATAACATATGATTTTTGAAGTTGTCAGGATCACAGAAGAGTTAAAGCAATTTTTCGCTTCTACTTGCCATGTTTAGTAATTAGTAGTGTATCTGTTGTTTGGATTTGGAGTACTAGTTTGCCTCCTTCCCTGTTTAGATCATGCATTCAGTTGGTTTGAGATCTCCATCTTATCTGCACCTTCGATCTCTACTGTTGTTTCATATACTGCTGCAAATAACGACTAGTTCTGTAGTTCATATGTTTAATATTGTGTATCGAAATTCATTTGGATTTTCTTGTATCTCAACTAACATTTGTTTGCAATCTCAATTGCAGATGTTTGACGACCAAGACTTGGGCTTCTTTGCCAACTTCCTGGGCATCTTCATATTTGTCCTGGTCATCGCATACCACTTTGTGATGGCGGACCCCAAGTATGAGGGGAACTGATGCCCGTCTGTTGGGCAATGGGGCAAGAAGATATTGATGATCTGAAAGTCAAAATAGGGGAATACTATTAGTTAATCTAGTGCCATTACTTGGCATTCCTTGAGTGCATACCATGTAAGCTGGATGTGCAGTTTTGGGCGTATTGACTTTACCCTTATGTTAATCTGCTGGACTAGCGAGCCGTTGAGATTTAAAACTACCAGTGTAGTTGGCTTTATTGATGTCTATGCGGTGGTGCATGACAGATTCTTGCTGAACTTCAACTGATTTCGTGTCTAGTTTTAAACTGTTTCGCTATTCGTGGGTTGACGAGCGGAACTGAAGAGGCATAGTTTAAGTGTTCCGTTAGCGCCATGTTTCTCACATCATATTCAATATGCTATATATTCACTCCTTTGCTCATACAGTCACGCAGCTTGCAGCACAGCTACACGCTGCTGACCGCAAGGTCTGATGTCTGACCCTAACTGGCATTGGCATTCGCAAGCTCACAATCCTTTGAACGCTGGAAATTTAGATGAAAGGCTTCTCTCCATAGAAAAAGGGACTTGAAACGAGCTGAAAGATCTTAACTGACCATGGTTCCGTTTGATACTATCGGTAGACGGGTGTGGGGTGTCGATGGCTGGACGTTGAGCAAATCCTCCTCGTGTGCCAATTTGCAACTCAGGACGACTGGAGCAGATTTCGCTTCCCAGCAAATCCTCCTCGTGTGCCAATTTGCAACGCAGGCTACTGGATGCTACCGCCATTGTAAGGTTGAATACGCCCCGAGCTTAAGCTAGCGCTGGTTCGGTTTCTCGGCTGAGGTTCAGGCCTTGGCTGCTGGACGTCACTAGTTAAGAATCACGACTCATTAGCAGAGCACCACCTCAAAGAGCGGTGTTTCCACAACCGCAGTGCAGAGCACGCTGAAACTATCTGCTGTACTAGACGACGAGCGTCATTAGACGGACCCGTCAGTTTTGATTTTAGCCCAGCTATTGTCCTACGAAATTTTCTCTTTGACAAAGCAGAAAGGGAGTTCGTCAGTTTCGAGTGGAACAAACCAACGATATGTATTTCAGTATTTGGATATAATTACTTGATGACTGGTTACAAGCAATGCGATTCTGAAGAATTAATCAGGTCGTTGCTCAAAAAAAAAAAAAATGCAACAATTAGTTCAGGTGACGCGCTAGTTCAGAGCACCAACAAGGAAACAACAAACAAGCATGCTCGATTGGCCTCGACAGAAGGTGCTCACTGGTCAGTCTACTGGAATGTAACCAATTAAGAGATGAACGAATGAAATCGACCTAACCAATTGTTACAAACATCACATAGACCGATCATCTTGCCATGAACATTTAGTGTCACAACCAATCAATTCAGAGCAATCTTTTACATACAATCGAGTTTAACTATTACAGAGATCGTCTGTTCTAGCTAGCCATCAGCGTATAAACATCGTACGGGGCAGGGGATGCCTGCGCGGAATAAAATTACGTAGGACCTGGGTCCTTTGTTTATCCGGAAGGACCCGACTGTACGCACGACACGTGGAGAAACTAATCTCAAAGCAAGTCTGACCGTCATCTTCTCTGTGTGCGCGCGCATCCTAATTCCAATTGCCATTATTCCCATCACAGCGCGCTAGCAGATCCCAGCAAAGGCATCCGCATCACTATCCTATGGCTGATTCCCCGCATTTGGAGCAAGCCATTCACACGATTAGCTGCTTGACAGAACTGCAACGCCTGTTTCAATAGGGATTCCGCTACTTTGACTGAATTTCTTTTGGCCGCCTTTTAATCAATTGATCGATGCGACTCGTTAATAGCCCATGGCTATGAGTCTGCGAAGAAACCCACAGCTCATCGAATCGCTTCAATTCATCCAACCGCATCACCGCCTCAATCAGTCACCACGGCATGCAAAAAACTGATCAGGTCAATTTTCGAGGATGGCCGTGGAGTAAGATGATAGAGAAAATGACTTTTGGTTAGACGGAGAAGACGGGATCTATTTCTCCACGTGTCGTGCGTACAGTCGGGTCCTTCCGGATAAATAAAGGACCCGGGTCCTATGTAATTTTATTCCTGCGTGCGCTCCTCCATGTCGTCAGTCATGATCAGCCTCAAAGGCGGCCACCTGAATGCGGGCAGGACATGAACTCAGGAGCAGCTCGTCGACGGCTGGCGAGGGCCTCGATCACGTCTTCTTCCGACTGCAGACCATGCACCGTCTAAATGAAGGAGGCTTCCTGCTCCTGCGGCTGCTGATGGACGTCGGACAGACCCAAGAATCTCATGTAGAAGGCTACGGGGTCCTCGCCGTCGGGGACTCGGAGTTTCTCGTCCTCCTCATCTCCCATCATGATGGCGGCCTTGATCTCTTCAAAAGACATCTTACCGTCGACGGTTTCATCTACCAACTGCGGCTCCGGCTCGCTTTCCTCCACGTGCTGCGTCGTCTCTTCGAACTCCGGCGCCGCAGTATGGTCATCGTGTGACAGTAAGCCACGCTCGATGTCTTCCGCCAGTAGCATGACATCGTCCTCTTCGGTGAGGCGCGGCCGCGTGCAGGGCGTCGCTGCCTCGAGGTGCTCCTCATCATCTGTCGCCTTCCTTTTGCAGCCCGAGTTCGTCGCCGCCGCCGACGCAGAGGAAGATGAAGAAGCTCTGGATCGGCCAGGCCCTCGAGGCGATCTGTACACTTTGCATAGAACGAGGTCGCCGGCTCTGGTAGTGTCCTTGTTGACGGTGTACTCGGCCATGATCCACCCCAGCTTCTCGATAACTCCCGGCGCCGGTCTGACATGGTACGAGAACTTCTGCATGAACCCACCGCCGGCGCTGCCTTCCACAGCTACGGGCTGCCCTCCGAGTGCCAAGACTCCTTGCCGCTGGTTCCGTCGATGGTTCGCGACCGCCTCGTCGTCAACGACTTGCAGCGCGCAGGGCTGAAGAAGAACCATTGCATGCCATCTCCGGCGTCTCTGCAGGGCACGCGTGCCGGCGTGCGATGGCGGACCAGATCGTACGGCCTGGCGGAGCAGACGTCGGCGTCATTGAAGAAGCACGCGTTGGCGTGGTCGTTGATCTGGCCGCCGGCGATCTTGGGGCGCAGGTAGCGGTCGACGAGGCTCTCGTTGCTGGGGGTGAACGAGTGGTCGTCTGCGGCGACGGCCATCTCCGCTCCGTCGACTGGGATCGAGAGGACGATCCGATGAACTCGAGACGTGACCTTGCTAGGGCACGCCTCCCTCACTACGGGAAACCGCGCCTTTGATCGGTGGAAGAAGGGTTGAGAAAGATGCAACGACGGCGTTCCCTGGGGCGCTCTTTTATCAAGGGGCCGAGCGGGGGCTGGGAGGAGCAAGCAAAGCGCTTTTGTTTTGGCGGGAAAAGAAGAGCGTCGGATTTAAGCGACCGATCGCCTTTGCTCCGAAAGGAGTTGCTGAATCGACTCCGATCCAGGCGCCCTAGCTGCCGTGACTGACAAGCTGATGAATCGACAGGGCGCTTTCACGCTGACGCCAAGGAACGCCAAGGACGCCTTCATTCGCCGTGGACGTACGTTGCCGAGGAGCTTGGCGTATCGCGTTCCGCACAGCGAGCTCTTGCGCCGAGACTGGGCTGGAGAGCTTGCCAACGCGGGAACCTCAACGATCCAGTGTCTGCACCAAGATGCGCGCAGACGACGACTGCATGGCTCTTGGCTCGATGAACTGCAGGCTGACACCGTACGTGTCATGGCGCCACGACGGGACGACCCCCCGCGCGGCTGCTGGTGTCTGGAGGCAACATGATATTCCCTGGGGCATTGGAAGGAACGAGAGGAGAGGGAGCAACCTCGGGAAGTCCGTGCCGCTCCCTCCGGTTAGCCATGGGCGGCAGCGGAGAAGGCGACCTTGTGGCAATGGTTGTGAACCGTCCGATCAGGTCCTGGCGGCCGAGATCGTCGTTGTCGTAAGTCTCAGGAGAGCGCGCAGCAGAGGTGGCCACACGTTCGGTTGTTTAGGCGGTGGAGATGCCTGACGGCAGCGCTGACACGTTCGTAGGATGCGATCGGCAGCGGCGTATCGCGTTCACTCGCCGTAGACGTAAGTCGCCAAGTAGCTATGCGTATCGCCTTCCGCACGGCGACCTCTTGCGCCAAGACCAGGCCCGGCGATGTAACACCCCCAAAATTTCAAAGCGTTCAAAAAGAATAAAAATCGCTAAAAATTTAAATTTTTGTCCAACTCTTACCTTTCCATGAATTTTCAAAACAAAATGCACTAAATAAATTAAAACCTAGTCATAATATGAAATTTACAAATATTAAAATAGTGCTCAAGTGTTTGTCTTCATTTAAAATTCACTAAAAGTTTGAACTTTGGAATTTATAACAAATTAAAACAAATATATGTTAATCTCTAGCAAGTTCACCTTGAATTTAAAACACTTAAATTTAAAACTTGCACAAATTTCACCATATGCATTTTTGTTTTACTTATTTGATTTTGTGTGTTTGATCCGTCCAACCCCTTGTTCAAATTTGAATTCCCATTCAAATTTGAGTCCAGGTTTAATTCCTTTTTCAAATTTGAATTTGCATTCAAATTTGGGTTCCTATTTAAAACTCCAGGAAAAAGAAAACGTTTTCCTTTCCCTAAACCCTCCTGGGCCGTAACCCTTCTTCTCCGGCCCAATTGCGCAGCCCAACAGCCCATCTCCCTTCCTCTCTCTTTGTCTCGCTGACAAGTGGGCCCCACTTGTCAGCCTCTTCTCCTTCCTTCTGCCACCACCAGTCGACGCACATGTCGACGCCCATGCCGTCGACGCCGCGCCCGCGTCACGCCCTCCCCGTCCCGTCACCTCCGTGCTCCTGTGGCCACGCCGCGCCCTCGTCATCACCCAGACGCCCATCCCCTGCAGCGCCATCACGTCGCCAACTGCCCGGCGTCCGACGACCAGCGGCCGGAGCTTGACCTTGACTGCCCCGCTCCCTTCCAGCCTCCCTCTCGCTTCCTCCTGCTATAAAACCGAGCGCGCGGACCTCCTCTCTCTCCCCGAGCCCACAGCACCCCTCCTCGCCCAGCAGGCCGCCTCAATTTCTCTCTGCTCCCCTTCTTCTTCATTGCCGGCCACCGCCCGATTCGGCCTCCCCGACGACGACCTCGCCCGTCGCCCCCCCAATCCAGCCCCACGAGCCTCTCCTGCCTCACCCGCGCCCCTCCGCGCAGCACGAGAAGCACCGGAGCGCTGCTCCACCTTCCCGGCCGCGTCCTGGCCACCCCGTGCGCGCACGCGCTTCGCCACATCTCCGCGCACCTCTCCAAGCCACGCCAACTCGACGCCCCGCGCCTGTCGTCCACTTCGTCTCGCGCCACCACCGGCCGCCGCCGCGCACCTCCAACCTCCCTCAACGCCAGTCACCTTCCTGGCCTCATCCCGGTCGCGTCGTGAGCGCGCCCGCTTCGCCGCGACGCCACGCGCCTTCCCGAGCCACGCCAACGCAACGCGTCCTCCTCTTCTCCCCGTCGAGCGACGCCGACACCGCGCCCAACTGGCGCCACGCTCGTCCCGACCCTCTCCGTCGACGACGGCACGACGCCCAGCCTCGCCGCGTCGCGCCGCCCCTCCTACGCTCCTTCTCCGTCCCGCTCCGCCACCGGAGACCGTCCCGCGTCGAGCGCCTCCACCGCGCTCCGCGCCTCGTCGCCGCCCGCCTCCTCCGGTGCTCCCCGACCTCGCGCGACCCCTGTGGTGAGACCCCCATCTCCTTCTCTCTCTCCCGGGCCTTTCCCCGTCACATTTGGCCCACTGGAGCGCGGAAACGACCAACTCCGGCGTGCTGGCCATGGCGCCGCCGCCCCCGTCGTCTCTGGCCGCCGCCCACCAAGCCGGAGCGGCCCTGGCCATCCATTTTGTAACCAACGGCCAGGATTAGAAGTAACTTACCCCTTCGTTTTCATTAAATCCCGGCCCCTCGTTCAAAATCCAACGCACCAGATTGATTTGGTCCATCGTGGACCAGGGGACCCCCTCCCGGTCCACGAGCCCGTGGACTCGGTCCATGCTTTTTCCATTAGAAAATAATTCCAGAAATTCTAGAAAATCCCCAGCCCCGGTAATCTTACAGATAAGCCCCTGAACTTTATTCTATTTATGTTCAGGTCCTGTCTTTTTACAGAAACAACCTTATATGTTTCTGTAATTATATTTTAGCCCCTGTCTTTTCGCACTAAAGCCCCTAAACTTTTCCATAATTACAGACTGGTCCCCAAAACTCTCTGTAATTACATTTCAGTCCCTAAATCCTTTTGGTAATTACAGATATGCCCTCGGTATATTTCTGTAATTGCATGTAAGCCCCTAGAACCTTTAAATCCTTATATCTTTTCAACCGTAGCTCCGTTTTGGGCGATTCTTGCGCCCATGCGTTCGTAGAAACGCGTAGTACCCTTTGGTACTACTCTTGGAGCTCTAGAATGAACCAGCAAACCGTCAATACCATATAATCTTCCCTCTTTCGATGTCCTCCCATATCGTCAATTCATGCAACGTCAAACTTGCATGTTGTAGCTACCCGCTTTATCATTTAGCGTTGAACCTAACCAATCATGCGATATCTCTTTGCCTCACATCCTAGTACCCTCCTCATCGCAACACATCTTTCCGCCTTAACCTTGTATGTCGCACATACACCCTCACTCGCTAGCAGCAAACCTACCCAATCCTTCGTGTCGTATCGCTCCAAAACCTTTTACCCTAAACACCATGCCGGCAAATCCTGTAGCGTCGATATCGCTGGTCGCCAATGCTCAATCACCTTCTAGCGTGAGCCTAACCAATCTTGTTGTATCGTTTCACACCAAAACCTAATATCCTTTATCGCAACTCAGCTACAAGTCTAACCCATCTCAACCATCGCTCCATCAACCTTAACCTATTGATTGCCACCAATCCTTACCAGGCTCTGCTACTTATTACTATTCTCGTATTTATGTGGTCTCTCATCGAGGTTATTGGATTTATTGTTCATTGTTATTTTAATTGCTAGTTGATCTTATCGATTGATCCTTGTCTTTTATTCGCAACCGTGCACTCATGTCATGCTCAATCACGTACACGTACCATCGTCATGCGCTTAGCTCATGACAAATAATTAGTGGAATAACCTTAGTAATTAATCAATTTAGTAAGTAATTAATAGCTAATCACCATTAGTTAATAACCTAATATAAGTAGGTAATTAAAGTGACACACTTTGCACTTGTACGTTTGTTGCATGAACCTTTATATAGGTTACGACCTATATAAAGCCGTAATGCTGCCAATGTACAACTAACACATACACACGCCCTTTCCACCTGCCCGCAAGCATTTGTCATGGTTTAGCATCTCTCATTTACATCAAAAGCCCTAGTGCTCGATGCATCACCCCTAATAGTCTCTCTTAAGATAATAAGATCTTCCTAAAGTAAAACCTAATGCATCAAGCATGAATTGTGTCCTTTATCTTTTCTCGGTGGTCTATTGGTTCTTTTGGAGTTAATTGGATCTTGTGTGGTTCTTCTCAACCTTTATTTCCTTTGCGGTAGTTTGCTTATACGGTATCTTTTTATACGCTAGCTTACGCGAGATTCGAGGAAGAACTAAAGGAAGATCCAGAAGATACAAGTTTCAAGGACGAGCTTCGACGAAGGACTTGAAGACATCGACCTCGACATACGAGTCAGAAGATACAAGCTTCTAGGAAGGACCTGAGGATCCGGATTACGAGGACGTGAAGAGGAAGACTAATTAGTGAAGGCAAGCTCTACATCCCCTTGATCATGATTGAACCTACTGTTTTCTCAATGCACCTATAGAGCCTACTCTAGTATTATGCATTACTTGCTATTTTACTGCTTGTGTAGCTATGGACCTAATTGCTTACTGATATTGATGTCGGTTATTTATGCGTTAATATCTGAATCCTTGTTTACCCCTTTGTTTACTTGTCACCTTGATAACCCTAGGATAGTTCCATCATTTCTACGATGGCACTTTTACCTTGCTACTAGAATGCTTAGGACCCCTGCAATGTTTCTACATTGCTACACTTTACACACATATATGTTTTACAACTGTGTTAAATGAGTTTGGTGGTGTGTGTGATATATAATGGGTTTGGGAGTAGCATAACTGTGTTAGGTGATGACGTTGATGGTGGCGGTGATGTTGGGATGGGTTGGATTGCGGGCAAGGCCACTAGTGGATTGATGTTGATGTTATAGGCCCCTAGTGTGGGATATGGTGCTTGCCTGGCCATATAAGGACCGGTTCTGACGCCCGTTAACATAATGATTCTCGTACAACCACGGAACCCCTATGGGAAGGACCTACCCTATCTTCCTGGTATTCTTGCAAATGCCATCTGGAGGCCAGTCGAGGCGACGAAAGCTCAGGAAAATGACATAGGAAACGTACCTATGATCCGGCTCGCGGAACCCGCTATAGGTTACGGGAGTGCCGTCAGTCCTGGTATTTGTTACAGGATCCTGCTATTTGTTACAGGAGCATGACGTACCCTTTTACAGGCGTACAGTGCCAGTGTGTGACCTTTCATGTCACAAGCCCCTGGGTGTGATTTCGTGGTGGAATTGTGAGACTACTTGGAGGATATGGACTAGTTGTTATGTTACTCTCCGTACAAGAGTGCATAGCCCGTGGGAAAAGATGTACAACCTCTGCAGAGTGTAAAATTCATCCGGATGGACGTTGTCACGGCATATGACACATTATTGTTACGCACGTATGGATTAGCCACTTCTCTCTTTCCTTGGCGTGTGAGTGGGTTGTAGTCAGCCCGTGTTTTGGAAGTGATGGCACGTGTGCCGGGTCGGTATGATCCCTGAGGTCAGAAGGCCCAACTTAAAATTTGGGAACTGGCGGGAAGGCTCCATACTCCCTCAGGGCCAACCAACTAAAATATTGATAATTAATTCCCTGTTTCATCTATGAATCCTTGTCTTGCTTTAGTGAACCCTGCATAAAGTTCGCTTTGCTGCAAATAAACCATATAGCCTTCTCCTTGCTAAGACCAGGTATGCATGTATATATATCCCCTTGTGTAGTGTAAGGCTTGCTGAGTACCCTATGTACTCACGCGTTTGCGATTGTTAGTTTAGTAGGAGAAGACTTCGTAGAAGACGACGACGTTTGGGTTTTCGGTTCTGCATCTCAAGTGTGCTTGTGGCTTTGGGCCAAAGTTTCCGCTGTCTGCTTTACCGTTAGCTGGTTGGTTGGACTTGGATATTTCCTGGTCATACCGCCACTAAGGGTCCCTTATATCAGGTATTATGTTTATTTACCTATTCGAAATATGCTTTTGATTATTATATCTGTGTTCTTGTGCGTATCAACTACTGATCTAGGGACTGATACAGGATGCACAACGTATCCAGAAATAGGGTACGACAGGCGAGAACCCGTGAACCTCGACGAGACCCTGCCTTAGCAGGAGCAGACAACGGTGGCTAAGGAGGAGCGGCTCGGCGACCGAATTTTCTGCTGTTTCGTTGTGAAAAACATTTCATTCCTTGGCAAAAATAAACAGCGCCATATGGGCATGGTCGACGGGGATCAGTAGACAGTTGCAAGACATGACATTACAAATCACCCAGCCGACGTGATGCAAAACCTTACATACCATCACGCAGCGCAGGCGCCCAGGCCCAGTTCTAGTAGCGGTCACGCGGCGTGAACACGAACAGATCGAGCTGGAACACGGATGCCTCGGGCGGGGTGTCCACGACCTTGAGCAGGGAGTACCCCTGCGCCATCCTGAACCTGCCGGTGCCGCCGACGATGGCGCGCTCCAGGGTGTCGTCGCCGGGGAAGCTGTACTGGCCCTGTAGCGACAGCGTGCTCCCGTGGTGCTTGCCGGCGTCGAACACGACGGTGATGGCCGAGATGTAGTTGTCCTCCTCGAGGTCAGAGCCGACGAAGACGCCTCGGTACCGGCCGACGAGGGGCGATGCCGCGTCCGGTCCGGCGCGGAGCTCGTCGTCCAGCGCGCCCACCTCGCCGAACGTCGAGTTGTCGCCGAGCGGCGACGGCGCCACCGTCGCCACCGTGGCGTTCGGGCCGGCCGAGAACCGCTCGTGCACGTACACGCGGATGTGCGTGCGCTTCAGCTCGCCGGACGACGAGTGCACCGTGGCCGGCGAAAGGAAGGCCAGCAGGACGGCCGCGAGAAGCAGCAGCAGAGACGGCGAGGAGGCCATCTGATCTGATGACGGGGAGTTCAGGGCGTGTGCAGCTGACTGGAGCTGGAGATCGACTGGTGCGCTGCTTCTAGGCTTCTAGCTCTCGGCTTGAGACCGGATTGCAGAACACGCTGGATGCCTCGTGTATATATATAGCCCGCGTTGGTGCTTTGATTTGGTTAGGTTCGTTGGATATTCCAGGAACCGAGGGAGACGGACAACCGGAACAGGGCGAGGCATGGAGCTTACACACAAAAATGCTATAGCTAGCATAGTACTTGCAAATGTAAAGCTCACCGAACGAATCAACGACTGGTTCTTGCAAATGTTAATCGTTCCGCCCAATGTGCAATGCTTCTTCTGCACATCGCTTGGAATGTAGCAACTCTGTTTGTAGCGGCGGCGGCAACTGGCCAGCGACCGGAGCGGGTCAGCTAAACAGAATATGAATATCGATTGATCATGTATCCATGTACGGACGGAAAAAAATAGTGTTGTAAGTTAGAGCTGGTCGTGTCTTATCGACTTGGATGGATCTTCTCCACATCGATTAGGACATGTAGGTCGAGACGTTAATATTTTGGCTTCGTGTTCTCTGTTTCGTAACTCTGTATGGCTGCAAAAATTCATGTACTGATGAAGCAATGTTTTGTTCACCAGAAATTCACTACCATTAGCCTTTTTAGACGAGATAAAAAAATAGCCTTTTTAGACAAAAGGCATCACCTGCTTTTATTGAAAGCGCGCCAAGTTTAACAGCAGTCCAACCAAAAAGACAAGGAAAAGCAAAACAAAGCTAAGACTTCAGGGAGGTTTTACATCACAGATAAGAGCGACACACCAACATCCGAAGGGAATGTAGCAGCTGGCTGAAAGTTATTAGCCTGTTGTAGCACCATTGCCACAACTCACAAGTTGCTCCACTTTCATCTTCTCTGTTGGCCTCAGAAAGGTCCTCCATTTTTGTAAATATGACATCATTCACATGACAGCATAGACCACATCAATCGCTTTTTTGTTTGTTTGGAAAACTAATTGCAAGTTTATCTTGTTCCTTGTCCTCCAGAGCGCCCAAGCAAGACCTGCAAACATAAACTGTCCTGTCTGGTAATTAGTGTTAAATTTGTGAGGAAGTCAGTCATTAAGAAGTTCAGCCACCGATTGTGGATGATTGTCCCAGCCAAACGTCTCTCAATGTGACACCGAGCAAATATCGCAATTGGGCATTTGAAGATGATATGGTCAGAAGATTCTTTGTCATTGCACAAGATACAAACTTCACTACCTTGCAAATTCCTGTGCTTCATTTGTTGTTTAGATTGGAGTTTATCTTGAAACACTTGCCACAGGAAAAATCTTGATTTTCAGGGGTATTTTACACTCCCAAAGCTTTTTGGCCAGTTTGTTATCCATGCCTCCAAAGTTCATAAATATACAAAGAGAGTTAGTAGTGAAGTTTCTAGAGGGTGATAGTGCCCATTCAATTACGTACTCAGTTTCTGAACCTGAACATCAGTCAGCAAAGCGACAAGTTGATCCCATACAGCTCTCTCCTCTTCTTCAAACATTCTTCTGAAATCTAATTGCCAAATCTAATTGATAAGCTGATCCCATTCAAGATCCTTAGTGATTTTAACCATTGGATTTTCTGGTTGTAGAAAATTCTAAACAAAAAGGTCTACTTTATAGCAGTGCTCATTCAATTAACCTGCCAATCAACCATGCACTCTTAACCAAAAATGTAGTGCCCTCCTCAAAATAAATTAAAAACTCACTTTTACTAACCGATGTAGAACTTCTTGTCTACTAAGCCTTTTATCCAACAAAAATAAATTAATAACTTATGTTCTCACTTGCTTATGGAAAATAGGGGAAAACATTGCAGGATCTTATGGAAAATAGAAGCTGATAATCTCAAGCCGTTAAAAAATCCGTTGCTAGACAATGTTCCAAACTTGCAATGCTACAAAATGGTTGATATACGCACCCACAAGAACTGATAGGTACAAATGGCTCTTATTTTTATCATTACATAATAAATTAAAATATTAAAACAAAACACTAAAGGACATAACTTATGGCGAACACAATAATGAGACAATTAAAAGGAGCAATGAAATTTATCCTAACTTAAACTAGGAAACTAGGCGAGTTTGCCGAGGCAAGAAATGGACAAGATTGACTTCTTAACTCTTGTCTGCTGATCATCCCTCTCATTAAAGTTCTTGAAACGTAAAGGCCTTCAAAAAACACAACAAAAGGTGTATAAAATGCAGTCTTCCCCTCCGCATCAGAAGTTTCAAACCTCAAACAATATATCACCATAGCTAATGTTTGTAAAGTGCATAGGATGATCTAACATATAGTCTTTATGTTCTTCATCTATGACATTATTTACCACAGTAACTGTTCAACTCAACGAACAAAATCTTCAGCATGTGACTTCCACATCAATCCTCTATGGTATCTTTCATAAATGCACGACATTGCTTGTAGCTAATACCACAACTGAGAAGTCATGTGTTGAACTGATACGACTCAATATACTTAATAGAAACAAGTCTTAAATCCTACACCCCTATATTATCCTTTTGAAATTGATATAAGATTGTAATGCTACTTTTTCAACTAGATCTGACTTAAATCACTCTCGAATATTGTTCGTATGTTATCATGACTTGATTGAGTCCATCATACCAAAAGGACAATGAGAATGTATTTGAGTAAACATGTGCCAATGTCGACATCATTGTTGTTGTTGCATTGATGAATCTAGAGACAAAATGAGAGGGAGGCCCAACTATGATACTATATACCTCAATTTACTATGTTTATAGTATAAAACTTATTCGGTATAAGCCAATCGATATTTCATAGAGCATTGCATGAGCATATCTCATTAATAATAATGGAGAAAATTACATCAAAATGAGACATAATGATAACATCTAACCCTCGTTCGACCCTCGCCTCAAAACCATAGTCTCATGCATGTATATTTAAGGGGACATTTACACAATACACAATAGGAATGATTACTTCAATCTATTCCCAGGACGATATGAACCTAAAGAAATGCGAAATCTAAAAGCAAGGATGTGCCATACTAAGAAAAATGCATGTTTTATCACTTCTTTTGCTTAAGTATCTGGAACTAAATGCTGTAAATATGACAATGTGAGACGTGGCACAATAAAGATCATTGTTTTTCTCAATAATATCAAACCCAAAAAACAATTCATCAAACTAGATAATAAGGCATCATTTTTAACACTTGAATGCAAACATACACCATCCAGCACCGGTCATGGACACTAGCGCTCTAAATTAATGATAAATGAAATCAATTTCATTCAAAAGAGGCATGCAAATAGATGGTCTCTGTGCGGACCAGTACGGGAACACCTTCCCCGGGGACAGAGCTAGAAAAATATACAAAAACGGGTGTGGAGGGGGGGGGGGGGGGTACAAGCAAATTCAAAAAAAAACTTCATATGAAATTGAGGCTATTTTACATTTTTGGAAAGTTCAGGGGTAATTTATTTTTTACATGAAATGAAGGGTGTTTTTAACATTTTTTGAATTTTTTTTTGGAGGGGGGGGGGGGGGGGGGGCGCTTGGCCCCTACGTGGACAAACGCCACTGCTGCCATGTGGTCTCATCTAGTCCCTTGATCACATTTTCGAGATTAAACATAGTATTAACGGTCGAAACGACCACCCTGAAACAAAGGTTGGATTGGGGTGGATGCCATTGGCTTTGCAGTTTTTTGTAAGGATGGCCGTCAGGACGATAGGATCACAGGTTGGATGCTTGATGGAGAGGGCACGGCCGAGGATGGCTGGTGGTTGTTGTGTCAAAGACAGGGCCGGCCCTGAGGGGGGGCTAGCGGGGCAGCCGCCCAGGGCCCCCGAATCTGAGGGGCCCCACCCCCATGTTAGTATACAGTATATGTATACAAGTCTATGGCTAGTCGTCCATGGCCTCAGCAAATTTTCCAATCAAATGGGCCCATCGTCATCCAATCCACCAGGCTATCACAACTTTTGTTAGCCGGCAATAGCAACCAAACAGGCGCTAGCATTGCAGTTCTCCGTTGCGGCGCACGCACGATTTTTTGCCCGCTGATGCAGTCTGCCATTGTTTTGCACTTTGAACAGGATTGGTGGTACACAACAATGTATGCTAATTGATAGAATGCCCCAAGTTCCTAACGGCGTGATCGCTACTGCTTAACTGATTTGATCAATTTCTTTTTTATAATTTTTAGGAAGATTTTTTAGTATGTCACAAAGATGGATTGTTACACTAACATTTCTGTTGCTCATCGGATCTTACTTACTGTCCGTGTGAATGTGGAGTCAGCTGAAAAAAGCTTTTCAAAATTGAATTTGTTGAAGAATTATTTAAGATCTACAATATGTCTTGAGAATGTTTGTACGGTTTGGCCACTTTATGCATTGAGAAGAAATTGTTGGACAAGATTGACATTGATATCATTATGAACGATTTTGCATCTAGAAATGTGAGAAGATACTTTTAACATAATAATATAATAAACATGAATATTTTTAATATAATATTAGTAATAGAAGTTTTTATATATGTGTGTGCAAAATTTTAATTTTTGTATAGATAGAGGGGCCTCGGCATTTGTATTCGCCCCGGGCCCCTAAAATCTCAGGACCGGCCCTGGTCAAAGACGAGGATGTTGTTGGCCTCGGCGGCTGCGGAGGAGCCTCCTCCTCGCCTAATCCTGGCACGCCGCAGTAACAGAGTAAATCACAAGCAGCGGGTAGTTAGCAGAGTACAGGCAGTTCAAGATTGAAACCATGCAGGAGAGCCAAACAACAAGAGAAAGAGAGTACCTTCCTCTGTTGCCGAGAATGACGTGCGGCTGCCGCGCCCAGCCACTCGGGTAAGACGAACGCTGATGCGAAGGCGTTCTCGGGGATGTGGTCCAAGGTGACGCGGCTCCTGGAGGTCGACGTGCGCGCCCTCCGCGGCAGTGTCGCCCAGCACCATGGACCGCGACATGGTGGTGAAGTCAGTGTCGCCCAGGCCCAGCACGATGGACTGCGACAAGCAGCACGACGCCCACGCCTCCCCGTCGGAGTTGCCGAGACGCGCCAGGTTCCGCGGCACGCGCGTGACGGTGACCAGCCTTCGCGCATGTACTTGTCGCCACCGGTGGTCTTCGTGGCCGCGTCCTCCGCGCCTGTACTTGTCACCGTCACCTTCCCGGTGCCTGTTGTCATCGTGCTGCTGATGGTGGTAGTTGTCGAAGCGCGCCTGCTTTGAGGCCAGCTCGCGCGTGACGGTGACCAGTCTCCGCGCCTGTACTTGTCGCCGGTGGCCGTCGTGGCCGCCTCCTCCGGGCCAGTACTTGTCACGGTCTCCTTCCCGGCGCCTGAAGTCGTCGCCGTCTCCTCCCCGGCGACTGTAGTCGCTGCCTCCGAGAACGCGGCGGTGGTGGTCGCCGTCAGCTTCCCGGTGGCCACCTCCGCTGCCTTTGTGGTGACCACCGCCGCGGCGATGAGCGCCAGCAGCAAGAGTAGACGGCGCCGGCCCTCCATGCTTGGGAGTTGGGATTCTCATCTCCTCCGCGAGTGAAGTGGAGGAGGAAGGCATCCTCTCTGTTGTCTCTTATGGCAGTTGAGTTGTGACTTGTGAGATCTGGCACGGGCCGGGATACAGAGTACGGGTTGGACCTATCCATGGGGTCTGGGCTCTATGGAACATGCATGATGTTGTTTTGGCGTATCAAATTTACAGAAGTGGAAGATCCTTCTGAAGCTTCAAGACATGACAAAGATGGAGAACATCGTGAAGAAGCTGTTCCTGTGTGCCAAGGAATTCAAGGCTGAACCAAGCTGGAGCTCGGACGTCAGCTTTATCTAGTTGCTAGGCGCTTGTGTTCGTTTCTGCTCGCCGAGCCGAGTTATTTTTGTAAACTGGTGTCCCCAACTGAATATTGATCTCTCGCTGATGAATTCAAGACAATCAATTGCCAGGATTTTAACTATGGATTAAGCTGTTACAAGCTACATTGTCTGCACCAGTACCCAATACTTAACAATATGAGCAGGGGACGTACTAGTAGTTCAGAACACCAACGCGGAAACAACAAACAAGCAAGATTGGCCTCGACGATGAACTGTAACCAGGAGATGAACGAATGAAATAGACCTAGTTAATTGTTGCAAAAATCACATAGATCGATCTTGCCATGAAGAATTAGTGTCACAACCAATCGATTCAGAAGAATTTTTACATACAACCGAGTGTACTGTTACATAGATCATCTAGCTAGTCATCAGCGTATCAACATGGTACGGTGCAGGATCAGGCGCAAAGGAGGCCAAGCGCGCCGCCTGGATGTGGGCAGGACATGAACGGGCCGCCGAGGAGCAGCTCGTCAACGGTGACCCCGCTGGCGAGGTCCGCGATGACGTCTTCTTCCGAGCGCAGACCATGCACCGTCTGGATGAAGTCGTCCTGCTCCTGCGGCTGCTGACCGTCGTCGAACAGACCCAAGAATCTCATGTAGAAAGCTTCGGGGTCCTCGCCGTCGGGGACTCGGAGCGTCTTCTCGTCGTCCTCCTCATCCGCCATCATGATAGCCTCGATCTCCTCAAACGACATCTTGTCGTCCATGGATGCCGGTGCGATCTGCGGCTCCGGCGGGCTTTCCTCCACGTGCTGCGTCGTCTCCACGAACTCCGGAACCGCCATGTGATCGTCGCGTGACAGTATGTCACGTTCAACATCACGGGAATCCTACTTATACATGCGTGCGCGGCGCTTATCTAACGGGCAGTGTGCCCCCGAATTCTTCCAGATTCGTGCACCGTGGCCCACTTTGATGCCAACTCGGCCGAGCTCGAGTCAAAGAGCCAGATGCACTGGATTTACAAGAAGCTGGTAGAGTACCCGGCTCCATTGGAAGCCGGTGTAGCTCTAACCAAGCGCCGAAGCCAGTACCTTTTCACATAAATCAAACCTGGAGCTGCTTCTCCCCTGTGCCGCGACGAACTCAAGCTCTCTTCCCTGTTCAGCTCCGCTAACCCTAACCCTAGAACCGAGAGAAAAGAGGTGCCGAGCTCGAGCCAAAGAGCTTTGGGATCCATGGAAGGTGCGAGTTCTCCGGCTAGGAACCTTTCAACCCGCAACTCCTTCGCGAGGTACATCTTGGTTCCTTTTTCTGCAATCTTTTAGTCTAAATATTTGTTAGGAGTTGTGCTTTCCGTTCGAATGGTAGTACTGCTACTGAATCTGTACAAAGTCAAGTGGGAAAAAGCACCTTTCTCTTTTCTCTGAATATTGTCTGCCTGTTTAGGAATTAATAATCTATGCTACTTAATCTAAACAAGCTCTGCTTTTGCTTGGTACCTTACTGATGCTCAACGAATGAAGCTGGAAATAAATTGTAGTATTGTACTAGTTATTAAATGCTTGTTTGATTTTCTTGCGACACATTTTTAGTTCTTTGCTTCTTCATATAAACTGTGTCAGGACACAAATGCATTTTATTTTAAAGGACCCTCCCTCTGATTGCAGTGCCCAGACTAATTTTAATTGGGATTGTTTGTTTTGAATTAACCCTGTTAATAAACCTGCTAGCGTTACTTGTAGATTTACAGCACTAGTCTCATAACTCTAGTTCTATGTTTCCAAATGATTATTTTGCTTGGAGGACACTGTGATTACTCTGTTGGCTAGTGATAGTACTTCTACTGAATCTAGATTTCCTTGACTTATTAGAGTTCTTTTTTTTTCATAGAAACAGTGCCAGGACAGAATGCATTTTCTTCCAGCCCCACACATAATTTTGCTTCGGCTTGTTTGCCTGAATTGACCTTAGTAACAAAACTTCTAGCAGGACATGTCGAGTTCTGGCCATCTGTGCTTTGATAGAATTACATCAGTAGTTCTATGTTTCTAAATGATTATTTTGCTTGAAAGCCACTGTCATAACTTAAGCATTGTGTGCAAAGTGTATGCAGTTACTGATATTCTTTATGTTTGCATACTTGCAGGGTCAGTATCAGGAGGTCCAGATCCCAGTGAGGTGCATGCTAGTGTCAGTCATGGAGTCCCTGAAGTCTCCAAATGCTCCAGTGTTTAAATGCGCCAAAAATGGAGACGGTTCTGGTTTCAAGGAAGGCAACTGTTAAGATTGATGTGAAGGTTAAGGAGCTTGATGGATCGCCTCCCCTTTCTGCTCTTCTTCCTCCACATGCTTTCTGCTGTGCCGAGCCCAAGCAGCTCTCTTTTTGCACGAGCTGGGAGTTAAAGGAAAGGAACTCTTTCCTTTGCTTCGGCTCAGACAACGGCAAGAGGTCAAGTTCTTCTTCGTTTTTCTTTTTGATTCACTCGCTGCCTACTGTCCTCTCTTTGTTTCTCTGAAACCTAGTTTCACTGATAACCTGCATCTTGCTTTGTTTATCAGACAAGGGCAGTGGGCATCTTGCAGCTCAGGAGACTGGGGACTGCAGCTTAAGGAAAGTTCTTTTGACCCAAATATAGATTCAGGATAGAAAGAAAGATATTGTTTTTTGTGGATTCATGGGTTCTTGTTTGTATCATAATCATAGCATAGCTTAATATACCAAAAGCGTCAAACTTCATTAATCCGGTGTTTACAAAAGTTTAAGTTCCTGGATTTATTGTTCTAAAGAACTGAACCATTCTGGATTTATTTATGCATTTATGTTGCAATGTCCCCACTTGTTTGAATGTTAACTCTGTCCCGCTAATACGGTCTAGTGACCAAATGTGGTACACATCAACCTGAAGATGATAAATTGTTTTCCAGTCTCTTCACAGTTTACTTTATGACCCCAGTCTTCAACGTACCGTGCTAATCACCTATGTTTGGTTCCTTTTTTTTTTTTGGCATTAGGAACATGCGGGAAGACAATGATGGTTCAGAAAGTCGAAGAGGGAACACCGTGCTAATCAAATATTTCGGTATTCTGTTTGTGATTGCCATTTCTTGTACTTTTAAGCTGTTGTTATATTGACAACGAAACATTTGTTAATGTAGGACATGGGTGCTGCGAAGTCATCCAAGGTACCTTGAGGCAACTGGAATGCACATCATAAAATCATTCTCTCTGAAAGAAGCAATGAGCTATGATATGTATGACCCAATGTTGTGGCTTCTCATGCAGCTTGAAAACCAATTGTATAGCAAATGTAATGATAAATGTTGGCGCCATATCCTAGAGTATTTTGCAGTATGTTAATCTTCAATGTTAACTTTGTTTTTCTTCAACATTTTTGAACCAGAGCTTACACACTAAATGTATTTCAGGTCCTGTCTCAATGAGATGAGAATCCTTGGTTCATGAAATCAATCAGAGAACAAATCCAAGATCATATAAATTACCAGATGAACCGCTGCAGAATGGTAATTGTACTAAGACATCGTTTTCTACCCTTTTTCCATATTTTGCAAGTGCATTTGTCGTGATGTTGCCATTCCAATAATATTTCATTGTTACTACAGCTAATCATCCCAGCACAAGTACTTCTTGGGTGGTGTTGCTGCTTCCGGGACTTCAAGAAGAAGACACATATAATTGACCCTACTTACGTCAAGGAGAAGATGATTTCTATGAACAGAAGCGTGGTGGCATAGTACAGAAGATTGGGGCAGACTTATCTAAGTGCATTGACTTGTTTTTTGATAAGTGGGAGGTGCACTGCAGTGAATGGAAACATGAATTTGTTTCCGCACCTTTGCCATTGGCATGCAGGTAATCGTACTTCTATCAAACAAACTTCATCTATGGTAACATAATCTCTCATACTAGTTCCTTGATCGAATAAATTGTTGCAGCTGTGAAACTGCATTTTGTCCCTGTTTTCCATGAAAGAGATTGATGGTGAAGGATTCCGCAACATTAGCACTGTAATTTTCTAAACAGCCGTAACTCAATTCCTACAGGAAAAAAATTACAGCCGTAACTCAATTTTCTAAACAAGGTTGTAAATTTCTGCAGGATGCCTATGAAAATTTCAAGAAAACTTTACTTGCTGAGATGCTGTCAATGGAAGGTAACCAGGCCACTTCACCATTCGCGAAGCAAATTGTGGTGCGAAGTGAGAAGGTTGTCTATGAAATAGATGAGTCGTAGATTTGGCACGTATACTGATGTTTTGTTGTTTTGTGATTCAACCAAGTATGGAAGTAGTAGTTAGTTGGTGCCGCTGAAGTTTTATTTTGCTGAATGTAGCCAAACTATCTCGAATTTGTACTTTATATGCAAGTAGAAACACAACACTTTTATTTTGCCCTGCCAAAAGATTTGGTGCTGTACAAGTTTTATTTTAAATCGTTTGGATTGCTTGGGACAGTGTTTGGTTGACATTTTTTCCTAATTAAACTTTATTTTCGTTGCCATGGTCAGGTTACTTATTTGACTAGTAAGGTATTCAGTACCAAAAAGTGGTGGTACTTTTGGGGTCTAATATAGGACAAGAAAAGTATCATTACTGTAGGTCATCTCCCTTACTTTTGGTTTGTGAAGGAAGTCAGATAGCCCAAATATAGGTTAGCTACAATGCTAGCAAGTATGGATTATTTAGAATCATGTGCTTTTCCATAAATTAGACTGGAATTTGGTGATAATACAATGCTGGTTTAAATATGAAATAACTGATGTAGCATTAATCTTTTAGTACTTATCATTTGGGTTCGGTTTGAAGTGATGCAAATTGTGAATCAAATTCTGTGCACCAGAAAGCTGGCGTAGTGCAGCAAAAGATAGTACCCCTGCTAGTAGATGAGGTACACTAGGAGTCACTTTTCAAAAAAAAAAAAAAAAAGAGGTACACTAGGAGTCTACTGCACTGTAGATAGTTATGGCTGTGAGCTGGGTGTCCACGTTTTAAGGCAGATTCGAAAATTTGAATCCGGTTGCAGAGAGGGAAACGGGAGTGATCTGGATGCTCTTGGGCAACAACAGTATAAGGCTATAGGAGTACCTTTGCAATCAGCCATTCTTCATAATACTCCTCGAACTTGTAGGACTTGCAAGCATGATCGGTCTGGGAAAGGAAAAAGTAATTAAAAAAAATAACCTAACAACACCAAAAATTCATGAACAAGTGCCTTAGATGCTCAAGCCTAGTGCACTTGAAGAAACGATGCCCTGCATTTGGCCTTTTCTTATTACAAACACAAGAAATCAGCTGCTTTTGGCAGTTGGGACAAGCTACAACAGGTAGATCGAGATGAGTGCCGACGGTGACATAGTTCCTACGAGCTACAGAGTGGGAAGAACTAGACGGGATTACCGATCTGAAGGAGGAGCGACTCTTGGGAGAGATGGGTTGCTTTGTTGTTGGGAGAGAGGGGAAGTTGGAGTAAATGGCTGGGTTGGTCAGGCTACCATGCACGTTGCTTTCCAGGTTGGAGTAAAGGCTGAGGCAGCCACAAATCCAGGGCAAACATGTCCGGTTTCCTGTAGCACCAAATAGCATGGCTATAGTATGAAAACTAGGCAGAGGTATGGCGCCCCCACTTTTTGACTGCGAGGGGAGGGATGGAGGGGAGGGGAGGGTCATGATGGTACTCCTACTGTCCTAGTACATGATTCTTTTGGGTGCAGCCGCCGGAGATCAGGACATTTGAGTTCAACTACAATGGCTGAAAAGTACTCAAGTACAACCACAAAAGTGCATGCGAGACAGTGTAACCACTATAGTACTGAATAAGTTGTTCATGATGTTCTAGCAAATGAGCTAATAGTTCAGGAGCTAATTAAGGTTACATCCAACAGGTATGGTCTAACAGCTGCGGGTACACAGAAGCTGGAATGTAATTCCATTTTCTAGAAGAAAAAATAGTTCAACAGCTTACATCCATCAAGATGCAGAAATTAATAGTCCACCACAATTTAAGCTTACATCCATCCAGGACATTCTAGTTTATGACATAGCAAATAACCTGGTTAAGTAATTCTGAAATAATCCTGACAAATAAAAAACAAATGTCTACGTATGATTACTTCCCATACTGGGCATTGAAAAGTACCAAGTGTTTGCCGTGGTGGCCAATGCAATTTCGAGTAAGTTAATAGCAGATTAGGTGTCTAGACTGGGTAGTAGGAAAAGACAATCTATGAATAATGGTTCCTACATGAATAAATTGGTGCATATGATTGTTTCGCATACACAAATAGCAACAATGAGGCTAATGAGATTTCGAAAAGTACCACCTCGTTGCCGTTCAAAACATAAAGTGAGATTACATATTCAAACGACAATATATTTGACTAAAGTTAATAGCAGATTAGGTTCCCACACTGGGCGACGTTCAAAACATAAAGTGAGATTACATATTCAAACGACAATGTATTCTACTGCTAGAATGCGGCCAATAAGATAATGGCATAGCATAGCAAACTGCAGAAACTAGATTCAAAATACACTGCAGAAACTAGAGGTAAACTTGGATGCTTTTCTACACAAATAGCAACAATGAGGCTAATGAGATTTCGAAAAGTACCACCTCGTTGCCGTTCAAAACATAAAGTGAGATTACATATTCAAACGACAATATATTTGACTAAAGTTAATAGCAGATTAGGTTCCCACACTGGGCGACGTTCAAAACATAAAGTGAGATTACATATTCAAACGACAATGTATTCTACTGCTAGAATGCGGCCAATAAGATAATGGCATAGCATAGCAAACTGCAGAAACTAAATTCAAAATACACTGCAGAAACTAGAGGTAAACTTGGATGCTTTTCTTATTGGATCTTTTCTTAGTGGGTGCAGGAATGTGGGGCTTCAAGGAATGACCTGAACCTATTTGCCTTTGGACGTCCTGTTCCTGCAGGGGTTTGAAATCAGGTTGTTTGCTCACCCCCCCCCCCCCCCCCCCCCCCCCCCCCCCCCATTCCATTAGATGGTCAATTTCCTACATCGTGAGGCAAATGCTTCGCACAACTATTTCATGGATCTCTGAATCCTTGTTGGCTCTGCGAACAACATCAAGAGAATCACCATACAATAAACTTTATTAGAGTTGATCAGCAACAGATTCGCTATCCTGGCTATTTGGATCAGGGTACACAATGTCTCTAGCAGGGGTAACTCCTGGCTATTTGGATCTGAGTTAACCTTGCCTTTTCACTCAGGTATCCTTGTAACTCTTGTATGGATCATTACCTGTTTGAGTTTCAAAAGCTGAAAGATCAGTAGGAAACAAAGGGTTAATAGCAGATATGAGCAAGCTAGTACTTCATGTGTTACAGAAATTACCTTGATAATATGGCATACCAAAGTGACCATACAACCCACATTCACAATCATATTTTTCACCACAGTTAACGACCTTAACTGTGAAAACACCACGTGCCCAATGTTTCCTGAGCTTATCATTATGGTGAATAACCTGGAACTGATATGCACCATCATTCTGGGTAACAATATACTGAGCAGCTTTGTCTCTTTCGACGCTGAACAATAGCATAAACTCTTTTACTTCGATGTTCAAACTGTGAAAACAACAAAGCAGAGGAACGAGTCAGTAAGTTGTAGCTGTTCAGATCAAATAGAAAGCAAATGGAAATGCTGATGACTAGTTTTGGTTGTATTTGTTTGATGTTCAATTTATAACATAACTAGAATGTACTGGTACCACAATTTTAAAATAATTACAGTGTGCTCAATAATTACATGAAACCGTATAGCTAAACAGAAAATTACAAAAACAGATGCTACTTCTAACGAAGAGTGCATAGGGAAAGTGCTTGAACACCAGTTCTGGGATCTCATTGAAGCATTTCATGAACAATCTGATGAGTGCATAGGGAAAGTGCTTGAACAACAATTCTGGGATCTCATTGAAGCATTTCATGAACAATCTGAGGAGTGCATAGGGAAAGTGCTTGAACACCAGTTCTGGGATCTCATTGAAGCATTTCATGAACAATGTTAAACAGGAGCACCAACTTTGCACTGCTGCTTAGACCGTGATGCAGTTTTGATCTTGGCTGTAGCTTTGCATACACCATTAGCATCTGGGTTCACAACTCCAACAGCATGAATGGGGTTTAATTGTGCCGGGGACAAATTTGTTGGGACAACTTTATCAACAGCAGAAGCCCTTTCATTACAAGAAGGGACAGGGCTTGGTGTATTGATGGCTCCAAGAACACTAACCGGGCTCTTTCCAACAGGTTTCACAACTGGAGTTGTTTTCTTACGACCAACCTTCAATCTTCTACCAGCACCTTTTCCACCAATACTAGGGGAACCTTTAGTTGATCTTGACAGTGATGAACTTGTTGTTCCCTGACTTGTTGCATTTTGCACTGGAATGGTTGTTGTTCCCTGACTTGTTGCATTTTCAGCATAAGGGTTTGCATTGCTATTCATCGTTGATTTCGAAGCTTTGATGCTGGAGCTTGTGCTCTTGAGATTGGAGGAACTAGTTGGTAAAAGTTGGTCCCCAGATACAGTACTGGGGACTGGGAAATGGCAATTGAAATTTGAAACTCTCCACGCCCCAGATGAGACATCAAACAGTAAGGACTGAAAGGCACCTAGAAAATAAAGGTAACAAATTAAAACTACTGATACAGAGGACTGTAAAGTAGGAGCTGGAATGTAACAATGAGACTAGGGTTCACAACTCCAACTACTGTTACTAAATCTAGGGGATGAATTAATACTACTGATAAAGGCGACAAAGGGGTTTCTGTTTGATCTAGATTAAGTAGTACTGCTTTCTGGGCTGTTCAAAAAACTAGTGTTCAGAACCGGAGTACTGCTAGTGTTCGGAAAACTAGTGTTGACAAAGGGGGAAAACTAATACAAAGGAGAGCACAAAACTAGTGTTCAGAAAAGGAGTACTGCTTTCTGGGCTGTTCTAGATTAAGTACTAAAACGTGGTCACATTTTAGTGGATCTAAAAGAAAAGTGCCTCTGCTTCCTAGCTAAATGATGGTAAAGGAATCAAGGTAGAAATAAGATGTACGATTCTTTCAACAGCCCAGCAAGAAAACTTTAGTTACTTTCTCCTTCCTCGAAACTAGATGCATAATAAACACTATACGCAATCTAGCATTATTTGTACCAAAATAAGGAATCAGCAAAAGAAACTACTACAAAGGTGACATTATGCTAAGCAATGGAGTTAGCACGGTGGGCTTGAAAACATACCGGCATTGAAAATGTTGGAGCTACAGGAGGAATCATAGCAGCGTGGGGGAGCATAGCACCGGTGGGCATGAGGGAGCAGGCTTGAAGAAGCGCGGCACCAGGTAGGCCAGGCGGCACACCGAACCAGCGGGAGAAACACGACTACAAGGAATGGGGAAGTATGGATGGTACATGGAAGGTTGCTCGGCTGTAGTTGGGGCCTGTGGGACGGATAGATTGGGGCTTGCAAAGGGAACAGGATAGAATGGCGGCACAGTCGGAAAGTACGCGGCATCGCACGGCAAGAAGGGCATTGGGTGGGATGACGGGAAAACATTGGGGACTGGTTGCCGGAGGGCGGGAAGAAGAAGAGCCGCCAGCGGAGGAAGATGCCATCCTCAGGGGCCCGGAGATTAGCCGCTGAGCCCGCCGCCGCCGCCGGGAGAATCTGTTCGAAACGAGTAAATGAGGAAGAAGAGAAAGGGATAGGGGCGGGGGAACCGGGGAAAGAGGAAACTGAGCGAGAAGCTGCTTCCCAGGAGAAGCTGCGAACCATTGACCCCTGGGACCGCAACAGCTGACGGTGCTGCCAGCTCGGAACGTTTTGGCTATCCCGAGGAAAAGGCAACGAAGCAGAACCGCACGATTAGCTCCGCGCGCGCTTGTACAAGTGGAGAACATATTCGCTTCAACATCCTCTGCGAACATCATGACATCGTCCGCGTCGGAAACGCGCGGCCGTGTGCTGGGCGTCGCTGCCTCGACGTACCCATCATCATCCGTCGCCTTCCTTTTGCAGCCCGAGCTCGACGACGACGACGCGCAGGACGATGAAGTCGCTCTGGATCGGCCAGGCCCGCGAGGCGACCTGTAAACTTTGCAAAGAACGATGTCGCCGGCTCGGGTATCCTTGACGACGCTGTACTCGGCCATGATCCATCCCGGCTTCTCGACCAAGCCCGGCGCCGTTCTGACATGGTACGAGAACTTCTGGACGAACCCGCCGGCGGCGCTTCCTTCCACCGCCACGGCGCTGCCCTCCGAGTGCCAAGACTCCTTGCCGCTGGTGCCGTCGATGGTTCGCGACCTCCGCTTGCCGCCGCAGCGCGCCGGGCTGAAGAAGAACCATTGCATGCCATCTCCGGCGTCTCTGGAGGGAACGCGTGCGGGCGTGAGATTGCGGACCAGATCATGCGGACGGGCGGAGTAGACGTCGGTGTCGTGGAATAGGTAGGCGCTGGCGTCGTCGCCGATCTTGCCGCTGTTGATCTTGGCGCGCAGGTAGCGGTCGACGAGGTTGGCGTTGCTGGGCGTGAAGGAGTGGTCTTCTGCGTCGACGGCCATCTCCTTCGACTTGGATCGGGAGGGCGATCCGATGAACTCGAGACTTGACCCTGCTAGGGCACGCCTCCTTTGATCGGTGGAAGAAGGGTTGCGAAAGATGCAATGATGGCGATCCCTGGGCCCGCTCTTTTATCAAGGGGTCGAGCGGGTGGCAGGGAGGAGCAAAGCGCGTTTGTTTTGGCGCGAGAGGAAAATTAAGAGCGTTGGATTTAAGCGACCGATCGTGTTTGCTCCGAAAGGAGCTGCTGAATCCGTTCCAGACACCGTAGCTGCGGCCGTGACTGGCAAGTCTATGTACGTCGCCAAGGACGCTTTCGTGCTGACGCCAAGGACGCCTTCATTCGCCGTCGACGTACGTCGCCAAATACGTAGCTCGGCGTATCGCTTTTCCGCATGGCGAGCTTGCCATCCCTGAAGGCGTGAACCTCGACGACGAGACTCTGGCTCGGAGCAGGGGCCGTCGCCGCGCCCAGACGACGGTGGCCAATAGCAGAAGCTCAACGGCCAGACTGACGGGTCCGTCGTATTCTTTGGCTTGCCGATCAGCAGCAGAAGCCAGGCATCGCCGATGCGGAGTGGCTTTGGACGGCGACTGAATTTCCAGCGGCTCGTGGTGCTCCGGCGTCTGCAAATACGCAGTTACTCTGCTTTCTGCTCTGTTTCGCAGTAACCGTTGGCTTCGCGGCCTCCTCGGCGGCGGGACACGGCCGAGCCTGCCTGCGTCCATAGACATTGGACAAGACGCGGGCATGCACGCGTGTGCGAGCGCCAGGCTCCACTGCAGCACGTTTGGCTTGCCTACGACGCGTGCGCGGTCGGAGGTATGTGACCGAAACTCGATGCAAGGATTCAACCTTGTGGCCGTAGCAGCGCGCTGGGACGGACGAGTCACCGCGGCTCGTCGCCATGATCGGGAGAACGTTTGTCCGCGCGCCACGCAGCCCCTGACTGATTAACGTGGACGTTACCGACGCCTTGCCGAGCCGCCGAGGTTTGATGAGACGGCCTTGCCTGCCGCCTGCCTTGGCGGCCATGTCTTGCATGCGGGGCCCGTCAGAGGAGCATTGCACGACGCTAGTGTAATCATCTCTAGCAGGCCTTTGGCTGCTGGATTCTCGTCAGCAGAGCACCACTACAGCGGTGCTTCCGTAACCGCAGTGCAGAACACGCTGACACCATATAGCATTCTCCGTTGACGTACGTTGTCAAGGAGCTCGGCGTATCGCGTTCCTCATGGCTAGGTCTTTGCGCCGAAACTAGGCCGGCGAGCTTGCAGACGCGCGCAGACGACGGTGGCCGACGACGAAGACGACTGCATGTCTGCGTGGCTTGGCTCCGAGCGTCAGATGGCCAGGCTGACTGGTCCGTCATGTTTGTTGGCTTGCCGAGCAGAAGCATGAACTATGGATTCATTATTCATCGAGTGCCTGCCTATAAACCACTATCTTCACTGGCATTGCTGTCGCTCGTCCTCGTCCGTCGTCCCGCTCCAACGACCGAGTCCTTGGCACCGCCAACTCTCCCCGCCAACGCCATATGCCCATGACTCCTCGCTCGTACTGGAACACCCGCTCCGAGATCAGCTTCTACGGCGCGGTCGTCGGCGGGCGTGAAAGATGGAGTGGATTTCGCTCCCCAGCCCCGCATTCAACTGCCGGGTTTCACCTAACGATGATTGCGCGCAAGCGCCTCGGCGTCCGTGTCTCCGTGCCAGAGGAGTGCGCGCGAGTGCCACAGCCGTGAGGAGCCACGACGGGACGACCCCCCGTACGTGCGGCTGCTGGTGTCTGGAGGTAACATGAGATTCCCTGGGGCATTGGAAGGATGGAGAGGAGAGCGAGCAACGTCGGGAAGTCCGTGCCGCTCCGGTTATCCATGGGCGACAGCGGAGAAGGCGGCCTTGCGGCAACCAGGGGTGGTCGCTATTTCAAATAGCGACCACCCTGGGTGCCTGGGAACCGTCCGATCGGGTCCTTGCGGCTGAGATCGCGTGCGTTGACTGGTCGCTAGTCGTTGTCTTAAGTCTCAGGAGAGCGCCGCCGACCGTGGCGCGGCAGAGGTGGCTGAGATGGCCACACGGCGGAGATGGCTGACGGCAGCCTCTCGATGCTTCGATCGATAGGAAGGAGCCCTGGACGATGAGCTGCAGCGCGAAGCGGAGTGATTAATCAGTTCAAGGGTTCTTCTACGAGTCCTCCTGCCGCTGCCGTTCGTCCGTGAGACACGTATGTGGAGCCAGCCACCGTCCGGAGATCACATCGTAGGATGTGATCGGCAGCGGCACCCACATCTGCATTACTGTGCATAATCCGCGGAGGCCGCCGGGACCTACTCCATGAATACGCTACAAGCGAGCTTCACAAACTAGAATTAGATGCTACCTTCCCATGTCATGTCTCGGATAAGGCTCAGGTCTTGGCTCCTGCCGACCTCCACCGTGGCCTCCCTGCCACAGTTGGTGGGCGATTGGAAGGAACTTTCCGGCCCCGCCAAAGGAAGGAATAGCGAAAATGGCCGGATTCTCAAGTTAACAACCTTTTCTCGATCCATGAGCTTGACGACACTGAAAACAGGAAAAGGAGGGTAAAAACTCATCAGATTACCAAGCGCTCCATTGAGAAGAAAGAAGTAACATGAGCGCAAGAAAGATGACAACACGTTGAAGATGACAGCTTAAATAAATGTTTGATTAGACTGTTTAACGTTTAAAGTTTTAAAGTAACACATATCTGCAGGATTGAAGTAGCTTAAAAAAAAACTCATAGCTTGCAAGATGGCTTACTCGTACCTAGCTCGACTCGATTTGCTTGTAAATTTTATAAAACCAAGGCGAAGATTTTGCTTGTTTTGTTAATAAGCTAACTCGATCCAGTTTGTGAGTCAAATGAGCCAAGGGAGATCAAGAATGAAATCGTGCTCGTTTAATAATCTTGGTCTAATGCGCTCAAGGGCTTAGGTGCGCCACTATCTCCATTTGAAGTACACTAAGATGATTCACATCTTAGGCTGTGAAGTTTTTCACATAACATTTTTACATTTGTGCCGAACATTTTAATATTCAGCTCGTGAATTAAAATGGCCTAGATCGCAAGCTTAAAGAGCTAAGCAAAGCTAGGTTTCAAGCTTGTTTTGTCAACAAGACAAGGCGAATTAAAATGGCCTAGATCGCAAGCTTAACGAGGTAAGCTGTAATACCCTACTTTTCAGAGCTAAAAGAAAAAGGAAAAGAAGAAAAACAAATAAATAAATAAAGATAAAAACGGGACAAAAATCACTCCAAATTTGAACCTTTTCTAAACTCTCACCTTCCATGAATTTTCCAAAATAAAATTTCACTAAATAATTGAACCTAGTTTAAATTTGGAATTTTTGAAATATAAAATATGTGCTCAAGTGCTTGTGTTCATTTAAAAGTTCACTAAAATTTGAAATTTTCGAATTTACAACAAATTAAATAAATTTGTTCTAGTTTGAGCTAAGGCACATTCAATTTTCAAAAAGTTTGAATTTTAAAACCTGCACAATCTTCACCATACGCATATTCGTGTTTTATTGGATTTGTTTTGAATGTTTGATCAAACCTTTGTTTTTGTTTGAATTTGAAATCCCTTCAAATTCAAATCCTAGAAATAGTTTAAACCTTTTCCTTATCCAAACTCTTCCCGGGCTGTATCCTTTTCTTCTCTCCCCCTCGGCCAGCTCCCCCTCTTCTCTATCTCCCCCGCGCACCGGCCCATCATCTCTGCTTCGGCCCAGTTCCTCGCGGCCTGCTCCAGCCCGCGCCCTCCTCCTCCCGCCGACAGGTGGGCCCCACCTGTCGGGTTTCTTCCCCACGCGGCGCGCCGCCGCGCCCGGGCCCCGGCCGCCGACCCGCCTCCGCCGGAGCCGCTGTCCGGTCGCGCCACCGCCTTCCTGTGCCGAACCGACCTACATCGACGATAAAAGGGCGCCGCGCCCTGCTTCTCCCTCTCTTCCACGAGTTCCTCTCCCCTCCTCCTCTCTCCTCGCCTCGATGTGTTCTCCGGCGCCCTCCCATGTCGCCGCGGACGCGCGCCCCTTCTCCCTTCCGCCTTGCCGAGTCCCTCCGAGCCGCACCGCTCCCAAACGTATCCTCCACGCTCCAAGCCAAGCCCCCAAACCCGGAGCCGCGCCATCCACGGGGCTAGGGTTCCGATGAACCCGGGCGCCAACGCCGGCCACCTCCTCTCCCTCTCCGGCTCCGCTAAACGCTAGGTGAGCTTCACCGCGACCCCCTCTCCTCTCTCCCCCTCTCCTTTCTCCTCCACTCCCCTCGCGCGAGCTTATCACCGAGCCGACCTCGCCGCCCATGGACCCCCCCGTCGTCGACCGTCCTTCCGGCCGCATCCGCCCGAGCCGAGGCGCGCGTCGCCTTCGCCACGCCCTCGCGCACCCTCACGACCGCGTGCACAGGTCCCACGCGCGTGAACTCCGTTTTTCCCCCTCCTCGCCGGCGTATCCTCTTCTCCGGCGAGCCGCCATGGCCGCTCCGTTGAACTTCGTCGTCGACGTGTACCACCCATCTCTCCGCCTCCGTGCGCTCATCGTCCGCGACGAGGTTCCGTCGCCCCTCGTCCACCCAGCGCGCCGCCGGCGAGAAGTCCGGCGAGCCGCCACCGCGGGCCTTGCCCCCGGTCCACCGTGGACCGGTGGACCACCGCCCGATCCCGGTCCACGACCTCAGTGGACCAATTTCACGGGGTTTCCAATTGAAAGATAAATCAAAAATCCAGATAAATTCCCAGGCCCTGTACCTTTTGCAGATAAGCCCCTGACCTTTTCAATAATCTTGTTTAAGCCCTGCATTTTTACAGAAAAGTACCTAAACTTTTCTGTAATTATGTTTTAACCCCTGTCTTTTTACACCTAGACCCCTAAACTTTTAATAATTACAGATAGGTCCCTGGACGTATTCTGTAATTACACTTAAGCCCTCAAAAACCTTTTTATAATTACAATTTAGCCCTCCAACCTTTAAATGTCCATATCTTTTTAATCCGAACTCCGTTTTGGGTGATTTTTGCGCCCACGGGTTCGTGGAGTCGCGAAGTACCTCATGGTACTATCCATGGAACCCCACACTAGGTTTAGAAATCTTTACCTCCTAATATATCTCTCACTCCCTATATCTTTTCTCAGCAGATCATGCGATGATCACTCATGTCGCAAATATCTGCGCATGTAAACCTAACCCATCCTGTGATGCTATTCCGCCTAATGTCACCCAAAACACCCTCACTTATTATATCGATTCCTAACAGATCATGCGATGATTGGTCTCGAATGTCTCGAGTACTTGTTCACCCTAATCTAACCGACCCACACTATGCTATTCTGCCTAATATCTTCTTATCGCAACACACACCCCACTTCACCTCTGAATAACCTATTCATTCTTTTGCTCGCTAGCGTTAAACCTAGCGATCATCCGTACCATTCCGCTTCCAACCTAGTACCCTTATCTTATCACAAACAAAATCTCGAACCTAACCTAAATCAACCCTCGCTCGATCAAGCCTAACCTAGTATCCTCGCCCAACCCCTTTTGATTTATTGCTCTGCTCTTATCATTGATCTTTTATTTGAATCTTATTGGAGTTATCTGGTATTTTAATTGCCAGCTTCCTTTATTTGAATTTGGCATCTTATCCGCAGTCATGCGTTCATATCACGCATAATCACGTACACACGTTGCATATACCATCGCCTGCATTCATGCATGTTCTTTTATAGGAATAATATAGAAGCTTGCATATTAGATATGCACGCAATCACCATCAATCAAGCATATGCATCTCCTCATCTTCACCCTAAGGTGTTCACCCAACGAAGACCATGTGCATAACCACACACCCATGTTCATATATTAGAGAAAATAGATAACTAATAACTTGTCTAGGTGAATATGGCCCTTACAAGGCCAGGTATATCACCTATGACATGTAACCTGCTTTGCATTAAATATGCTGCATCATGCATGGTTCTTGTCTCTCGTTCTTCACCGAAGTTTCTTTTGGATCTTATTTGGCTTTCCTCGATCTTTATTTCTTTTGCTCTTTTATTTCTTTTTGCGGTAGTTTATACGTACTGTTTTATGCGCTAGTTACGCGAGAATCGAGGAAGAACCAGAAGAATTCGAAAGAGCTGCTGAGGACTCCAAGCGCGAAGACCAACTCGGAGAAACAAGCCTCGAGTCAGAGTTTAAATATTAGGAAAGCGATTTGCAGGCAAGCCCTAACTCCCATTGATCATGTTGAACCTATGTTTGCAAATAATCCTACTTAGAGCTTGATTTCAAATGAAGCATGCATGGTATTTAAAGATGATTTAAATGCTTAGAATGACCTAAGTAATTGCTGATTGCCATGCCTTGATATTGCTTATCCTAATTCCCTTGATAAACCTAGGAACCACCATCATTAATTCTCAATGATGAGTGGATCAATATGCTGCTTAGGATTCATTCACCGTGTACTTAATAACTTGATACACATGCTTTTTGTGAAAATGTGTGCGTGTGCTTGGTGATGAGTGTGTAAAGTAAAAATGGGTGGGAATAGTAAGTGCAACCCATAGTGGGGGTATGCTTTTGACGGGAGCAAGCGAGGTAGACCTCAGTGGGGAAGCTATCTCTGGGACGCTATTCCTCGCAGGAGGGTAGCTATTGAAGATGCTTGCTTCGGTCGTATAAGGACCGGTTCATGTGCCGTCTGTAGGGCTGTCAAAAAAGTTCGAAGCTCGCGACTCGCTCGTGATCGACTCGCTAAAAACTTGATTCGAGCTCGACTCGGATAACAAACGAGCCAAGCTCGAGCATGCTTTGAAGCTCGCGAGCTCAACCGAACCGATCTCGAGCTATTCGTCAAGGCTCGAACATGCTGTTTCTCTGCTGCTCCCGGACCACCATCGCTTGATCTTTACCCAAGAAAGAAGAGAGAAAAGCTAAGATGGAGCCCACATAACCCCACGTGCCAAGGCCCCACACTTGTCTCACGGAGAGCAACAAAGCAAACAGCCTCAGCTATCAGGAAGCACAAATCGATGGCCGGTCTGCTCTGTATCTTTCCCTGTCCACCAAATTAGCATCAATGTCGTCTCTTAACTCTCCTCTGGTGCTCGCCCGTCGACCTCTGCAGGTCCCCGAATATCGCAGGCTCCGTCAGGCATTGACTAGCAGATGAGCACCGCATCCATCTAGTTTCCTCCTCCTCAAGTTCCGGCGGCGAGATCCCCTCTGCCACCGTCCAAATGGCCTCACCCTACCCACTGCTCTTCTCCAACCTCTTCTATTTATGTTCCCTATCTTCATGTGTATGTCTCGATTTCTCCCATCTAGCCTGCAGATTCTAAAAGCTTGCAGATTCTACGAGCTTGCCTCACTCTACACACTGCCTGGCGACCAAACGACGGTCTTGACGAGCTTCTGCGAGCCGAGCACGAGCTTAACCGAGCTTCGAACCGAGCCGATTTCGATCCTGCGAGGAAGCTCGAAGGCTACAGTAGGCTCGCTTGAGTTCGGCTCGAGTTTCTGTCGAGCTCGAGCCTAAGGTGCCTGAGCTCGCTCGAGCTCGGCTCGTTGACAGCCCTAGCCGTCTGGCCTAGCACCCTCGTGCAACCACAAGCCCCTGAATGGGCAGGGTTTGGAACCACACCCTACTAGTGATCGCCCGGTACCACCAGGAGGCAGGGAGTTGCAACCGGAAGCCAGGAGAAGATCTTGACGAGATTGGCGTCGGATCCGGCAAGTGAAAGTTGATGGCCATGATATTTATATTGATGTGAAGCCCCTGGTCATTGATTTTCCGGGGTGGTACCGAGGTGACACTGGGCAGATACGGGACCATTAGTATCCAGTCGGAACCAGGGCACTGGGAAAGACTGGGTACCTTGTGGAAAGTGTACAACCTCTGCAGATGATAAGAATCTATCCGGATAGCCGTGTTCCACGGTATTGGACAAACGCGAAAGCCATGGCCACACAATGATTAGACTTTGGCGTGAGTTATCCTTGGCGTGTGTGTGTTTTTGGAAAACGCCGGTTTGGAGCCGTGTGCTGGTTTCCTGCCAGCATTAAAACTTGGGAACTGGCGGGATGGATTGCATCTCCCCCAGGGCCAACCAACCCCACTATATTTAATTACTATACCTGACTTAGTTTGCGAACTGGTTTTGTTTTCAAAACCAACCTCTGCGTAAAATTGGCTTTCCGCCAATATGTAAACCTCCAGCCTTACCCTTGTTTACACCCTTGCATATAATTACCCCTTGTGTTAGGGTTTGCTGAGTACCTTATGTACTCACGCGTTTGCGTTTAATGTTTTTAGTGAGAGAAGTCTGCGTAGAAGACGACGACGTCTGGTTTTCGTTCTGCCTCTCAAGTCTGCTTGTGGCTTGGCCCGTGTTTCCGCTGTTTGTCTGCTCAGCCATTAGTTGGTCGGAAGGACTTGGATACTTCGGAATCCTTGTCGTACCGCCACTAAAGGCTGTTTATCAGGTACTATACTATTTACCTAATCAAGGTATGCTTTCAATTACCATATCTGTGTTCTTGTGCGTATCAGCTACTGATCCAGGGACTGATACATGATGCACAACATGCTCCAGAAATTGGGGTATGACAGAGTGGTATCAGAGCAATACTTGACTGTAGGACGAAAACCTAGGACTAGTCGCGCTCGAAAAAGACTATTTTCAAAACTATTTGCAAAATATTCCGTATCACCTTCCCCTTTTCTGTTTAAAAACCCCTCTGCTCCCTTCAACGGCAAGAAGAGAGCCTCACCCAGAGGCATCTGCGTGCAGAAGTCTTCAATTCAATGGACAACCACGACTATGTAATCATAGAAGTTCTGGCCTTTCAATGCCTCTGGGTGAGGCTCTCTTCTTGCCGTTGAAGGGAGCAGAGGGGTTTTTAAACAGAAAAGGGGAAGGTTATACGGAATATTTTGCAAATAGTTTTGAAAATAGTCTTTTTCGAGCGCGACTAGTCCTAGGTTTTCGTCCTACAGTCAAGTATTGCTCTGATACCACTCTGTCATACCCCAATTTCTGGAGCATGTTGTGCATCATGTATCAGTCCCTGGATCAGTAGCTGATACGCACAAGAACACAGATATGGTAATTGAAAGCATACCTTGATTAGGTAAATAGTATAGTACCTGATAAACAGCCTTTAGTGGCGGTACGACAAGGATTCCGAAGTATCCAAGTCCTTCCGACCAACTAATGGCTGAGCAGACAAACAGCGGAAACACGGGCCAAGCCACAAGCAGACTTGAGAGGCAGAACGAAAACCAGACGTTGTCATCTTCTACGCAGACTTCTCTCACTAAAAACATTAAACGCAAACGCGTGAGTACATAAGGTACTCAGCAAACCCTAACACAAGGGGTAATTATATGCAAGGGTGTAAACAAGGGTAAGGCTGGAGGTTTACATATTGGCGGAAAGCCAATTTTACGCAGAGGTTGGTTTTGAAAACAAAACCAGTTCACAAACTAAGTCAGGTATAGTAATTAAATATAGTGGGGTTGTTTGGCCCTGGGGGAGATGCAATCCATCCCGCCAGTTCCCAAGTTTTAATGCTGGCAGGAAACCAGCACACGGCTCCAAACCGGCGTTTTCCAAAAACACACACACGCCAAGGATAACTCACGCCAAAGTCTAATCATTGTGTGGCCATGGCTTTCGCGTTTGTCCAATACCGTGGAACACGGCTATCCGGATAGATTCTTATCATCTGCAGAGGTTGTACACTTTCCCCACAAGGTACCCAGTCTTTCCCAGTGCCCTGGTTCCGACTGGATACTAATGGTCCCGTACCTGCCCAGTGTCACCTCGGTACCACCCCGGAAAATCAACGACCAGGGGCTTCACATCAATATAAATATCATGGCCATCAACTTTCACTTGCCGGATCCGACGCCAATCTCGTCAAGATCTTCTCCTGGCTTCCGGTTGCAACTCCCTGCCTCCTGGTGGTACCGGGCGATCACTAGTAGGGTGTGGTTCCAAACCCTGCCCATTCAGGGGCTTGTGGTTGCACGAGGGTGCTAGGCCAGACGGCACATGAACCGGTCCTTATACGACCGAAGCAAGCATCTTCAATAGCTACCCTCCTGCGAGGAGTAGCGTCCCAGAGATAGCCTCCCCACTGAGGTCTACCTCGCTTGCTCCCGTCAAAAGCATACCCCCACTATGGGTTGCACTTACTATTCCCACCCATTTTTACTTTACACACTCATCACCAAGCACACGCACACATTTTCACAAAAAGCATGTGTATCAAGTTATTAAGTACACGGTGAATGAATCCTAAGCAGCATATTGATCCACTCATCATTGAGAATTAATGATGGTGGTTCCTAGGTTTATCAAGGGAATTAGGATAAGCAATATCAAGGCATGGCAATCAGCAATTACTTAGGTCATTCTAAGCATTTAAATCATCTTTAAATACCATGCATGCTTCATTTGAAATCAAGCTCTAAGTAGGATTATTTGCAAACATAGGTTCAACATGATCAATGGGAGTTAGGGCTTGCCTGCAAATCGCTTTCCTAATCTTTAAACTCTGACTCGAGGCTTGTTTCTCCGAGTTGGTCTTCGCGCTTGGAGTCCTCAGCAGCTCTTTCGAATTCTTCTGGTTCTTCCTCGATTCTCGCGTAACTAGCGCATAAAACAGTACGTATAAACTACCGCAAAAAGAAATAAAAGAGCAAAAGAAATAAAGATCGAGGAAAGCCAAATAAGATCCAAAAGAAACTTCGGTGAAGAACGAGAGACAAGAACCATGCATGATGCAGCATATTTAATGCAAAGCAGGTTACATGTCATAGGTGATATACCTGGCCTTGTAAGGGCCATATTCACCTAGACAAGTTATTAGTTATCTATTTTCTCTAATATATGAACATGGGTGTGTGGTTATGCACATGGTCTTCGTTGGGTGAACACCTTAGGGTGAAGATGAGGAGATGCATATGCTTGATTGATGGTGATTGCGTGCATATCTAATATGCAAGCTTCTATATTATTCCTATAAAAGAACATGCATGAATGCAGGCGATGGTATATGCAACGTGTGTACGTGATTATGCGTGATATGAACGCATGACTGCGGATAAGATGCCAAATTCAAATAAAGGAAGCTGGCAATTAAAATACCAGATAACTCCAATAAGATTCAAATAAAAGATCAATGATAAGAGCAGAGCAATAAATCAAAAGGGGTTGGGCGAGGATACTAGGTTAGGCTTGATCGAGCGAGGGTTGATTTAGGTTAGGTTCGAGATTTTGTTTGTGATAAGATAAGGGTACTAGGTTGGAAGCGGAATGGTACGGATGATCGCTAGGTTTAACGCTAGCGAGCAAAAGAATGAATAGGTTATTCAGAGGTGAAGTGGGGTGTGTGTTGCGATAAGAAGATATTAGGCAGAATAGCATAGTGTGGGTCGGTTAGATTAGGGTGAACAAGTACTCGAGACATTCGAGACCAATCATCGCATGATCTGTTAGGAATCGATATAATAAGTGAGGGTGTTTTGGGTGACATTAGGCGGAATAGCATCACAGGATGGGTTAGGTTTACATGCGCAGATATTTGCGACATGAGTGATCATCGCATGATCTGCTGAGAAAAGATATAGGGAGTGAGAGATATATTAGGAGGTAAAGATTTCTAAACCTAGTGTGGGGTTCCATGGATAGTACCATGAGGTACTTCGCGACTCCACGAACCCGTGGGCGCAAAAATCACCCAAAACGGAGTTCGGATTAAAAAGATATGGACATTTAAAGGTTGGAGGGTTAAATTGTAATTATAAAAAGGTTTTTGAGGGCTTAAGTGTAATTACAGAATACGTCCAGGGACCTATCTGTAATTATTAAAAGTTTAGGGGTCTAGGTGTAAAAAGACAGGGGTTAAAACATAATTACAGAAAAGTTTAGGTACTTTTCTGTAAAAATGCAGGGCTTAAACAAGATTATTGAAAAGGTCAGGGGCTTATCTGCAAAAGGTACAGGGCCCGGGAATTTATCTGGATTTTTGATTTATCTTTCAATTGGAAACCCCGTGAAATTGGTCCACTGAGGTCGTGGACCGGGATCGGGCGGTGGTCCACCGGTCCACGGTGGACCGGGGGCAAGGCCCGCGGTGGCGGCTCGCCGGACTTCTCGCCGGCGGCGCGCTGGGTGGACGAGGGGCGACGGAACCTCGTCGCGGACGATGAGCGCACGGAGGCCGAGCGATGGGTGGTACACGTCGACGACGAAGTTCAACGGAGCGGCCATGGCGGCTCGCCGGAGAAGAGGGTACGCCGGCGAGGAGGGGGAAAAACGGAGTTCACGCGCGTGGGACCTGTGCACGCGGTCGTGAGGGTGCGCGAGGGCGTGGCGAAGGCGACGCGCGCCTCGGCTCGGGCGGATGCGGCCGGAAGGACGGTCGACGACGGGGGGGTCCATGGGTGGCGAGGTCGGCTCGGTGATAAGCTCGCGCGAGGGGAGTGGAGGAGAAAGGAGAGGGGGAGAGAGGAGAGGGGGTCGCGGTGAAGCTCACCTAGCGTTTAGCGGAGCCGGAGAGGGAGAGGAGGTGGCCGGCGTTGGCGCCCGGGTTCATCGGAACCCTAGCCCCGTGGATGGCGCGGCTCCGGGTTTGGGGGCTTGGCTTGGAGCGTGGAGGATACGTCTGGGAGCGGTGCGGCTCGGAGGGACTCGGCAAGGCGGAAGGGAGAAGGGGCGCGCGTCCGCGGCGACATGGGAGGGCGCCGGAGAACACATCGAGGCGAGGAGAGAGGAGGAGGGGAGAGGAACTCGCGGAAGAGAGGGAGAAGCAGGGCGCGGCGCCCTTTTATCGTCGATGTAGGTCGGTTCGGCACAGGAAGGCGGTGGCGCGACCGGACAGCGGCTCCGGCGGAGGCGGGTCGGCGGCCGGGGCCCGGGCGCGGCGGCGCGCCGCGTGGGGAAGAAACCCGATAGGTGGGGCCCACCTGTCGGCGGGAGGAGGAGGGCGCGGGCTGGAGCAGGCCGCGAGGAACTGGGCCGAAGCAGAGATGATGGGCCGGTGCGCGGGGGAGATAGAGAAGAGGGGGAGCTGGGCCGAGGGGGAGAGAAGAAAAGGATACGGCCCGGGAAGAGTTTGGATAAGGAAAAGGTTTAAACTATTTCTAGGATTTGAATTTGAAGGGATTTCAAATTCAAACAAAAACAAAGGTTTGATCAAACATTCAAAACAAATCCAATAAAACACGAATATGCGTATGGTGAAGATTGTGCAGGTTTTAAAATTCAAACGTTTTGAAAATTGAATGTGCCTTAGCTCAAACTAGAACAAATTTATTTAATTTGTTGTAAATTCGAAAATTTCAAATTTTAGTGAACTTTTAAATGAACACAAGCACTTGAGCACATATTTTATATTTCAAAAATTCCAAATTTAAACTAGGTTCAATTATTTAGTGAAATTTTATTTTGGAAAATTCATGGAAGGTGAGAGTTTAGAAAAGGTTCAAATTTGGAGTGATTTTTGTCCCTTTTTTATCTTTATTTATTTATTTATTTTTCTTCTTTTCCTTTTTCTTTTGGCTCTGAAAAGTAGGGTATTACATAAGCAAAGCTAGGCTTCAATCTTGTTTTGTCAACAAGACAAAACGACCAGGACCAATCCGAACTGAGCAAGGGCTGGATGGATATCCATCCCTAATATAGCGTGCCATATCTTCCTCCATTCTCTTCTGTTCAGTGGTGCTGCCAGACCCTACTTTTGAATCTTCGGAAAAAACACACAACTCTTGAAATTAGTGATGCGGAACAACCCGCTCTTCTGAAGATCTCATCACCAGTTCAAACCATCTTTAGTAGGTAGCAGTGCATTCTCTCAATTAAATCCCTTATATAGTAAGATTGACTGTGGAACCAATCTTTTACTAACTGTTCATGACAACTGCAGTTCATTATGGTTTGACCCTTTGATGGAATCTTCCGGGCACAAGTCAATCGACATGCCAATCAACCAACTACTCTTAACAAAAAAAAGTAGCGCCCCTAGACAAAATAAATATACTCCACAAAAATAATTAAAACCTCATTTTTACTACCAATGTAGAACTTCTTATTGTTCTTAGCCCTGTTATCAAATAAAAAAAGTAAATGAATAAATGACTTCTGTTATCACCTATATGAAAAAGAAAACAAAGGAAAGCGCATTGCACCATCTTATAGCAAATACAAGGTGCTAACAAGTTGTCACAAAATCCGTCAACAAACAATGTTGCAAGGTGACAATATGATTCAAAAAAAGTTCAACAGGTAACAAAAAAAATGTCCTTATTTGTATCGTTACATAACCATTTATATAATTATAATATAACACAAATGATAGTTTCTCCTGAACACCAAAAAAAGATTAAAAAAAAAGGAACAACATTAATATGAACATATACAAGTAAGATGCTTTGTTTACTATTGCCAAGACGTATAGATGAGATTGGTCTCCGACTCTTCCCTGCAACTCATCTTACTCGTTGATCTTCCTGAAAACATTAATTAAATACCTTAGAAAGGTACAACAGCAACTTTAAGAGGAGGACATGGAATGCTCGTGTCTTGGAAATGTGAGAATTCCTCATTCTTTTGAAAATTAGTGCAAGGGAAAATATAACCACGCAAGCCTAATCTCTCTCTACTAAGTCAAGAGATCTAAAGTTAAACTCATCCTCGAGTGCACATTATTGTTCATCGAGTGCAGACACGTCATTATGGTCAATTCCATCAATGAATTGATGAACCTAGAGACGAGACGAGAGAGGTACCCTACTATGACACTATATTACTTCAATGTAATATACATTTAAAGTTAAACTTTTGTGGTATAAGCAATTAGTCTTTCATATTATATGTGATGTATATATCTCATTAAGTAATAGGAGAGAAAATTGCATTGGATCTAGCCATAAAGATCCCGCCTGACCCTAGTTCGACTCTCATCTCAACCACAATCTCAGTCACGGATATGTGCAAGGGAGATTTAAACACAGTAGGGGACAATCAACTGCATCCTACATTAAAAATATGCATGGTCTGAAAACAGAGATATGGCATACTTTGTGAAATAAGTGTTCCACACTCTGTATACCAACTAGTATAAATATGATAATATGAGACGTGGCATTGATAAAAATCGTGAGTGATTTTCTCAATAATATCAAACATAAAGAATCAATTAATCAAATAAAATATAACAACATTGTATTCTTGAATGCATACACAACTGAGCACATGTCCTTGAAAGAATGAAAAATAAAATCAACTCACAAGAGTGTGGGTAGGTACAAAAAAATGCTATAATAAATTCCAAACGAATTAGTTGGTTCCTAGGCGCAAGGTTTTCTGTGCGGACCAGAACTTAGAGGCATCTCCCTCGTAAACGCAGACACGCGCCACTTTGGTCACCATTTTCCATGACTACAAGAATATGTTATATGCCTCCTTGCACCCGCTGCTGACGGTGGCGCGCGTCGTCGTCTCGAGGGAAGCCTCTTCCCAAGAGCAAGCCCAACGCGTAGTCTTGTAGCGGTTTGTGTCAGAAAAATCCAACATGGAGGAAAGAGAACGGAAGAGAGAGACGATGCTTGTCGCAGCTGCGAGCGCCGGCGACCAGACGCGTTCAAAGCAGTTGTGGGCCAATTATGGCATCTTTGGGTGGCTGTGAATGGCTGTGGAGAAAGAGATGGGACCCATACCAGAGAAAACAATAATGTATCTTCAGACAAGGCGTTGGAGGCTTTGGGCTTCACACCTGATGCGAGGATGAGTTGGCTCGTCGCATCCCTGAGCGCGTTGGCCTTGCTCTAATGGATAGGATTCTCTAACACCGGATGTCCCAGGCTGCACGCTGGCTCTATGTCATTAGTCAGAGTGCGCTCCAAGTCCAACTCTGGTGTTGCGCCAATGCCTTGGCCACAGTGGCGGAGCTGGGAGGGGGGGGGGGGGGGGGGGCGGCAGGGGCCATGGCCCGCCCCCCCCCCCCCCCCCCCCTATCGGCGGGAAAATTTCTGAAGAGCCCCTCTTCAGGGCCCCGCCCAGAGGAAAGGAAACGACGGCCACCTGCCATGGGTGGAGGCGAGGAGCTCAGAGGACGGGGCTAGACGAACTCCACGAAGGAGAAAGACAGCGAACCGTTATTGGGCCATGGACCGTTAGACTTCATTTGGTTTTGTTGCTTGCCGGTCCGTAGCTCGTAGGCCTATTCTTGGTTGGGTACAGGTGTGACCTGTGGGCTGTGGCCTGTCATGTGAAAGCCAACTGCAGGCCTGCAGCTCTTCTACGTACACGAAGGTTACTATGAGAGTCCATTGCTGTTAGTTTTCTACAGGTTGTTACATGCAAAGTGAAAGGTTCAAACGACAATGTATACAGACTAATTTTATTTCTATAAAATTGCCTATCATATTCTCGCACCTATAATTGTCTATTCATATGCACCGGCCCTGCCCAAATGCGTTTTCGCTGCCTTCCACCTTTCTGCTCGTCGTCAGAAAGTTGTAAGTTTTGTATTAATTTTGTATCATGTACCAGTATCAAACTCAAACGAGAAGATTAGGAAGATATAAAGTCTTTACTTAATTAGTTACTTAATATAAGATGGAATCATGGTTTAGTTGTTTGCGCAAACAGTGAGAAAATGACAAAAAACTGTCATTTTTTTATTCGCAAAAAAAAAATTGCCAAATATTTTAAGTTTAATGTTGACTGTGTTCCCCGGCCCCCCTTATATTCTTGTCCAGCTCCGCCACTGTTGGCCAGCCACCGGGACATGTACCGATGTCTGGAGTACATGAGATTCCTTAGAGCAAGGCCAACGCGTGCGCCCATGCACGCGTTAGGCCGTCCAACGCCTCGACCATTTACGCCACTTCAAGGGTCCTACTCCTACCACGTACAGGTGAGAGAAAGGTTGGGAGAGATGGCAGGCCCCATGAGTGCATGACGCGATCGTCGCTCGCAGCATCGACAAGGGTTGTGTCAGAGATCATTTTTCTCTCATTCACGTTGGAATTTTCTGACAAGAAACGGCTACAAGACGAAGCAATGGACTTGCTCTTAGGGCAATAGAAGGAAAGAGATCAGAGGGAGAAATGTAGGTAAGCACGTGCCGCCGCGGCAAGCTACAGGCTGCAGCGGAAGAGCGAGCACAGGTGGTCGCTACCACCATGTAGGCCTGAAAACCGTGCGATCGCGCTCGTCCAACTGAGATTGCGTGCATTGATTGGTCGCTGGTCGTTGTCGTAGGGTGCAGGACCTGTATTCATGGCGGAGGCCATGACTGGAGATCAGGAGAGCAGAGCGTGGTGCAGCGGGAGTCGATTGTGAGCCGGGCGTCAGTTTTGTTCAGGTTGCGTCGATGGCTGGACGGTGAATTCCTCCTCGCAACGCGCCCTGTCTTCTTGTGTCTGCACTAATTCCCAATACGGCAATACTTAACAAGCAGAGCAGAGGAGCACACTAGTTCAGAGCACCAACTAGAAAACAACAAGCAAGCACGTTCGACTGACCTAGACAATGAACTGTAACAAAGAGATGAACAAATGAAATCGATCTAGCCAATTGTTACAAACATCACACAGATTGATCATCTCGCCATGAAAAATCAGCGTTACAACCAACAGATTCAGATTAATCTTTTACATACAACCAATGGAGTTAACTGTTACAGAGATCGTCTGGTCTAGCTACTCATCATCGTATCAACATGGTATGGCGCAGGGGACGCGCGCGCTCCTCCATATGTCTTCAGTCAGGATCAGGCGTAAAGGAGGCCAAGTGCGCCGCCAGGATGCGGGCAGGACATGAACGGGCCGTCGAGGAGCAGCTCGTCGACGGTGACCCCGCTAGCAATTGCCGCGATCACGTCTTCTTCAGAGCACGGACCACCGTCTTGATGAAGGCGTCCTTCTCCTGCTGCTGCTGACCGTCGTCGAACAGACCCAAGAATCTCATGTAGAAAGCTTCGGGGTCCTCACCGTCGGGGACTCGGAGCGTCTTCTCGTCGTCCTCCTCATCCGCCATCATGATAGCCTCGACCTCTTGAAACGACATCTTGCCGTCCATGGCTGCCGGTGCGTGCTCCGGCTGCGGCTGGCTTTCCGCGGCCTCCACGTGCTGTGTCGTCTCCACGAACTCCGGAACCGCCATGTGATCGTCGCGTGACAGTATGTCGCGTTCAACGTCCTCTGCGAACATCATGACATCGTCGTCGTCGGAAACGCGCAGCCGCGGGCTGGGCGTCGCTGCCTCGACGTGCTCCTCATCATCCGTCGCCTTCCTTTTGCAGCCCGAGTTAGTTGCCGATGACGACGTGCAGGAAGATGAAGGCGCTCTGGATCGGCCAGGCCCTCGAGGCGACCTGTACACTTTGCACAGAACGATGTCGCCGGCTCTGGTTTCCTTGACGACGCTGTACTCGGCCATGATCCATCCCGGCTTCTCGACCACGCCCGGCGCCGTTCTGACATGGTACGAGAACTTCTGGACGAACCCGCCAGCGGCGCTTCCTTCCACCGCCACGGCGCTGCCCTCCGAGTGCCAAGACTCCTTGCCGCTGGTGCCGTCGATGGTTCGCGACCTCCGCTTGCCGCCGCAGCGCGCCGGGCTGAAGAAGAACCATTGCATGCCATCTCCGGCGTCTCTGGAGGGAACGCGTGCGGGCGTGAGATTGCGGACCAGATCATGCGGACGGGCGGAGTAGACGTCGGTGTCGTGGAATAGGTAGGCGCTGGCGTCGTCGCCGATCTTGCCGCTGTTGATCTTGGCGCGCAGGTAGCGGTCGACGAGGTTGGCATTGCTGGGGGTGAAGGAGTGGTCTTCTGCGGCGACGGCCATCTCCGTCGAGTGGATGATCGAGAGGGCGATCCGATCGACTCGAGACGTGTCCCTGCTTGCTAGGGCACGCCTTTCTTGATCAGTGGAAGAAGGGTTGAGAAAGATGCAGCGATGGCGATCCCTGGGGGCGCGCTCTTTTATCAAGGGGTCGACCGGCTGCAGGGAGGAGCAAAGCGCGTTTGTTTTGGCGCGAGATGAAAATTAAGAGCGTCGGATTTAAGCGACCGATCGCGTTTGTTTCTTCCCGAAAGGAGTTGCTGCCTGAATCGAATCCGTTCCAGACACCGTAGCTGCTGCCGTGACTGGCAAGCTGATGAATCGACAGGGCGCTTTCACGCTGACGCCACGGACGCCTTCATTCGCCGTGGACGCACGTTGCCGAGGAGCTTGGCGTATCGCGTTCCGCACGGCGAGCTCTTGCGCCGAGACCAGGCTTGCCATCCCTTAACGCGTGAGCCTCGACGAGACCCTGCTTTGGAGCAGGGTCTGTTGCCGCGCGCAGACGACGTACGGTGGCTGATCGAGAGCAGAGGCCAAGGCATCGCTGTCGCTGATATGGGGGAGGAGTGGCTCGACGGCCATGCCGGTGGCGCGCTCGACGGGGTCGACGTCGCCGGGTAAGCTGTACTGGCCCTGCAGCGACAGCGTGCTGCCGCGGCGAACACGACGGTGATGGCCGAGACGTAGTTGTCGTCCGCCATGTCGGAGCCGACGAAGAAGCCCCGGTACCGTCCAGGCCGTGCGCCCGTGCCCGTGCTCCATGCTCGCATTTCCTCCTTTGGTCGCGGCCGCTGCCCGGCGTGCACCCGCTGTCCACGTATGTAGAATTGCGTTCTACCGTCCGATCGCGATCAGCCTACGATTACATGCCCGGGTAAAATCGTGTGCCGGTGCGGCGTTGCCGCTTGTACGGCCCCGTTGGCGTGGTGGCCTCCCGTTCCCGGTGTCTCCTGTGCCGCCACGTGCCGTCCGTCGTTTCGTCGCTCCCGCGAGTTAATGCCGGTGGGTGAGGCCGTCCTCGCTCCTTCCTCCCAGTTTCCCACCCGCCTCGCCTCGTCTCCTCCGTCGCCGCTGCATTTCGTCCCCCTCACGCCCGCTCGTCGATTCGCCCCGCTCGGTTCGTCTTTCTCGCCTTCGATTGATCTGTTCGCTCGATCCGTTCCTCCGCGTGCTTCCTTCGTGTCGTTGTGGGGTTTGCTGGCCGCGGTTTTTCCCCCTCTCCTCGTTGCGTTCTCGTCGGCCGCGTTTCAATCCGGTCGCCGGTGAGCCGCCGGCGGATGCTCCTGCTTGATCTGGCGTTCGATCTGCCCTCCTGTGTTCTTCTTGTGGCGTTTCGTCGCTTTTTCCGGTGTTTTTCTTACGGGGACCGGTCGATGTTGAAGGGTTTCCTCTTTTTCCCCTTTTCTCTGCTGTTTGTTTTGCCGGATTGGAGCTCCAGGCGAAGGTGACCGATGCGACGGAGGGCGTCGTCGGCGCCGGCATCATCCCCGGGGAGTGCGACGTGGTCGGCGCTGTTGAGCAGGACGAGGACCACCACCGGCGGCCCGATCATCGCTGCTACGGTGGCGCCGACGACCCTCAACGCCAGCGGCACGCGTCAGGGCGTGGGTGTGTTGCGCCGACCGCCCGGGGCTGCTGTCTGACCTGGGCTGCGCCGTGCGGGCAGCCAGGCGCCAGCGCGCTCCGCGTCCTCGCTAAGATCGAGCCCGTTGCCGGCCGGACATGCAGCGTCCTGGAGCTGGACGTCTGCGACGGTGACGATGGCAACTGCCACTTTCCACGCCGTCATCCTTCGGGTGAGTTCTTTCCCTTCTCTCTGTCTCTCTCTCTCTCTCAGTTCAATTGGGTGCTTGCAACCTGTCGACAGATTGCCAAGGGAAGATGACGGTAGCGACAAGTCTGCACTCTGCACCAATTACATCACATCCTCCCATTTTGTTAAATTTTGTATGTACTGCATCATGCATTGAAGGGTCTGATATGAGTTCCATGTCTCATGACAGCATGAGACAATTTTGTTATGTCGGCAAGCCTATTTATTAAATAGGCATTCAGAAGACATGTTTATCTACATTTGAGAAAGGCATCAATAAACATCCAGGCATCAGTTGATGTCATGCCTTGATTTCAAGTTCACTTGGCATCTTCTTACCTCTACCAAATATATAATTACTTATGGTACTGCTTTCATCTATGTTTAGTCACTCCATTGTTGCATAAAAATCCATAGTGATTTCCTGCTATCATAATATACGTAGTATTCTTCAGTGTCTTTGCAGAGCAGATAAGGTAAATCATGAGAGGGTTACTCTTTATTTAGTAAGGCTTATGCCCTTCTTTCTAATTTTTCAATTGCAAATTACCTGCAACTGTGCAGTCTTATGAAGGTTTGCTTTGATTAACATCTCCATGGAAAGTTACACAGCTATGTTCCATGTCACAGATATTCCATCATTATTCTTTATAGATATGGTTACTTGCCGATGATGTGCATTTTTGTCTTTCCGTTGATATTTTACTGTCCAGAGCACGATGTTAGTCGAAAAGAGATCAATTTTGTTTTATAAGGCCATGTTGGGTTGATAGACGGTTCATAATGATATTCATCTATGTAATTAGCAAATATTTTGTGCCATTGCCCATGTCATAGCTTATTCTAATATTTTTGTGCTAAATGTTTGAATATTAGACTCTTGTCAGTATATGGCCTTGCGATACCACAGAGAGCTTTTCTTCAGAAATAGTGAAGCATCAATTGATGCACTTTTTTTGTTATTTTCATCTCTGTCCTGTTAACAATGTTTAGGATATTTATTTGTTGGTGAAGTTTTTGATGCATTATGTACAACCTTCCTCTTTTTTGAGGAATCCTTCTCCTTTTAGCAGCCTCTTGTTTTCTTCAACCTGTGTGTTTTTAAAATTTTACATGCCTAACTAAGTCACTGGTATTTTTCCCGTCGTCCTCATGTATATTCAGTGTTTGATTGGATATGCTAAAACTTCTCTCTCTCTCTCTCTCTCTCTCTCTCTCTCTCTCTCTCTCTGGCTGTAGTTCACTGATTTTTTTAATTAACAGTTAACATCAGATATTTCATACTTTATTGAGCCAAGATTGCTTCCAGTATGGTCTCAAAAGGGGAAAAAAAAGATAGCTTCCAGTATTACATTGTAATTTCCAGATGGGGTATGTTTTTCTTATTATGAAGCCAGCATATATAGACGTTTGGCCTTCATTACTGGCTGCATATGAATAACAGCTGTTTTGACTCCCATGCCATCAAATTCATGTACCTGGTTTGCTAGATTTTTACGAGCAATTTGCTACTGTTTCCAGCATTGCTTCTTTCTCAGTTATTCTGTTTCCAGTTGTTTTATAACCATATCTTTTTGGCACTTTGCAACTGAGACAGCGATGATGTATTTTTCAATCATCTTGAATACAGGAAAGACTCTTTCCAGGAACATATAAGCTGATAAAATTGAAGAGTACCTTATTATACCAAACATATAAGCTGATAATTTTTTTACTGTCGTGGAAAGACTATTTGTACCATCTTGTTAGTGCTGTAAATAGATAGATCATAGATGACTGCTTCTTCAATTCTTCTTTCAAGTAAATATTACTTTCTCTTTGTCACATTCCATATTTTCAATGTAAGTAACATAAACAGCTAATGAAGATATTTGGTGTCAGTAGAATAGCTACTCCCTGCCACGATATGACTACGTCTTTCTGAACTATATATTTGGCTCCAAATTTGTTATGGTTCAAAATCCAATACATGTCTTGGATTAGTTTTGGGTTAGTCCTCGACCATACATCTTTTTCTTCTTTGTGACAGGAAATGGATTAGTCTTGGATTTGAAATGCTGCAAATAATTGTGAATTTAGCAGTCATAAGTGTTCGTTTTGTTCGAAAAAATGGTAGCTCTGACCTTGTTTATGATTGGGTAGGTTCCGGAACTGAAAATGGCAACAGTTGGGAGTCCATCTACATGTGAGCAATCTATCTATTGCCTCTGCTTGATTTTTGTATGAACAAGCAGAATTGCGTCTTGTATGTAGGGAGTGTTGAGGATTGTGTTAAGAAAGACACATAAGGTAATTTGTGCAATATTTTTGTGCCCATATTACAATGTTCTTAGACTGTCCCATCTGATGTTTAGGGATAGGCCAATTTGTTGCAGTAACTGCACATCATTTTCCCCCCTATGGCCGGTTGGAGGATAAATCATTATGCCATTCTCTCTCTCTCTCTCTCTCTCTCTCTCATTTGGTCATTAAAGAAGTGAGATTAATTGACGGGTCACCCATTGTTGTTCAGTAAGGTTGATATATCATTTCAAGATACCATTCAAAAACTGTTGCCCACTTTTTGTTTTGGAACTGAGACATAATATCCATAAGAAACTTTCTTATGGTAAATGCATTTTTGTTCATTATTCCATCCGGGATGAGTTATCATTGCTTCATCATTCCTTGCGATGTGTATAATAACTTTAAGAGTTTTCTCACCCTTTTCATATGTACAAAAAGAATGGAAATAAATACTAGCCATTGACATGCCCTTTTGAGGCTTTGAATTTCATTTTGTATAGTATCTTGTCACCAATATTCTATTTTAGAAAATTCAAGCAGTGAAAGATGTTGTCAATAGTTCGTATGGTGATCTAACATTTCTGCAAAAAGGGACTATTGCTATTGCAAAACTTAAAGCTGATGCTTTCTGTAGGAACTGCAGTCTTAGGTAGAGTATTTGTCCATTTCTCCTCTATTTGTTTTGGCGATAGATACATGCTAGCAATAGGTTCTGTGTGCAGCCTATGTAAGGTTGTCTACCAATGTTATATTTAACTTTTAAGGAAAAAAAGGTTTACGGGCAATGTGCAACATGTGAGGTTCAGATTTTATGCCCTCTATGATCGAGCACTGATCGTTTGTAGCAAGCCATTGCAAGAATAAACTGAAAATTTATGCTTTCTGTTGATGAAATGTATGCCTACTGTTCTAGGTTAGTGTATATTTTGTCTTCATCTGTTTTCTTTCCTTATTCAGATACCTTGGAAATCAATCCCTTAAGTGTTTTTCCTTATAAATCTGGTGCATCTTGCTAATTCAAGACAATATTTTGTCTTCATATGTTTGCCTTCAATCGATGTGCAGTTTAGTATTTACTTTTAGGTATTGTGGCAAACAATTGTTACTGGCATTTCTGAAGTACTACTATCTGAAATCTGTTTCATTGACCAAAAATGTGGTTTTCTCACCAGGTTTGCTAGCTACCACCGATCAAAATGCCACTCCGGAACTACACAACATGGAACAGAAGTTGATCAAAAAAAAAAAAAACATGGAACAGAAGCATCTCCCACAACCCTGGTTTCTGTTATAGCAAAGAAGCTGTTAGATGAGTGGACTTTAGAGTACTATGTTGTAAATAGTTAATATTTCCATTTTAGGGTAATGCTCTCGGTGTGGTACACAATGCTGGTATCTGATGTACTGGAGTAGGTGATTTCGTACTACTATGTACCAATATTTTTATGCTAATTTATACCGTTCTGACCCCTGTACGTATCATAATGATTATGTAAGCAATGCTTTCTCAAATTCACCATTGCAATACGTTCTTTGACGAATAGTTTTGCCGTTTCATTTTAGTACGCATCTTAAAAATAACTCTGCAGAATCAGATGTCCCGATCCGACGATCCCCTCTGTCATTCTAAATGATGTACTGAGTCCTCAAGCGGCGCGCGAAGGCGCGCCGTATGCCACTAGTTTTCACGGTGCGGCCTGGACTTCGCGCGGCGCTGCCGGCCCAAACAAGGTTAAATTTGCGGAGGACGCGTGCAGGCCGTGAAAGAACACCGGCCCGGGGCGCTGCCAACGCAAGAGGCGCTCAGTCCAACAACACTGGCGTTCGTCGTGAAATGGAACATTTTCACGGTGCTTCACCGACCTCGAACAGGGCCTGACCAAAGAGTGACGAATCAGTCGAGCCCTAGTGAACGCCGAAGATTAATTGGCCCATTTCAAGCAAAAAGATTGCTCAAGTTTTGTTCGTGCACGATATATGGTCATGTACTGGTGACGGTGAGGGAGGGGTGACACACACCGTGCGTAGCATCCACCTCCGGACGAACTGGTCCAGCAAGCACTCCCTGCAGGAAAAAGGAACAAGCTGCTTTCGCACGCATGCGGGAAAGCCTCATCAAGCTATGGCGTCTACGGCCACGAGAGGGAGGGTAGCTTCGTGCCGACGTGCCGTGGTGGCGCTGGCGACTTTTAATTTTGCCGTGCGTTACTTGAATCCCCTGTACACTACTCTAGGAGCTTTAAGAATCCTATACTAGATGGCTCCTACATTCTTCTTCAGCTTTAGAGCAAGGCTTATGAATACGCCGGCAAGCGGGCGTCGAGCGGCCGAGCGTTGGCGGTGGGACCCGCAACTTTTAATGCGCTCAGCAAGACGTGGAAGGATTTAACAAGGGAGTGTTGCTCAGCTGCCCATTTCGCCGGCTTGTGCCGGCGTTTCGTGAGTCGCTCGCTGCTCTCTCTCTCTTATTTTCTCTCCCTTCCTCATTGGTCTGCGCCGGCTGAAAGATGCCCATAATACTTGCTCTTAGTGCTGCGCGTGATATCAACAGCTTCGCATTGCAGCATCCATCTACGTTCTCTATATATTCAGTAATTAATGATTCTGCTGTTGGAAATGGATCGAACAAAATCTAGGAGGCGATGCTTCGCATTGATTATTATATTGTATGATTCCACATACCAGATGTGTGGTTTTGTAAACTAGTTTTCGCAGTCCACTGAACGACACCATATGGTATACTTTGTCTCTCGGTTCTCCGTGCCGTCCACAACCACATTGGATTCCAGCTCAAACTCATAAATAAGTTTGGGGGCGAATTGCTCCTTTGGTGATGTCAAGTTGGTTTTGCACATGGACAAAAGGAAGCAAACGTAGTCGCACTGTCACATTGACTCGCGTATACACCGGCAGAGGAAGTTGCCTTTTTTATTTTGTCTCCATCCTTAATCAACTTTTTTCTACAAGGACGATATATCTGATGGTTGAAATGGCCATCAATCAAGATACAAAAGCATCCAACAACAAATTAATTAGGTTATATACATGTAAAGAAAATTACGTTGGACAATTTAACTACGGATCAATTTTCAACAATTGTGCTTGACAAAATCACATTTCACGCAATGGTCATCACACCAGTCTACTATATACACTTGGAAAAAAACTAAGTTAGATCATAAATCAAATTGATCAAATTTCGGCACCTGTCAAAAAATCTTATTTTATGCGGCAAAGATCATGTGTCTACACAATGTGGTAAGTAATACATTTAAAGAAGATAATATTTAGATATAATACCTTAAATACATTATTTTTTATATGCAATTGCTCTACAAGAATCTCATTTTACACGAGAACGGTCATCTGACTAGCCACGCGCTACTCCAATTTGTAACCGCTCCGCGGGTGGTTTACATGCATCAGTGTCCACAAGTGGATGAACGGTTGGTGGACCAAGCAAATAGCCATGCCCAAAATCTGCCACTAAACCCTCTGTGCAGATTATTGCCTAATCATTTCACTTCTCTCTTAAAACCACACACCGCTATAAAACACCCAAACACTCTCCCAATCTCTTCCCCAGGAGATCCCTCTCCTCTCTCTCTCATCTTCCTTTTTTCCTTTGCCATTTTCCAAGACACACGCCGAGAGAGAGGCCTCCTTTTATCCTGCCTGCCACGTCCGAGGAAAAAGAGTGGCAACCTTTGGGAGCCAAGAAGACCAGTTCTTGCAGTGCCAAGCACTAGTACTACTTGTGTAGGAGGAGGAGCAGCTGCGGGGGCGCAGAGTAGGCCGCCGTTTCTCGCGATCTTGAGATGGGAATCCTCTGCGTCGGCACTCCGTCCACCCTGCTCTGCGGGGAGGACAGGAACAGCGTCCTCGGCCTCGGCGGCTGCAACGAGCTGGCGGAGGTCGAGAGTGGCCTCGATTTCTTCGACGCCGCCGGCGCCTTGTTCCCGGTGGACACCGATGAGGTCGTGAGGGAGCTGATGGAGAAGGAGATGGACCATCTGCCTCAGGCAGGGTACGCGGAGAGGCTGGAGCAGGGAGGATTGGAGGCCTCTTGGAGGAAAGACGGCATGGATTGGATTTGCAAGGTGAAATAAGGAAACATAAATCTCTAGAATTTATTAGTTTGTCCCATTTCATTCCTTTTGTTGGACGACATGTTGATTGATTTTAGGCAGTTTGTTGCATTATCTCTTTGACTTTGTGTGAACCCAATTTTGGATGCGTGTCATGCGTCCTGTGGCTTCTTGACGATTTGACAACCACGAGACAGCAATGAGTCTGTCACCACCCATTGTTGGCGTTTTTATTTGGACAAATTGTTTTAAGTAGAAACTGACGAGATGCTGATATTGTCTTCTCTCATGTGAGTTGCAGGCCCATTCTTACTACAACTTTGGACCACTCAGTCTTTGCCTTGCCGTGAATTACCTGGATAGATTCATCTCATCGTATAATCTCCCAGTAAGAATCAGAACATGTACATAGGTTGATTGCTTACTGTGTCCAGTTATCTCATGTTGATCGATGCATTTTCTACTTTGTTTGTTCTTGTTGTAGCATGACAAGCCTTGGACGCAACAGTTATTGTCAGTTGCTTGCCTATCTGTTGCAGTCAAGATGGAGGAGACAGTGGTCCCTCTTCTTGAGGACCTTCAGGTTAAGGAGATGTTACAGCATTGCAATGTCCAGAGTAATTTTTCAATGATCCATCGATGAATTTCCTAAAATATTAATATATGTACAACAGGTCTGTGATTCGAAGCCTTTGTTTGATGCAAAGCTTATTCGGAGGATGGAGCTCCATGTCATGAAGGCCCTGAACTGGAGAATGCAAGCTGTGACACCGTTTGCTTTCATCAACTACTTCCTGGACAAGTTCAATGGAGGAAAGCCACCAAGTTTTGCACTGGCCTCACGGTGCGCGGAGATTATAGTTGGCACTATGAAAGGTTTGATTGACATTGACCTTGTTGCTTGATGATCTAAAAGGGTTCCATAGATTTACCTGCATTGCGTAAGGCAGAATGTTTTGGTGTACTGACTGGAATATCTTTGTGCAATGGATTTTACAGGATCTGCATTCCTGTCATTCAGACCTTCTGTGATTGCTGCGGCGGCGGCATTGGCTGCGGTTTCTGAGAACCAGATTGTTGGCTTGGGGGATGTTCTGGCAACATTTGAAATTCCTGTAAATAAGGTATGCCTTGTTTGACTTGTACAGAGGACTGATCAATGTGTCATTGCTATCTGCATTATTTCTCAAAATATTAACAGTTCATCTTCCATTTGCAGGAGATGGTTGTGAGATGCTATGAGCTGATGCAAGGACAGGCTTTGGTGAAGAGAGTGCACAATGGAAGCCCTTCAGTCCCACAGAGCCCAATTGGTGTGCTGGACGCAGCATGTTTCAACTTTAGGAGCAATGATGCAACACTAGGATCGTCACAGTCAAACAATGAGGCCTTGATTCCAGCTTCCAAGAGGAGAAAGCTAAGGATATCACCAATCTGATTAGGGCACATACCGTACATATATCAGCTGGCAGCATCACATTGTGGTTTGTTTATTCAGTGATCATCTTTTCTCAGAGCTCATCAGGAGATAAATTATATGGCACGAAAGGATTCAGTGAAAGACTATAGCAAGTAGAGAAGAGTGGTGGTAATAAGTTGGTACCAGCTTCTTGAACTCTGAGAAGAAAGGAGAGGAGGAAGGCTTCTTTCTCTGGCAATTTTGCAACTTCCTCATCTTCGTCTTTGTCTTATCCATTTTCTTCCCCCCCCCCCCCCCCCCCCCCCCCTTTTTTTTTCCCCTATCCGAAGGCATTTGCGGAAGGTTGTTGTGGATATGAGATTAGAGATGTGAGAATGAGAGAGATAAGTCAACAAAAATGATTTTCAGTTTTGTTCCTTGGCAATATAAAAAAACATATTGCTGTGAGAAATTTTTGTTGTTGATACAATAATATTTTCTTCGTAGTCTTGTACAAAATGTGTGCCCATTCACCAATCTCATCCATCAATGCATTCGTGAGTGCTTGTCTACTTGTCATACCTCATATTGTTTCTGAAGATAACCAATGCTACAATAGAAATCTTGGTTTGCCTTTGTGGGGGAAAAAAAAGAGGAAGACAAGCTGCTGTATGCTTGTGATATGGAGAAGTATAAGCTAATCTCCCTTCCACTGAGAAAGAAGGCATTAATAGTCATGGCCACAACAAATGATCCAACCATGCCCAGCTATGTCTTTGTCAATGTTTTGGTTCTTGTTTTTAGTTCTTTGTCCCTTTTCGACTTTCAACATTGCCATCTGATGAGCTTTCAGGATTACACCTGGATTCTTGGTTGCTTCAGCCATCTCAAATAAAGCAGTAAAATTCAGAAACAGTCATGTCGTCCTCAACAACAAGCAACTGTTAATGGACGTCTTACATATGTGATTCATCTCCATATTAAACATAAACATCGCTATCTGTCACTGAACTTGGGCTGTGATGTTCAAGAACTAAGCCATAGGATTTGTAGTACATTTGCTAATGAAAGTGATGGGGGTTGATTGATTCAATAAATTCACCAAAAGGAGCTGGTGAAAAGCCTGCATTGAAGATTTATTGGAGCCTGCAGCTCTTTTTTCATGTAGGGAAGACATCGTCTGAGAGCGAGCTGTTCAAGGAAGGAAATGGATGGGTCAAGTCGAGCTGGTTGTGGCTGTTGAGGAGGCCGCAATGTGGGCAGCCTGCACTGCAGCCATGAGGCAACTGCTTTTACATGCAAATGGTTCTGGGGGGCCTCAGCCTATGATTAACCTGCAATGGTCTCTGTGATGTGGGCCTATGATTAACATGGCTGCATGTTTCTCATGAAGGTCCTGACACAGGCCAGAGTCCCAACGGAGAGAGTCTGAGACCAATCGAATTGAATAAAAGACCTGAAATTTGCTACAAGTACTACAAGTTTTCCTCTTTTGGTTACTGAATAATCCTTCACAGATAAACTTTGCTATGCTCAAAGTCTCCTATTCACAGAGAAGCTGACAAGCTAAGTGGCTATTAGCGCAATACTTTGTCTCTTTAACATGTCTGTATCTGTAGCACTTGATACGAGCAGGGTGCTATTTTTAAGTTCTGTTGGCCACATATCCCTGGTGAGATACTCATGGCAACATCGATCAAAACTGAGTTAAATTCTTATGCCAAATTGCGTTCGGCACTTTGTACTTACATGTAAGCACTAGCACATGTGACTGTGATCCATCAAATGGTTTGTACTTTGAATTTTCTTTCAATTTGTTTTATACATTATCATGTCAGGTGATCGGGATTGATGCATAGCCAAAAATATAACTATTAATCAGACTGTGCGTGCCTGGAACAAGCTAGAATAAATTAAAAAATTCATGCAAACCAGCATTAACTACCGGAGAAATTGCAGATATAGTAAGTGCTCGTACATTGTACTTCTATATCACGCACATTACATTAAGCCGTTACTGATCACAATAGACTCCAAACAATTCAAGTAAATGGTTAACAGAGGCAAATCATTTGCTTTCAGTTTGTTTACACATTATCATGTCAGGTGGTCGGGATTGACTCTAGAATAGAAAGAAACTTTCAGTCTCAGACAAACCAGTTTTGACTATATGAAAATATGTACTACTAGAATACATGAAGCCTCACCGATCATCATGGTCTCCAAATGCTATTGGAGAATGGGTAAGACCCCTGGATTAAATTATACGAGTTCTTGATCCATCTGGTCAGTCGGCGACGTGGGGGAGTCAGTACTACTAGTGGAAGGAGTATGCAGGTTCAGAGGCGGCAGGTAGCCATTGGACTGACTGAGCCAAATCGGAGTACATGAAATTGATGAACGCGTGAACGAACAGAGCGCATCATATATAAGATTCTCCAAACCTCGTGCCAAATTGAAGCAGCTGTTAGGAGTACTAGCACTCGCTTAATAATAGATTATCCGGCCCTAGGATTCCTCATTTCTTCCCCGTCTCTCTCTACACATAGAACAGGGGAGCAGGCACAACCGCACAAAGCTTTCTGCACATCCTACCTAGCTCTTGACCTTTTCTTGCGCACGGGTGGTCCTCCGCATAGCTCCAAGCAGCAAGATTCACAATTGCAGAACGTCGCTTTCAAGGAGCAGTCGTGTGTAGTACGTCCTCGTCGTTAGTTGTCACCCCTAATAAGCAGAGTAACATCACATAGCAAATGTTTTTTATTTTTATTTTTGTTGGTGCAAATTCTCTCCCATGAAGAAATGCTACACACCTCCTGAAAAATGTTCGCTTGCATTGCCACGCATTCTAGAACCTCCAGGGACCTTTTTGTGCATGGGCAAGGATTACTTACTTTCACTTCATTTTGACTAGCCCATCCGCCGGCCGGCACGGCGGCTCGCTCGCCGTGGGGTCGGGAGAATGCAAGGGCGCCACCAACAGCTCAGGCGGGGCCGCGGGGCGTTTTCGTCGTTTGCTCCGGCCCGTCTCGACCAAGGCAAACCGGCAAAGACGCCGTCCGGCTCCACTCGCTCGCTGCTGCGACCGGATGGATGCGGTGCGTAGACGGCGACGTGTCACGTGCCCTGGGGGGCGTAGCACAAGAAGGCCAGCCAGCACACAAACATCCAAAACGGAAAAGCCTGTGCCTGCTCTCCTGGCACCAAACCACCACCGCGCAGAGTCGCGCCCTTCGTAACGGACAAAAGTCGCCTGTTACGCAGGTGGGAGTAGCTGGTCTTTCACTCAACCGTAAACTAGTGCTTAGTACTGTACATTATTACTCCCGGAACGAGACAGGAGTTTGCTAACTTTGCTTTGTGGGTTGGGTTGTGCCTCGGCAACCGCGGGGTCGATCAAAGAGCTGGTTTGTTTTTTTGACGGGGCGGGCCGCCGAGAGGATCCAAAGGAGGGTCAGTGACGGGTACGCAGTTTTCCGTTCCGCGCCGTTTCTTTCCTCCTCGTCGGCTCGTCGCCTTTTGATGCAAGCAGCAGCAGAGCGGCAGAGGGTGGGCTGCCTGGGCTGGCACACGCGGCGTGCAGCTCGGCGCTCTGCACGAGGGGAGAACGCCGACGACGTGGAAATGATTGGTGGCCGCGACTAGCTACGCGCGCGTATGGGCTAGCACAGCGTCGTCAAGTTCGCGGCGCGTCACGCGCGTGTGGCCGGGACGGGACCTTCTCGCGTCGCCGTGGTGCGGGGTGGGGTGCCGCGCGAGAACGCCCGAGCGTCATGGCCTCGTGACGCGGTTAATGTGGCGCAGCGGCCGTGCACCGCCCGCCGGCGCGATCGGTCCACGCGACGGGCCGGGGTCTGTTGGGTTGGTTGCTGGGCTCGACTCGAGCGTTGTTGTCCTGAGCGGTGGCTCCTTGCGGCTCTCGATCGATCGATCGGGGTGGCGCGCGCGTGACGAGCGTAACGCCATGCAACCACCAAGCAAGACTTGGCGCGACCGAAAAGAGGATCGATCGGCACTTCTTCGCGGGACACGGGCGTTCCCTTGCGGGTTTAGGGGGGGAGAACGGCACGGCACGCGGCGTTATTGCTTGCTCGTGAGGAGCATCAAGCGACGCAACCACCCAAACCTTGCTGGTCCATCGGCAAATCGGGCTGGTTTGAAGTTGATGAGCGGTCTCGTGCACTGGACTGGAGGACTATTGAGCGTTGAGTAGTACTCGTACTACGAGAGAAGGGAAGGTCGTCGGCCCTCCATCCATGCCATGTGCTTGCAACGAGCTGAGCGAGAGGCGGTGAAGGCATGAGGAGCGTAATAAGTTCGAGCGAACAGAGCTTCAGGTTCAGACACGTAGTGCTGCATCTTTTGGTGGCAAACGCCATGCCGATTTTGTGGTTTCACCTGTTGTCTGTAGCGATTTGCTGATTGGGTTAGTAATGCTAATGGTCAGCTCAGGTAAGAGCCCATTGTTGCAGTTTAATTTAAACATTTTGCAGAGACCAACTGTATGTCACCTTTTAACAAGACCAAACTGCATTTCACGTGAAAATAACTTGAACCAGTGACGTATTACCACAGGACGCTCCACACACAGCAGAAACTATTGGTTCTATCCAATAATCGAATGTAGGAGCATGCATAAGCAAACCTGCCGCAACTCGTGACGAGAATAACGCGCTGTAGCTACCAGTGCGGTTGGCTGGGCTCGGCTTCAGCATTCACTCATACGCTTGCCGGCCACACGACACATGAGCAGCAATGCATACCCGTACAGTGAGAGAGGCTGGGCAGCAGGAAACAAACACTAGCTAGGAAAGATCGCTGAACGGAAAATAAAATCCCGACATAAATACACCTATTATTGTTTCATGAGCTGCACATTTGAGTGGAGTAATCAGTACCCAGACCCTTGCGAACCAGATCATACGCGCAGGAGGAATGGTTTCGCATTTAGGACTCGTGAGGGACATTACGCGGCGCAGTAGCCACCCATGATCGGTCGATCAAGCTGGTGGATTTGGCACAAGTACTCCTTGGCCTGGGACCCTTTGGCAAGGTGCTGTTGGGCCTGGGGCAGCAACAGCAGCAGCGGCAGCACGCTGACCTAGTGATCGGCGTGACTGTGTCGGGCTCACCAAGTCACCAGTACGTACAGCACGATCTGGTCCCCGGAAGCTGCAGGCGATGCAGAGGCGCTGTGGAGTACAACAACCGATTCTGCACGTGAACAGCCGGCAGCAACAGCAGCAGCAGCGCCATGCAAGCTGATCGATCAGATGGCATTTGCGCCGAATTTAACGATGAGCCTGCCGTTGCGCAGCAAGGGCCGATCTTGTTATTGGGTTGCGTCAACCGGGCCTCAGCCGTAAGCCATCTCAGCAGCCCACTCGCGCAGTAAGGCCAAGGGGCCCGACGCGACATAAACCCAAGGCCTGGCACGCACCGGAAGAAGGAAAACTCGTCGACGAATCCCGCCGCCGTGCTCCCTCCCGCCCGCTCGCCGCCGCGATGAGGAAGCGCCCGGACCGCCGTCTCGCGCGCGCCCTCGCCACCACCACCACCCACTCCGCCTCGTCCTCGGCCCCCGCCCGACCACCCCTGCTCCCCGCCTCGAAGCCCCCTCGCCACGCCGCGCCCTTCCTCGCCGCGCTCCTCCGCCGCGGCCGCCCCACCGCCGCGTCGCTCCTCAACCACCACCTCCGCGCGGCGCCCCTCGCAGAGGCGCGCGCCCTCCTCTCCGCGCTGCCCACCGTCCGCGACGCCGTCTCCTACAACACCGTCCTCGCCGCGCTCTGCCGCCGGGGGGACATCCCCGCCGCGCTCGCCCTGCTCCGCGACATGTCGGAGGACCCGCGCCCGGCGTCCCGACCGGGCGCCATCTCCTACACCATCCTCATGCGCGCGCTCTGCGCGGCCCGCCGCGCGGACGAGGCGGTGGCCATGCTGCGGTCCATGCAGACCCGCGGCCTGCGCGCCGACGTCGTCACGTACGGCACGCTCGTCCGGGGCCTGTGCGACGCCGCGGAGGTCGACAGGGCCGCGGAGCTTCTGGAAGAGATGTGCGAGGCCGGCGTCGAGCCTAACGTGATAGTGTACAGCTCTTTGATGCGTGGGTACTGCAAGGCCAGACGGTGGGACGACGTGGTCAAGGTGTTTGAAGAAATGTCCCAGCGGGGGATCCAGCCGGATGTGATAATGTTCACTAGTTTTATAGATAGCCTGTGTAAAGCAGGGGAAACAAGAAGGGCAGACAAGGCGATGGCCATGATGATTGAGCACGGCATTCCGCCAAACCTGGTGACGTGCAATGTGCTCATCAATTCCCTGTGCAAGGAAGGCTCGATAAGGGAGGCGGTGACTATGAGGAAGGATATGGAAAATAAGGGGTTGGTGCCGGATGTGGTGACATACAACACCTTGATCAGCGGACTTTGTAGCGTGCTCGAGATGGATGAGGCGATGGGGTTGCTAGATGAGATGCTTCAAGGAGGTACTAAGGTTGAGCCAGATGTGACTACGTTCAACTCACTTATACATGGACTTTGTAAGGTCGGTCGGATGAGGCAGGCGGTCCAAGTTCGTGAGATGATGGCCGAGAGAGGGTGTAAGTGTAACTTGGTGACGTACAATTGTCTGATCGGTGGATTCCTTAGAGTTCACAAGATAGGCGTGGCTATGGAGCTGATGGATGAGCTTTCTAGGTCTGGATTGGAGCCTGATCCGTTCACCTATAGCATACTGATAAATGGCTTCAGCAAGATGTGGCAAGTTGACCGTGCAGAAAAGTACTTGCGTACAATGCAACAACATGGGATGAAGCCCGATCTGGCTCACTATGTTCCTTTGCTTTCAGCTATGTGCGATCAGGGAATGATCGAGGAGGCTAAGACTTTATTCAATGAAATGGATAAGAACTGCACTCTAAACGTCGTAGCATATAGCACAATGATCAATGGTGCTTGTAAATCAGGGGACGTGGAAATGGTTAAAAGGTTGCTTAAAGATATGATTGATGAGAGTATGCCTCCAGATGCTGTGACATATTCTATGGTGATCAACATGTTTGCAAAAGTAGGAGATTTAGGAGAAGCAGAGAAGGTGCTGAAACAGATGACTGCAAGTGGCTTTGTGCCTGATGTTGCTGTATTTGATTCACTGATCCAAGGTTATAGCAGCATAGGCCAGAAGGACAAGGTTTTGGAATTGATTCATGAAATGAGAACTAAGAATATAGCTCTGGATACAAAAATTATCGCTACTATTGTTTCTTCTCTGTCGGCAAGCAATGAAGGCAAAAGGCTATTGGAGGGGCTGCCCGATCTCTCTAAAGAACTACGGGAAGGCGACACCATCTCGCCCCAGGAGTTCATGGAATCACTATATAAATCATGTCCTACACTTGAAACTGGTGTTGCTTCATGAGCGCCAATCCATGTACTTGTATTCAGATAGTCTGCAGTTTTGAAGGCTAGCAATCAATCCATGTACTTGATTTATTGATAATCACACTTCTAGGTCATAAACCTTTTTCTCATGACTCTTGGATCAACCGCTTACTGCACTATTCATGTTCAGTGTACAGATGCCGGTTATATCATTAACGAAAGTTGTTATCAATGGCATGTGAGAGTAACTGTTCTAACTATGAAGCCTGGGGCAAACCAGCTTGTGAAACCATTAAAGAGGTATACTAGAAAGTCTCACTTGGTAGTGCAAACATTCTTTCCACAACATCTTTCAATAGCAAAGACATGGAAGTTCTCTATTTTTTTTTTCAATCTCCTGCATGAAATTAGATTTTGATGTAGATTTTTTTTATATGCTCTTTGAATGACAATCATAAGGTTTGCTGAAAAAGTTGTACATTGCAGATGATGTATTGTATTTGATGTTATTGTCAAGATGGGATACTTCACGGCAGGACTGCTTCAGTGATCTGGGAGGGTGAAAAGAGATCTTATTTGCTGGACCAAATTTGCTGATAGGCGTTACCGTCGGATAGTTCACTGATCCAGGAGGATGAAAGGTATCCATCTTCATCAAATTTGCAGATAAGAGCCAATTGTGTGACAAGATTGGCCACGGTTAGGAGTGAAGGTCAATACTGGAACTTGATCCAGTTAATATGCCATCACTGCAGCATGATCTGTTCATATTTGATTGTATGGCTGCAGTGGAGTGCTTTGTGTCGAGGAAACCTAGTGATTATTGATGTCAAGTCTTGCAGAGATTTTTTTTGGCATGGCACACCAGCATGTCATTTTGGAGAGTTGCTTATGTGGATAACACCACTTTAGATTGACTGTCATGGTGCATCTGGGTCACTCGCTGCTCAACTGCATTCATCTCATGCATTTTTGCTGATATCTGGGCATGCTACTTGAAACTTGCGAGTTTCTGTATCAGTCACGGGAATAGAGAAGTTGCTAGACCATGGTAATTTGAGAAGTCCCCTGTGCAAAAGCAAAGTAATTGTTCGTTGCTGGGATGTCGTAACCTTAATTCTTCTTCTGAGCTCATGTTTGCCGTGTGTGGCAGTTGGTGTAACTTATCACTAGGTGAATTCCCCGCGCGGTGCCGCGGGTGTTGAGTAGAAAATGAAAAGGTGATAGTATGGTTCTCTCAAAAAAGAAGTGATGGTATGAATTAAGTGGAAAAGAATTTATATATAGCAACGTGCATTTTAGGCATTTTAGAGGGGAATAAAATAGCATAGCTGCGGATGATTTTATGGTCTAAAATAGCATAGCTATACATCCAGTCCTGCACAAAAATACACAAAACAACAATTATGGTCTAAATTTGTTCAAAGGAAAATCCATTGGAATATACCCTATGGACATGAAAAATTGAAAATAATCCAAACCCGCAAAGAATTGAGTGCCTTTGATCTAATTCTGCAACTAAGTAAAGGGAGCTATACATATTTAGGAAGAACCTGCCCTGCAATGACAAATATCACGCATTGTTACTGAAATGCATTGAACAATTGATGCAGATAGAGATAGAGCAGGAACTCGTGGCTGAAAAAATGAAGCTCTTCACAAATCCAATCGATTAAGAAGCTAACATGGCTGTGACAGTTAAGAGAATAGAGCACCTGATCGGTTTCTTCGGCTTCCTCAAGGGGAGCAGGCGATGGGAGAGCTCCAGTCTGGAGGAGGCGCTGGGTGTAGGACCATGCTCGCAGCTATGGCCACCATGGCAAACATGGAGGCAGAAGGCCAGACGATGTAATGGGTAATTGTGTTGGTAAGAATTAATAAAATGATGGAGATTGAATGACCATTTGTAACAGTTGCCGTTTTGGATTCCCAGAGCTGAGAGTCTGCTCTCTATTGAGTACTTATTGTGTACTCGTCTGATGGTCTGACTGGATAGGATCTGACGCTCAAAACTGAAGGAAGTGGACAATCCAATGGACCAAATAATTTTGATGACGTGGCTACGTAAGGATTAAGCTTTATAGCAATTAGTGACTTGTAGTGGGTTGCATCTATATAAGATAATATAGATGAGCGATGCCGGTGAAAAGGCTCTCATTTCTTTCTGACCAATTTCATCGTTTCCCATGCTCACTCGAGGAACCAATTTCATCTTGCCTGAACATTGGATGTTTGATCGTCTTAATTTATCGCGTGACGACGACACGAGAGCCGGCCACACGATCTCTTCTTCCTCTGTCTGACAGTAGACTGAACCTGAACCCGTCGCGCCGACTGGGTTGGCTCTCCTCAGCGTTCCAACAGCGTGCGCGTTTGAGAGTCAACTGGACGCCGAGGCGAGATCTGCGCAGCGGTTTCGTCAGTCTAACGCGTTCCCATGATTGTATCCACGCGTTGCGCAGCGGCGTCCCCTGCCTCAACTGTCAAGTGTCAACTCCCTCGCTTCGCCCGATCAACTACCCCCGCCCACGCTCCAGTCTGTCAGTCTCCTCCCCTTCCCCTCCTCTTCTTCCTGCCACCCACCGGTCCCGAACGCCCATGGATCCCAAGGCCTCTGGCGCCCACCCGGACGCGGCGGCGGCGGCGCCGGAGCACGCGGCGTACCCGCGCCTGTCCCCGGAGGACATCGCGCCGCCGCCGCCGCCAGTCGTGCAGCCCGCCGGCACCAACCCCTACGTGCTCTCCGCCCCGTCGCCCGACCCGCCGGCCAAGAGTGAGTCAGCGCCCGCCCCTCGCCTCATGCTCTGTAGCTTTTAGTTTTTACTGCTGCGGTGGCTTTGGTGATTGGTTTGGTTGCTTCGTGCGCTGATTGTGTTGGTTTCGGTTTGGGGACATTTGGGGATTGTTAACTGCAGGTACTAGGGAGAATCTGAGGGAGATGTTCGGCATGGTGGGGAAGAAGTTCAACGAGGCCGCGCGCAAGACTGAGGGCATCGCCGGTGACGTCTGGCAGCACCGTGAGTGTTCTGGTTCCCTGACAGGACCCCAAAATGAATACTTGATGGATGATTCATACTAGCGTCCATTGAATTAATTAATCTCAGAGCCACACAACAAGCAATTATATTCAATTTGATGCTAGTTTGCAATCCTAATTTTAGAGAAACAGAATTCACTTGTGCACACACATTATGGAGACTGTTATGTATGTTTGACTTGTAGACATGCCATGTTCAGAAATGCTCCAAATTTCATGCTTAGATCTGTTTCTCAATGCAATTGGAATTGCGAATAACTACTAATTGCGCGGTTGTTTGTGTTTCCATGCGTATGCACATCTGCAGTGAAAACTGGGCCTAGCATCACTGATGCTGCGATGGGGAGGATTGCACAGATATCCAAGGTCATATCTGAGGGCGGTTATGAGAAGATATTCAAGCAGACTTTTGAGTGCTTGCCTGATGAGAAGCTCAAGAAGGCGTATGTGTGCTACCTATCGACATCTCATGGACCAATCATGGGCGTCTTGTACATATCGACTGTGAAGATTGCGTTTGGTAGTGACAGCCCCGTGACTTATGTGACTGAGGACAATAAAACAGCATCATCCTTCTATAAGGTATGGTACCTCCTTTTTTGCGTTGGCATCGTTACTTCATTTGTCACCGAGTTTGAATCATCAACAAATATCCTTCTCGCCTTTTTGTACTCCAATTTGGCACAAAAAAGAGGGAATTCTCTGCCATGTTATTTTTCTTTGACATAGGCGCTGGTGACAGCTAGAGTTTTATTTCAGGCTATTTTTGAAATTATAAGCATATAGGTTGATATCATAATCCTTTCAGAGAAAATATAGAGCTCAACAAAATCGTTTGATCAATCTCGTAGTGACCCAAGCATGCGGAATATTATGCCAGTATATAGCTTGCTGCATCTACTTGTTGCTTTGCTCGAGTTCCTCTGAATCATGGACATTGAAAGGAACAGGTTTGCTTCGTAATTATTACTGCGCCTGATGGTTTGTGTGCATGATGACAGGTTGTTTTACCCCTTGCTCACTTGAGATCAGTCACTCCCACGGCGAGTCAGCAAAACCCTTCAGAGAGGTACATTCAGGTCGTCTCTGTTGACAACCACGAGTTCTGGTTCATGGGTTTTGTCAACTACGACAGTGCTGTAAAGAATCTTCAGGAGGCTGTTCGTGGTGCCTAGAGATCAATCTTCTATCCAACCTCGTCTCAGTTTGATATGCCATTGTAAATGTGTTTGTGCATGGTGGTGCTTATACATTAGTTTTATCAAATTTTCACCCAATGAACATGAGTAGGCGAATTCATGTATGCCATAGTTCTGATACTCCTGGGCAAATGTGTGTACATATTAAACAAAGTGGATTGAGAAAATGTTGTTTGCTCTCTTTGATATGGGTTTTCACGAGTGACTTTCTGGGTAGAAATGAATAAGTTTGCTCGGATTTTTTAGTGAGAAAACTGATATCAAACTTTCAGTTAATATGTGGCCAGCTTTCACTGTCACATGGCATCCATTGCAGTGTATAGGGAATTCTGAGGGTCAAACGCACAACGGAGATGGAAATGACCTCCAGTACTACTTAGAAATTGCTAGAAACTCGTCCTGGTTTTGACAGCTCGAAAGACGCGTTCCACAATGTACAAAATCTGGAACCATGACGCTCGTTTTATGTTTGACAGACACAGGTAGCATCTGGCTAATATTCAGAGCAAAGAAACATACATCATCAACAGGAAAGTTGCATAATAACTGGGGATACAACGCTGAACATGATTCGTACAATCAATTCTCAGAAATTAACTCGACCTAACCATCAGGAAGCATAAGTTTGTGGAACTACCACAAAGTCATCAGCAACAACATAAAGACTAGGATAACAATGAGATCAGATAAAACAAATGCTTGAGGATATTACATCCTGCTGCATCTAAAAGCGTATGCCATCATACATGCACGCAGTAACGGAGGTTCATTGAGGCGAAAGCCCCCCTGGCTTTTGAAAAATTGCCCCCCCCCCCCTCTCTCTCTCTCTCTCTCTCTGAACTTAGAGGCCTCCCCTGCCAAGTGCTTCAAGCTCTGCCACCGCATGCACGAACTCCTTACCACACTTTCGATAAATGTGGTAGTCCACAGATGGATTCGCCTTCAAATAGTTGTAGATTTCCCTTAATGTTTTGGTCCTTGTCGAAGCATTAGGGTCCAGTCTCAAGACCACTTTTGTCAAAGGTGAGCAACTGAACAGTAGTTTAATGAAATCAACTTCATGGGCACTTCCTTTAAAGTTCTCTATTTCTATTTCTTCAAGGTCCATCAAGCTATTCTGACTTCTCCAGTTTTGTGATCGATCACAAGGACAGTCTGGCGTGCATGCTTTGCCCATCCGCTGAAAAAGAAATGGAACGCCGTTAATAAAATAAAACCACCATAACCAAAATGGATTCATTAACTATTAATTAGAAGAATGAGTGCAGCTAAGCTAGATATTTAGTGAAACTACTTGTTCTGAATTACCCCATGCTGTTCGGTGGCTAGCTTAAGCCTTTGGATACCATTGCAACTACTAAGTAGGTTTATCACCATTGCTCCGTAAACATGTCCACATGTTTTGAGATCTAGCTCCAAAGCAGAAAATTTAGGAAACTGGAACATTTGTTGCAATTTCTGCTTGTCTGGTGAAGGATACTGTAAAAGGATGAAAGCCATAAGTGAAGCCAAGAAACTCGCCATAACATAAGAACGACTATAGTATAGTGGAATTTTTCATTGTCGTAGGGGAAGAATATTGGAGGTTTTCTCGGCCTACGTGAGGTCTTCTCTTGTAAAAAAAAAGCACAGGGCCGTCATACTCCTCGCAGGTCAAATTGTTTTTTATTCGTAGAGGAAGAATGAATGCATGGAAAATCATACTAGGAAAAAAAAAGAGATACACCTCATGTATTCCTATGTGCAGACATAGGACGAGGCCGCCGCTCTCCTTTCGTAACTCCAGGTAGTGCAGCCACCATATCTCGTCTATCATTATAACCGCGACAATAGTACCTGCAATACCACAAGAGATTCTCCAACATAGGTGCCAACAATGACATGGTAAAATCCTTGTGAATGCCGGTACTCAGTCTGAACTTCTTCAGCACAGGGGCCACAATGTCAATACTCCGGACCTCGGTACCACCATTGCCCAAAATAATCTCTTCAATGGTAGTCGAGTGAACAACGATAGGACTGCCATCCTGACACTGCAGCAGCTCTAGCACGCTTAGGCGTGGGCATCGCGAGATCAGAGCAGCGATATTGATGACGTTGTAGTTTACGATGGTAAGCCTCTCCAGCGCTGGAAACTCACCGCCTTGCGCCGGCAGTGTTAGAGTGAGGCGGCGCACGTCCAGGTAGATTGATGTTGCACGGACAAAGTAAGGCAACTCGACGGCGATGTCTCGATCTTTAACATCTGAATCAATAATTACTACCCTCAACTCCACCGGATTCAGACGCGCAGCGTTGCGGAGCAGCGAGGCAACGCCTGCGGCGGAGAACATTGATAGCACATGACTGTACTTAGGGCCAATTTGGAGGAGGGAAAACTTTCGGACGGCGACCTGGGCAAGAGCGGCTTCGAGAGCGCTTGATGACACTATACTAGTGTTGGAGTGCAGCTCGGGTCGGAGCCTCCAAAGGCCGCGCCACCGGCGGGACAGGACGCTGGTGCGGGCGGCGGTGCGGACGCATCGGAGGCGGGTGAGGACCAGGATGAGCAGATCGTCGAGGAGGCTGCTGATGCGATCCACTCCGTAGCCGTCTGCGCCATGATCACGGCGCCGGCGAGCTCTGCGCGGCGGCGGCGGGTCGAGGCGGCGGCGCGGCCGCAACTCCATGGCGCAGGGGACAGGAGCGCTTGATCAGGCGGAATTATTTGAGTCCTGCTCTCGTGCAGGGCACCCTATAGTACACACACTACAGGAAACCTGGCGTTTGCCGAGTGCCAGAGTGTTGCACTCGGCAAACACCAGACGGCAAACAGCTCTCGGCAAAGCCGGGTTTGCCGAATGCTTTTTGTCGGGCACTCGGCAAAGATTTTGCCGAGCGTCAAAAAGGCACTCGGCAAAATAAAATAACGACACGGAGGGAAACGGCCGTCAAAAGGGTTTGCCGAGTGCCAGAGGCCAGGCACTCGGCAAACTTTCCTTGTTTGCCGAGTGCCGGAGGCCAGGCACTCGGCAAACTTCCCTTGTTTGCCGAGTGCCGGGGGCTAGGCACTCGGCAAACTTTTTTGTTTGCCGAGTGCCTGGCCTCTGGCACTCGGCAAACAATGGTCAGTTTGCCGAGTGCCCGGCACAGGCACTCGGCAAAGAATGGCACATTTGCCGAGTGCCTCAGTTTTGGCACTCGGCAAAAATCTGAGGCACTCGGCAAAAAAAATCGACAGATTGCAATAAAATGTTTAAAATCACTGCAACCTGGACCAAAATCACACCAAATCATACATATATGCTCATCATCATCATAGACACATACACATCACCACCATCATCATCACAGGCATTTAAATCATCACAGCACATAGAAATCTCCACAAATACATAGAAATGGTCCAAATAGTGATAAACCAAGTCGTCGACAACCACAAGCACAAGTTCATCAAACGTAAGCAAGCACAACTAGTTGGTTCATGACATAAGACTAGAAATACAACTACAATCTACATCGGAGGGCGATGATGATAAGGATGAAACAGAGAATAAGCATTGGGAGGGGAAACCGGCTGATTGTTCGATCCCGCTGATATGTTCTGCAAAGAGAAGATATTACATTATTAACACAAGATTCTAAATAGACGTGCCGACAGGAAGTGGAATGAAACTACAAGGATTTAGGTAGACTCACCGGAGTGCCCTGACTCGGACTCGAAGTGCCGACAGGAGGAAGAGGTAGTGGCGGCGGTTGCATGCCACCACTGTGCCACTGGTAAAACATCGCCTGCATTTGCCGTTGCATCTCCTCCTGCATCCTTGCATTCTGTTCGGAGAGCCTCGCATCGTACCTCGCCTGCTGTTCCTGCAGCTGTGCCTGGTACTTCGCCTCCTGTGCCTGGAGCTTCGGCTCCATCTCCTCCCGTAGTTGGGCCTACAACATGTCATCCAAATGTTACAATGCAAAGCAAATATATGTCTCAAATCCAACGAAACGACGAATAGAACAGAAATAACCTGGGCTTGGTCAAACTGAATCTGTGCAGCGCTTGGCCGCGGGCGTATGGGCGGGGCTGAGGACGAGCTCCTCGCTCGGATCTCAGAGAGGGTGGGAGTAGAGGCCGTGTCCAGTGTGCTGTCCCCAATCCAGTACCGGCCATGCTTCTTACCTCCACCCACCCTCATGATGATCTCTCCATCAAGGTCCTCGGTACTCGGGTTCCACTCTGGCCCGTGCTTCTCCCTACCCATCTCGGTGTACTGACTGAGCCGAGTGTGGACGGTGGGGTTGCTGTACGCCTTGGGGGGGTCCTCCGGGTTGTAGTCGACCTCGATCGACGTCGCCTTGCCCTTGTGGGCCATTGCCCAAGCCATCAACGGGGGGCACTCTCGGCCCTCATGCGCCCGCGACTGGAAAGAAAACAGAAAGATGATTAGAAATTATGCAAAATTGAGCGTTTGTAAACAACGAAATGAATTCGCGTACCCATCTAGTCGCGTACTCATCAAGGGTACGGTTGCCTTGATGGTGTGCTGGACCAGGCATCTTCAAACGCCGCTGCCGGCAAGCTTCGTGCGTCTTCTGCCACTCGGGGTCGCACCACCTACTCACAAAGTACTCCCAGCAGTCCCTGTGAGAGGCGCACCATCACGGAATCACCTACACGTCATTTAACAAAGTTAGATGTTAGTTATTGTGAAACTATGAGAATAACAAATTAATCGTACTTAATCAAGTATAGAAAACATGAGAATGTCAAATTACCTGCATGTATTGTTCTGCAGCCAGCCATATGGTCCGAGCCGCCTTTTTCTCAATCTTCCTACCAAGTTTTTTGGCGTAGTAGGTCCTCACGGCCTGGACGCGCGCCTCGTAATGCATGTCCGTAATGAGTTTAGGACATGCATCGTACGCCCGACGCACCGCACGGTCCCTCCATTCCGGCTCGACCCTGAAAAAATCCTGCACATTGACGCGATGTATACTTTCATTATTTGAAGAATATCCAATGAACGAGATGTATTGACCAATTCAATGTAAACAAGACTTACCCACAGCTCTCCAACTACCCGGTCCGCCACGGTGCGAAAGTCTCTCCCATCCTCGTCTGGGACATCAGCGACGCGTTTGTAGTGGGCCCACGTCAAGGCCGGCTCCTGCCCCCCGTCGCTCAGTGGCACCATGCCAGGAAAGTGTCTCCTGCACAAAAGGCCGAGGATGCCGGCAGGAATACGTTCGTGGTCACCCGGAACGATCGTCTCCCAGCCCCTGCACAAGTGATCAAGACAATGATTAGTTTCTATTTAGATTTGAAACATAGCAAATGACTTAAAAGTTAAAGTTACTTACTTCTTCCATTTGGGTCGAACCAACGGGCGTCTCTCAACAGGGATCGGTCGCTTTGGAAGTCGTGCGGGACCTCGCTCCCACACTTTCGGCACGTCATCAGACGCCGCCTCGTCCTCCCCGTCCTCCTCCTCCTCCCCGTTCTCCTCCTCCTCCTCCCCGTCCTCCCCCTCCTCCCCGTCCTCCTCCTCCTGCTCCCTTGTGTTGCCGCAACGGCTGCAGGGACACCAAGTCTTTCCACCTTTGCTGACATTGGCAAATGCTTGTTTCAAGAAAGCAAGGGTCTTGTCAATCCATTCACTTGTTTCAGAACCCTTCCTTGGACGGCCCGTGTACATCCACGCACGGTCATCCATTTTCTATCATATGACGGAGCAATTTAAAATTCATTGGTATCTACACGATGCATACAATGTCTAATAGGTGCAGATAGGTCCTAATCCCACCCGACAATGCGTAGATGGGGCTAGTTTCCAAGGTCTACTCCGGTCCGAGACAGAATTTCGGCAGCACCTCCCCGCTGTTCTCCAAATACACGTCCAGCGAGGGAGATTGTGCATCCGGAGAACAACAGGGAGGCGCGGCCGAAACTCTGTCTCAAACCGGAATAGACAATGGAAACTAGCCCCATCTACGCATCCTCGGGCTGTCCAAGAAACGTGGACAATTCAAAATAGATACGGTCATAGATATGCAACCCTCGGGCATATCTCCAACTGTATCTATTTCGAACGGGAGACGCCTAACTAGGTTACACGTTACCTACAAACAGAAATGGAAAGGGGGGGAGGGGGGCTTTTATGTCTCACCTTGCTGTCCGGCAAAGTGACGAGTGGAAGACGGTGGAAAAGCCTCTCCTATCCTGCAAAGAACGAAACATAAAGCCGTCAATTCAAAATTTCGGCAGCACCTCCCCTGTATGGTGAGGTTCCCAAACCCTGCAAGAAAACAACGGCGCGATGGCCGGCAAACACAATTCAATTCAAATCAACGGCGCGATGGCCGGATACCACATCGAATTGATGACAACATGTTCATATTTCAATTTTTGCGTTCAACATTTGCATACACCGCAAGCACGTCGGTTCCATTTCATTCCATACAAACAAATGAAAGAATTGGAGCATTCAACATTTGCATACACCGTAATTTTTCCGTAATTTTTCACATACAAAAAGCATACACTTTAATCTAACAATTGCATACATTTACATACAACAAAGTGGGATTCAATTTAACTAGTTCATATTTATTTATTGACAAAAGCAAAAAAAAAAAAAAAAAAAAGATAGGAGAAAGGCTCACCTTGGCTGGACGTCGACGGCAGGGAGCTGGTGGAGGGGGTCGGGGCAGCTGGTGGAGGGGGTCGGGGGAGGAAGGGGAGGGGTGCGACGGGGTGTCGCCGTCGAGGCCCTCGGGGCGGGGACGGCGGCGTCGGGCCCCCCACGGCGGCGCAGCTTCGGTGGCGGGGAGGAGGAGCGGGCCGGGCGAGCGCCGGAAGGCGGGGAGGAGGAGCGGGCCGGGCGGGGAAGGCGCGGCGTGCCTCGCCGTGCGTTGACCGGAGCGCGGGGGAGGCCGGAGGGGGAGACGAGGACGGGAGGCGCGGCGGCGGGCGGGCCTCCGCGGCGTGCGGCGAGCGGGGAGCGGAGGGAGAGGGGCGGAGGAGCCGCGGCGGGCGGGGAGCGGAGCGGGGAGGCGCGGTGGGCGGGGACAGGAGCGGGGAGGCGCGGCGCGGCGGTGGAGGCGCGGCGCGGTGCGAGGTGGCGGCGTCGAAGAAGATAAGGTTGGAGGAAGAAGGAAGAGACCCGCGCGGGCCTAAGTCAATCCAAAAACTTTGCCGAGTGCCAGATCTGAAGGCACTCGGCAAACTAAAGGCACACGGCAAAGTTAGTTTGCGAGAGCCGCGGGGCCGGCGCTCGGCAAAAAAATTCACCAGTAACTTAAAAAAAAAATTAGGAATTCGAAATAAATTCAAAAAATAGCCAAATTTTGCTGTGATACATTCCATATGATCTTTTATCTATAAAAAATATATTTAAGGTGAAACCATATTGTGACCATTGTTTATGTTCGCAATCTAAAAAGGCACTTCATAACTCTATGGAACTTCTTCGCGGAAGCTCTCGTTTCTAAACAATGTACGTGACAACTTTTGCGAAACTTTTTCTACGATTTATCATGGCCTCCACTTATGATGTCATGATACCAGGGCGAGTCTCATAATTTTCGGACTTTGTTTGAATTTTATAAAATTAAAATACTATTTCACCCCATCTTCGCGCTTATATTTTATGTACAAGATGACCAAATTTTCAGTTCATTTCATCGTTAAGACCTTACATTGGACTCAGGAACATGAATATCAACTTTTGCGTGAATAAACTTTATTATTTGAATCACTTAAAGTTAAAATTTGAATTATCTTAAAAATATGCTTTATATGTCATAAACATCTTAAATATACCAAAACGGATGGAAAAAATCACCAAACATTCGCATGAGGTAACATTCATACATACATCCACCACATAAATAGAAATTATGGGGAAAAAATAAAGGAAAAAAATATTTTGCCGAGGGCCAACGTTAGGCACTCGGCACACAATTTTTTTGCCGAGTGCCGCTAACGGAGGCTCTCGGCAAACAACATGACTATCGTGTGTTGGTTGTTTGCCGAGTGCCTATTGTGTTGGCACTCGGCAAACAATTTGTTTGCCGAGCGCCGGCGCTCGGCAAACCCGTAAGGTACCGTGTGCTTAGAGTTTGCCGAGTGCGGAGGCCCAGGCACTCGGCAAACAACTAGTTTGCCGAGTGCCCGACAAATGGCACTCGGCAAACCTTTTGACACACGGCATATAGCGGGTTTCCCGTAGTGACATTGCGTGCAGGCCAATAGGCTTGTGACATGTCTCCCTCTCTTTTTTCCTCCTTTTTTCTTTTTCTTTTTAATTTCTTTTTCTTTTAAATCGATGATCTCCCCTATCTCTCCTGCGACATGAATATATAGCCAGGAATCCCTTTTGTTTTCCTCTCGTTTTCCCTTGCCGTCGTTGCCGAGCCTAAGTTCCACACTTCAAAACGAGGCAACGGGTCAAGCCTCAAGGTAATTGTTGTCGCTCCTCAAGATCGTACGTAGCATATCACTCCCGGAGACCTCATCGCTGCATCTTTCCAAGCTCGATTGCAAGAACAATGGTACGTGAAGAGAGAGAAATAAAACTTTTGATTCTTAGAACGTATAACACAGATGTGAAATCTAGCGCTTAGATCAATTCTTTTTTAGTTTTACGCTTATACAATTAAACCAGAATAGGAATTCAGGATGTGGAGGAGAAGAACGAAACTCATCTGGGAATTGCACTCTTTTTGTATGCCTCTGTTTGGCGCCGGAGAGGTGTGAAGAAGAAGATTGATGTGGCGTTTGGAAAAAAAAAAAAGACGACTCGTGTCAAACAACTATTGGGCCTGCACATAATATATGAAGGGTGCCCTGCACGAGCAGCAGGACTCGTATTATTTGAACAGGCGAGAGGGTGCTTTGATTATGCAGAATTTGTAGCCTCTTGACCAATTTTCTAGGCCAGCCACAACGTTGATGCGAATTTGAACCAAAGCTCGTTCGAATTTTGAATTTTACCGAAGATACAAAAAGAGTGCAAGGCAGGCATCAACCTAGCCTAGTGGCTCATGTTGGTTTCACGTGTGTAGTTAAAAAGCGTAGAGTCGCTGCAGCTTTATTTTTCTCCAAAATTTTGTGGTAATTCAGTAACAAAAACAATAATATCACCTCAGTTGTTAGATTAATTAGCATTACAGATCTTTTAGGGGTCGCTGCTTCAATTTTGTTGACAATGTGAAGCTGGGACATATTTTATCCCATTCCAGAAAGGTTTGGTACTCACTTGCGATTTTAATGTGTGGGATAATAGGTGCTTTCACCCCTCTCTTGCTTGAGATTAATCACTCCCACGGCAAGTCAGCAAAACCCTGCAGAGAGACTGAGAGAGGTAACATTCCAGTAGCCTCTGTTAGTCAGTTGACAACAACAAATTTGTCAACTACGACAACGCTATAAACTCTTCAGAATGTTGTTCGTGGTTCCTAGAGGTCAGTTTCCGATCATGTATGCACTGAAGCTCATCTAAGTTTGATATGCAGTCAAATGGTGGTGCTTGTACATTATTCGCAATATCAGATTTTCACCCAATGAGTAGGCGAATTCACGCATGCCATGGTTTTATACTCCCGGACAAATGTGTGTACATATTAAAGGAAGTGGAGTGAGACAACGTTGTTTGCTCTCTTTGCTAAGCGGTTTCACGAGCGACATCTATTTTTTTAGCGAGGAAACTGAGACCAAACTTTCAGTTAAATGTTGGTCAGCTTCTAGTGTCACATCAAAACCATTGCAACGTATAGCGAAATCTGAGCTCCTAATGAATGACGGAGATGGAAGTGAGATTCATTACAACTAAAAATTGCTAGAACTCGTCAGTATCGCTGGTTTGTGTGCAAGAACAACTGCACCCCACCAACATTATTCCGCACATACTAATTTGACAGAGCATTCCACAATCTACACAGCTCCAACCGTGGAGCTGGTTTTATGTTTAACAGAAACAAGTAGCATCTACCTAATATTCAAACTAGAGAAACATACATGTTCAACAGAAGTTAATTCAGCAAAATCAGCCAAAAGTTGCTGTGAAAACATCTTTCCGTTCGATCAATTCACGGAAATTAACTCCAACTAGTCACCAGGAAGCACAAGTTTGTGTAACTACCACAAAGTCATCAGCAATAACATAAAGATTAGGATAGCAATGACGGAGAACAAGCTTGATCTGACAAGAAAAAAGCTTGAAGATATTATATCCTGCTGCACCTAAAAGAGTATGTGATCATGGATCCATAACCTCCTTGCCACATTTACGATAAACGTGGCATTCCACAAATGGATTCTCCTTAAAAAGGCTGTAGATTTCCTTGAATCTTCTGCTCCTTGTCGAAACGTTAGATTCCAGCTTCACGACTACTTTTGTCAGAGGCGAGCACCTGAACAGTACTTTCATGAAATCAACTTCATGGGCAGTTCCTTTAAAGTTCTCTATTTCTACTTCTTCAAGGCCCATCATACTATTCTGACTTCTCCAGTTTTGTGGCTGATCACAGGGACAGTCTGGTGTGCATGCTTCGCCCCTCTGCTGAAAAAGAAGCGAAACATCATTAATAAAATAATAACTCTATAACATAATTACCAAATGCATCCATCTATTATTACTTAGAAGAATGAGTGCTGCAAACATATTTATTGAAACTCTATTTGTTAGGAAGCCGAAGCAAAGAGAAATACCGCGTTTTGGTTGGTGGCCAGCTTAAGCCTTTGTATACCATTGCAACTCCTAAGTAGGTTCAGCACCATCGGTCCATAAACATGTCCACATGTTTCAAGATTTAGCTCCAAAACAGAAAATTTAGGGAGCTGAAATATTTCTTGCAACTTCCGCTCATATGATACAGAAAGCTGTAAAAGCATGAGTGAAACTCATGAGTCATGATAGCACAAGAACGATTATATTTGCAGAAACTTTCGTTGTTGTAGAGGAACAATAAAGGCATGAAATATGTATCTGTCAAAGGAATGAAGACGCACCGCTGGTGGAATATGTATATCCAGACGTAGGACAATGCAGCCGCTCTCCTCCTTGTTTAACTCCAGGCCACTGTTGCCCAGGCACCACATCTTTTCGATCACTATATCGGAGCACCTCCACCCGCAATCCCACGAGAGGTTCTCCAACATAGGTGCCACAATTGACATGGTAAAGTCCTCGTGACTGTCGGTACACAACCTGAACTTCTTCAGCACAGGGGCCACAATGTGAACGCCTTTGATCTGGATATCTTCTTCATCATTGTTCACAACAACAAGCTCTTCAATCGTGTCAGAGTGAATCACCAAGGAATTGTCATCCTCACACTGGTCCAGCTCTAGCACGCGTAGGAACGGGCATCGCGAGATCAGGGCACCGGTGTTGATGAAACAGTTTCTGATGGAGAGCCTCTCCAGCATTGGGAACTCACCGCCGCCTTGCCCCGTCCGAATTAGATTGAGGTCGGGCACGTCCAGCAAGATTGATGTTGTGCGAGCAAAGCGAGGCAACTTGACGGCGACGCCACGATCGTCTTCCTCCAGGCAAACCACTACCCTCAATTCAATCGGATCCAGACGCGCGGCGGTGCGGAGCAGCGAGGCAACGCCGGCGGAGGAGAACGTTGGCCTGTCCTCGTCGTCCTCCAAGTCGTCAGGGCCGATGTGGAGGAGGGAGAACTTCGGCACGGCGACCTTGGCGAGGGCGGCTTTCAGGGCGCGGGGCGACATGTTGAGGAAGTACCACTCGGGGAGGCGCCTCCACAGGTCGCTCCACCGGCGGGAGAGGACGCCGGTGCGGGCGGCTGAAAGGACCGTGTGACCGAGAGGGGGGGGGGAGGGTGAATCGGTGCACACTATCGATTTTTCTCCTAACACAAAAGCCCACTCAAATCCTAGCAAGTAGTTCTAGTGTAAGTAAAGAGACACACTAAGGAGAGTCCTTAATCTAGTGAACTAGTATGAGCAAAGAACTAACAACAAGAGAGCAAGCTAGTTCACTAGATAAGAGCAAACCTAAGTTACACTACAAACTAGACAAGCACAAGGTACTAGAGGATCTACTAGATCAAGCACACTAAGTAGAGTCCTTAGATCAACTAGCAACCAAGATATACAAGAGCAACACAAGCAAGTATGTATGATAGAGACAACTAGAGAGCAAAGAGAATAGGCCAAGGAAAACAACTAGAGCAACAAGTAATCAAGGCAATCTCAAGTACTACTAGCAAGTATAGTAAAGACGATAAGTAAGTGCAAGTAGTAAAGAGAAAGGGATAGAAAGGCTCATGATGTTTTCCGTGGTATCGGGAGGATGGCGCCTCCCCCTAGTCCACGTTGGGTCACTCCCGCCGGAGTCTTGACCCGTCCCTCCGCTCGATGGCGATCCCCTCTAGAGTATTCTTCACCCTCCGAGTGAAGACGCGGGCACGTCCCACCGGCAACTCTGGATACTCCTCCGAGGGTAAGGATCCGCACGTGATGCGGTCCAAAGGGCGCTCTCTTCTTGTTGCTTCTTTCACACGGGAAGCACAAAGACCGTGTACAAACTTGTAGAGACTTCCACACACTTTGGCAAGCTCTCTACCAATGCCTAACCGGTCTAGGCCTTGCCATAGACCAAGAGTAACAGCCCTAGTTGATCCTCTCAAATACTCACTAGCCTAGAGATCAAGGATGCTCATGGTGTCACTCTTCTCAAGCACTTGGATCACTCAAATCCCTCAAAGTGCTTCTTCTCCCTTCACTTGGCTTCTTGACAGCACCTCCCCTCCTTTGGACTGTCCAAGAGCACCTCAAAGAGGCAAGCAACCAACTATTTATAGCCTCAAGCCACGAAACTAGCCGTTGCAACTTTCTGCCCAGATTTCTCTGGTCACCGTATGATACGGTGACTAGGACCACCGTATCATACGGTGACTATCCAACAGTCGACTGGGACTTCCGTTTCCTAAGTGAGGTACTGTCCTCTTAGTCACCGTATCATACGGTGACTAGCACCGTATCATACGGTGACTTCTTCATTCCAGCTTCAGCAAACTTCTCATTTTGCACTTCTTCTGGAAACCTTACGGTGACCCACCATATCATACGGCGTCATCATACGGTGACTCTACCAGTGACTCTTCTTTCACTGGATTTTCTGCTCCATAGTCACCGTATTATACGCTCACCGTCACCGTATCATACGGTGACTCCACTTCATCTTCTCTTCGACTTCATCCAATATTTGCAGCTCCTCTCGAAACCATACGGTGACCACCGTATCATACGGTGACTGTCCACCCTGCTTCACCCTCTGAGCTCTTCAGAACTGGATCTTCATCTTCCTGTAGTCACCGTATCATACGGTGACCACCACCGTATCATACGGTGGCTTTGCTCCTTCTTCTTCTCGAACTTGCCCAGAATGCAGTTCCCCTGGAAACCATACGGTGACCCACCGTATCATACGGTGACCATCATACGGTGACTCCTACCAGTGACTCTCCTTTCGCTGGATTTCCTGCCTGTAGTCACCGTATCATACGGTGACTGGCACCGTATCATACGGTGGCTTCCCGTCAGCTGAAACTTGATCTTCTCCATTGATCCTCGCTTCCAACTCCTTCTTCCTTGGTTCCTGCACTCCTCCTCTGCAACCCAAGTTCCTGAGAGACACACCATGCATCCGGATCTCTAAACTAGTGTTTACCGAAGAGTACCAACTCGAACCCTCTTGATAGTCCGGAGTTTCCTATGGACTCAAGCCTAACATCTAACCAAGCCAACACTTGCTTGGATCTAGCATGTCCTTAGCCTTGATCCATCTCCTCGACCGCAACTCCTTCAAGTCCGTCCATGAGTTGATGAGGCAACCAATCATCCTTGAGTTGGGGTTTTAGGTTGGTTGTTGTAGTGCTCCCTCCAATGTGACCTACAAGATAATATACTTAAAGCGCACGTTAGTCACATTTATGGTTCTCATCCAATCATCAAAACATTCATACCTTGGGGTTTCCAAACTCCAATGGTCATGAAGCTTACAATCTCCCCCTTTTTGGTGATGGATGACAACCAAAATAAAATGATCGAGAAGATAAGAAATAAACGACAAGAGCCGAAGGAAAGGAATACAACTCGATCAAAGAGCTACACAATCAATCAAAATGTAAGAAGGATAATACCTTGATGTGTAGGTCATGGCAAGTCATAGCTCAAAGAGACAATCACAAGTTAGAGCAAAAACTCATAGTACAAGTGAAGTAAAAACATAGGAGACTATGACAAGCAATATGATTGTAGCACCCCACCTCAAATTAATGAGGGGTTTGGCTAACCAGGATCTTAATCGGGGGATACTTGGCGAAGCAAGTATGCATATGACCACACACATAAGCATAAGTAAAATAATTTTACATTAAGTTCTGTTATTACATTGGTTCCATAATTAACGTAGGATTCAAAGTTTGAAGTTCGGTTAATATTACATAAAAGAGTTTGAAATTCGATTACATAAAAGCGAGCGGAAGCGAAACACACGACGATATAACTAAAGTGATATCATGTCCGGCCATAGACACAATTTCACTCTTCATGCTCCGAAGTAGGAGAAACAGGAACCACTTCAAAAGACCAATTACCTGCATAAACATTTTCAACAAAAGCCCGGAGCAACTAATACTCAGCAAGTCTTACCCGTCAAATTTGGCCTTCTAAGACCGACTTCTAGCATGCAGGGGGTTGACATGGCAAAAGGATGTATCTTTGCATAGATATAGCATTAAGAGTTGGTCCTTCTTTCATGTTTTAGCCAAATTTATCTTTTATTACAGAAATCTAAATGTTTGCACCTAGGCTAAATCAAACAAGTGGCAATACAATTAATTGAAATACAATTCAGCAACATTCATCCATTCAATTCACTTCTTACTACGATGTGACACAGTGAACAAGTGGTACTCAATAACCGCGAGAGACGGCGATTCGAATCGATTTACACCTGCAGGCGAAACCCGGAATACACGACGTACGCACACTCGAAGGAGTCACGCACGGCAACATTTCGCAAGACACCATAGAGTCGGTCCAAGTTCCCCTCTCCCGAGCACACGTCCTCCACGCGATACCCACGCCGGAGCAATCCGTGGTTAGCCCATATGCCCTCCCTTCCTACACATACCCGTGAACCACCGTGACCGTCTTCATCACCAAAAGAGAGGGGGGGGGGCGTCCAACCATACAACATCGAGGTACTCAGTTTACTAGTTCCCATTCTGCTAGCATGTATCCGGTACTGTTCAAACTTGCTCAGCGGGGCCACAACGAACGGTCCTCAACCGACACAAACGGGGCTATGGCGAACAAGGCGGGCCTTGTCACCCCAACGTACACATGAAACTTCCCCGTTCGGTCTCAAATTCATTATCATCATCATGTGAGAACATACAGTAAATCCGACCCCACTTACACCGAGCGGTCTCCATACCACTCGATTTTTATCGGTGACACAACCTTAAGCTTAGCAAAATCTACCGAGCGGCTGTACAAAACTGAACCCACCCATAGGAGCATGTAAGGCAAATGTATCTACGGTTCCATACAACTCCTACAACTTAAATGCACAATTCATGACTCGAAGTACATGTGAGAAAAGGTAAAAACTTTGTAAACATAGGAGTGCACCGGGGCTTGCCTTGGGGCTGGTGGTTAGCACACTCGAGCACGTTCAAGTCAGCGCCGGTCTCCTCGGTCACGAGCTCCAAGTCCTCGAGTCCGGCGTCGGTTCCTTAATGAATGCAATGATATGCACAAAGTCAAAAAGGGTTCATGGAACTTCCTTGACAAATATGACATGATGATTTTATTCTGCACAATGCAACATGCTTGCAGGGCCATTTACCAGATTTTAGTATTCTGGTCTCAAGTGATTTACACAAATTATTTTGAGTTTACGAATTTCCTTACGTGCAAATAAGGGATCTTCTTCTAAATTCCTTAAAAGGTTTCTGGAAGATTTAAAATTAAATTCGTATTTTTATTTAGCAACCTAATCCTAGGTACAGTAACATATCAAAATTTGATGCCAAAAAGTGCAGGAATAAAATGATAAAAAATATTTTGCTAGAAACTTGAAAATGAAATTAATATTAATTAAAGTTGATTTGTAAGAACTGGTTTCAGGAAAAAGTTCAGGGAGCCTACATGGAATACGCATGCCAAAAATCAGACCTATTTCAAGTGTAGATATTTTTATAAAATTAATTTTCAGTTTCTGTTCTCAGAATTTTAGAAAATTAATTAAGATGATTTCAGATGTTTATGTTATACCACTGGATAGTTCTAGTCACAAGGAAACCAACAAAATTTGTTGCACATTTTTCTGAGTTATATTTTAATTTTTATCGAATTTACAAGTTTGGTCAATTTCTGAGCAAGTTCGAGTTATTTACGAAATTGCCACCTTCGTCTTCATCAGAACAGAGCTACAGACGGCGACCAGAAATCCTTGAAACTCGTCGATTTGGGTGGTGGGATTGCACGAGGCATGACACCAATGGATGCGTAGGGATGTGAGGAAGCTATGGGTGCGAGTAATCGAGTGGAAACTCACCAAGGAGGGAGGAATTGACGACGATGTGGAGCTCGGTCACCCGGCGGCCATCACTGAAAATCCTTGTCGATCTCGCGCTACAGGCGAGGAGGTTTCGATTGGAGTTGAGGAGCAGCTAGAGGAGACACTGGCGCTCTTTTCTTCAGTGGAGGTCGAGCTCGGTGGTGCAGTGGAGCAGCGGAATGGCGAGCTTCAGCTCGGGGTGGCAATGGTGGTGCATGCTCGGGAAGAAAAAGAAAAGAAGGTGCGGCGACGACTTGGACAGCGGGTCAAGGGAGAGGATAAGGCCGAGGGTGGCGTGTGAGCATGGCACGCTCGATGGCGCACGCGCGACGGCCTGCTGCGGCTGACGACGGCCACAGCGGCGCTCCGCACGGCACGAAGAAGAAGATGACACCCGGCGCTACAGTAACATTTTCGAATTTTCTTGATTTTCGTCGGTTTGAATTGATTTGATTAAATTTTGATCTTCCCGAGTGCCACAAATTCTGAAAAAATTCAGGTTAGGTATATTTCCCCAAGGGGAACAACTTTTCTAATTACAAGTTTCTCTGATTCGGCTTAAATTTGGAGTTAAAATTCGTTCAAACTCAATTTTTGACAAAGGTACATGCATTTATTTGGACCCTTAAACTTTTGCAGAAAAAACCCCAAAATTCTCCAAAATTCTCTCTTAGCCCCCGGATGTAGAGGAAGTTTTCATTTGGTTCCACTTGTATACAAAATTTTGAAGTTCTAGTTCAAGTATAGGTTTGACCAAAATTCAAGAAATTTTGATTTGATTTGCGAGTTCAATTATGAAAATTTATAATTAACAGGGATTTTCACTAATCAAGAAGGCCTAAGTGCAATTAAGAATTTGGGGTGTTACAATGATGATGAAAGCACAAGATATGAAATAAGAGATCTTCATCATGGGGTCATGGTGAGAGTTTTACCTTTTTCCTTACCTTGGAGACCTTATGTCTCGAGATGTTACGAATTGATCACTCGTTCTTCAAAATCCAAAGAACTCCCCCTCGAGACAAGCTTCACTAGATAACTCCCCCTTGACTTGAGCCATCATCTCAAAACCGATCTTGATCTTCAAGTCTTCATTTTCCTTTTTGAGATGATCACCTTCTTCTTCGTCTTCTCCATCGTCGTCATGATCAATGATGATCCTTGTGTCTTCACAATTGTCCTCAATCACTTGATCACCATACCATAATGACTTCTTCTCCTTATCAACTCCCTCATCATCTCAAGATTACTCTTGATCTTCTCTTGATCTTCAAGTCTTCAGCTCCCCCTTGAGATGACCATCTTCTTCTTCATCTTCTCATCATGTCTTCGTCATGGGCTCGATCATTTGGTGGTGATCCTTGTGTCTCAACAATTGTCCTTAATTACTTGATCACCACTATGACTTCTTCTCCCCCTTTGTCATTTATCACACAAAAAGAGAATCGAGTACAATAGGGGTTAGAGAAAATATGGACGACATGTGAGAGAAAACTTAGGTTAGGCGAGTGTCCATCTTCTTCTTTGCCTCTCCTTCTTCCACTAGCTCCCCCTACACACAAGAAACTCAAAAAGAGAATAACAAGTATAGGCACATGGGGTTAGTGTATTGGGTTTTGTATGTATGAACCCTTAGACCTTGAGTCGCGCAAGTGGATTTAACCTTGGAGCTCAAAGAATCTTGGTTCAATGGGCATGAAGCTCATATAGCATTGCTATGTTTTTCATCTAGAGAGTCATATACTCATATTGTGAACAAGCAACTCTCCCTAGATGGATCTTGACGTCAAGACACGATGCAAGAATGCAAGATGCAAATGCAAATGAGATGACAAAAATACAATGCATGATGCTTTTGCTAAAGTAAAGACAAGAGAAGGCTAAGAAACAACAATACCAACAACAAGTTTTGATCCCTCCTTGAGCTTACTCACAACAAGCCTTTCTTCAAGCCTTGGGAGCCAAGTGCCACCAATCCCAAGCTTTACCCTTGCTCGTTGCTATCTCAACAAGGTTAGTCGTCGGTCCTACAAAATAAGAGGAACATACCAAAAAGAGAGGCACAAACAAAAACAAGCAAGAAAGTAATATACATAATATACAAGAGGCAAGTTAGAGAGAACTTATGTGAAGTTTGAGAGATCGAGAACATTAAGTTCTCCCCGAAGCTTGCTAAATGTCTTCTTGTCAAGAGGCTTGGTAAAGATGTCGGCCAATTGCTCATGGGTCCGAACTCCAATTAGCTCAATATCCTTCTTGGCAACATGATCCCGGATGAAGTGATGCTTGACTTCAATGTACTTAGCATGAGTGTGGTCACCCTTGTTGAGAGCCATGTTAATAGCACTTTCGCTATCACAATACAAGGGGACTTGACCATATACCAATCCATAGTCCAAGAGGGTTTGCTTCATATATAGTAGTTGAGCACAACATGCACCGGCTGCCATATATTCGGCCTCTGCCGTTGAAAGGGCCACACAATTTTGCTTCTTGGAACTCCATGATATGAGAGATCGTCCAAGAAATTGGCACCCACCCGATGTGCTCTTCCTACTCACTTTGCATCCGGCAAAATCCGAGTCCGCATAACCAACTAGCTCAAAGTCCGATCCCTTAGGATACCAAATGCCCATAGTTGGAGTATGCTTGATGTACCTAAGAATCCTCTTGACGGCACTCAAATGAGATTCCTTAGGGTTAGCTTGATAACGAGCACAAAGGCATACACTAAACATGATATCCGGCCTAGATGCGGTGAGATAGAGGAGTGATCCAATAATAGAACGATAGACTTTGGGATCAATAGGAATACCGGAAACATCCGCATCAAGGAGACCATTTGTTGCCATTGGAGTCTCAATACCTTTGCAATCTTCCATTCTATACTTGCGGAGGAGATCTCGTGTGTACTTCTCTTGATAGATGAATGTTCCCTCCTTCATTTGCTTGACTTGAAATCCGAGGAAGACATGGAGTTCACCTATCATAGACATCTCAAACTCCTTTTTCATTAGAGCACGAAATTCATCATTGAAGGCCTCATTAGTAGAACCATAGATGATATCATCGACATAGATTTGACAAATGAAAAGATCATCACCAACATGCTTGGTGAATAAGGTGTTGTCGATGCTACCAATTTTGTAGCCCTTGTCGGTGAGGTAGTCTCGAAGACGCTCATACCATGCCCTTGGAGCTTGCTTAAACCCGTAGAGAGCCTTCTTCAACTTGTAGACGTACTCGGGATGCTTGGGGTCCTCAAATCCGGGAGGTTGCTCTACATACACTTCTTCATTAATTAGTCCGTTAAGAAATGCACTCTTAACGTCCATTTGATGCAATTTAAAATCAAAGTGAGAAGAGTAAGCGAGAAGGGTTCTTATAGCCTCAAGACGAGCGACGGGGGCGAAGGTTTCATCGAAGTCCACTCCTTCCACTTGAGAGTATCCCTTGGCCACGAGCCTCGCCTTGTTCCTTATCACCACACCCTTCTCATTCTCCTTGTTCTTGAAGACCCACTTAGCTCCAACGACGTTTGCTCTCTTGGGCCTCTTGACCAATTTCCAAACGTCATTTCGTTTGAAATTGTTCAACTCCTCTTGCATTGCAAGCACCCACTTCTCATCCTCCAACGCTTCTTCAATGTTCTTTGGCTCTAGAGAAGACACAAGAGAGTAGTTCATAACCACATTAGCTTGGTTAGTATCAACATAATTTGGCTTATATTGCTTTCTCCTTGTGGCTATCCCTTGGGAAGGACTCCCAACAATAAGGTCACGTGGGTGATCCTTATCAATGGGTTTATGCTTCCTTGGTGGTTCTTGACGAAGAGGTGGTGGAGCCGGCGAGGTATCTTGAGCATCATGAGCGGCTTGCTCCTTGGAGATGTACGTGTCTTGTTGTCGAAGTGGAGATCCCGAATCATCTTGTGATGTGCTTGAAGTAGTAGGACGATCATGTTCTTGATGGGATTCGCTTGACGGAGCATGTCGAGGTTGATCACTTGATGGAGCGCTTGTGGTCGACGTGTCTTGCGAGGTGCTTGTGGAAGCGTCCCTTGATGAAGATGTAGTTGGTGGTGGAGATGTAGGTACGTCTTCATGGGGAATGACTTCACCAACCGGCATATCCTTCAAGACATCCTCCGTAGGCTCATCACTCAAATCATGAGAGCGGTGGAGGTCATCTTGTGAGCCATGAGACTCATCAAATTGGACGTCGCATGATTCTTCCACGAACCCCGTCGATGTGTTGTAGACTCGATAGGCCTTGGATGAGCCGGAGTACCCAACAAGAATCCCGGTGTCGGTCCTCTTCTCAAACTTTCCAAGTCTTTCTCTTTTCTTGAAGATATAGCACTTGCAACCAAAAACTCGGAAATAGGCCACATTAGGTTTCCTTCCAATCAATAGCTCATACGAGGTCTTGTGAAGGATCTTGTGAAGATAAATCCGATTTTGGGTGTAGCATGCGGCATTGATGGCCTCCGCCCAAAACCTCTCCGGTGTCCCATACTCATCCAACATAGCTCTTGCAAGGGTAATGAGAGTCTTGTTCTTCCTCTCGACCACTCCATTTTGTTGTGGAGTATAGGTTGCCGAGAATTCATGCTTGATGCCGAGATGGTCACAATATTCCTCAATGACGGAGTTCTTGAATTCCGAGCCATTGTCACTCCGGATCTTCTTGATGTTTTGCTCATATTCAACTTGAACTCTTTTTGCAAATTTTTGAAGATTCCGAAGGCTTGAGTCTTGTTCTCTAGAAAGAATACCCAAGTATACCTTGAGTAATCATCCACCACAACTAGACAATAGAGATTTCTTCCCAAGCTCTTGTAGGTGGTTGGACCAAAAAGGTCCATATGAAGAAGCTCTAAGGGTCTTGAGGTAGACATGAAACTCTTTGAGGGATGTGGAGATGCCAGTTGCTTGCCGGCTTGACAAGCGCTACACAAGCGATCCTTCTCAAACGTGACATCCTTCACTCCTCTAATGCAATTCATCTTCACCACCTTCTTGAGTTGGCCCATTCCAATGTGAGTAAGACGACGATGCCAAAGCCAACCCTTGGAAGACCTAGTAAAGAGACAAGTACTTGGTGCAATATCAAAGTTAGTCTCAAAATCAACAATATATAGGTTGTTGTGCCTAAAACCTTTGATAGTGATACCCATAGCCTCATTCTTAAGCACAACACCTTTATCATCAAAGTTGCATTGAAAATCGAGATCACAAATTTGTGCTACCGATAACAAGTTGAAATTAAGAGACTCAACAAGTAGCACATTTGAGATGGAGAGATCATTTGAGATAGCCACTTTAACAAGGCCTCTTACTTTACCCTTGGAGTTATCGCCGAAGGTGACCTTGCCATGTGAATCATCTTCTCTCAATGTGGTGAAAATGGAAGCGGAGCCGGTCATATGTTGAGTGCATCCACTATCAAGTACCCAATCCTTGCCACCAATCTTGTAATTCACCTTGTTGGAAGCCATCAAAGAGGTAGGAGGATTAGTATCATTTGACTCAATTGACTTGTTTTTTACCTCCTCCTTTTGCTTGATGTAGGATGCGGGAACACCGTTGATGAAGTTCAACTCCAAGGCTTCAAACTTCTTGACAACTTCATCACTAAGTCCTTGATATGACCAATTTTCTCGGTCATCACCCAAATGTGCAAAGATTTTCTCAAGAGGGAAATCATCAAACACATTGACATCCGGCACCGAGAGATGATATTTCATGATATTCTTCACTTGAGTGTAGTAGGACATTGCGATGTAGATAGCATCTTCAATTGACAATGTTTCCAATTCTCCTCCAACATCTTCATAGATGAGAACCCTCACATTCAAAGGAATAAGAGCACTAATCTTGTTGATGACCTTCATCTTGAAATCCTCAATCTTCTCTCTTCCTTCAAAGGAGTCAATTCTTGCGGCTAGAACCCTCAATCTCAAGAGTGCATCAAGTAAGGGCTCATTGTGATCTCTATGAAAATCCTCAAAGTCATGGAGAAGATGATAGTATGGAGATTCCACCTTCCAAGACTCATTCTCTCTATAGTAGTCAATGTATGGTGATGGAAGGTCCGAAACATCACTCTCCACACAATCTAGAGGTGAGGGAGAGTCTTCACAACCACTAGAATAGGCATCATCACAAAAATACACCGGAATCTTCTTCTCTTCATCTTCACTTTCCAATGGTTGAAAGGCTTCGGACAACTTGGCATGAGCTTGTCTTCTTGTGATCACAACAATGATTTCTTGAATTGAATCATGAGTAAGATCATAATCATCAAACTCCACAAACTCTCCATACTTCTCTTTAGGTAGACCATCTAAGAACCTTTTTATAGCTTCGGGCTTCTCAATCTTCCAAAGGCCACTAGAATTGATCTTCTTGACAAGGTCATCGACTCGGAGAGCAAATTCCACTAGATCTTCCCATGGCTTCATAGAGATATTTTCCAACTCATTGCAAAGCTTCGCATAACCAATCTCTTCATCCTTCTTGGAGGAACCTTCACCTTCATAAGCTTGAGAGTGTGGTAATGAGATGCTTGCTTGATTTTCATTCACTTGCATACTTGCTTGACTATTGCGATGAGCCACCTCCATATCCATGATAGCCTTCACTACATCATCATATGGCATCTTGGCAAAATCATCCAACTTGAAGAATGGAACAAAACCAACTCGAGCACAAGGTAAACTCCTCAATAATCTCTTCACCAATTTCTTGTGGTCGAGGTAGTGATAATTCCGAGTTACGATCCTCCTAGCAAGCAAATACAAACGAGAAGCAAAATCAGCAATATCCTCATTATGACCAAGAGAAGCAAGTTCAAACTCATCAATAAGCTCTGATACCACTTGAAAGGACCGTGTGACCGAGAGGGGGGGGGGTGAATCGGTGCACACTATCGATTTTTCTCCTAACACAAAAGCCCACTCAAATCCTAGCAAGTAGTTCTAGTGTAAGTAAAGAGACACACTAAGGAGAGTCCTTAATCTAGTGAACTAGTATGAGCAAAGAACTAACAACAAGAGAGCAAGCTAGTTCACTAGATAAGAGCAAACCTAAGTTACACTACAAACTAGACAAGCACAAGGTACTAGAGGATCTACTAGATCAAGCACACTAAGTAGAGTCCTTAGATCAACTAGCAACCAAGATATACAAGAGCAACACAAGCAAGTATGTATGATAGAGACAACTAGAGAGCAAAGAGAATAGGCCAAGGAAAACAACTAGAGCAACAAGTAATCAAGGCAATCTCAAGTACTACTAGCAAGTATAGTAAAGACGATAAGTAAGTGCAAGTAGTAAAGAGAAAGGGATAGAAAGGCTCATGATGTTTTCCGTGGTATCGGGAGGATGGCGCCTCCCCCTAGTCCACGTTGGGTCACTCCCGCCGGAGTCTTGACCCGTCCCTCCGCTCGATGGCGATCCCCTCTAAAGCATTCTTCACTCTCCGAGTGAAGACGCGGGCACGTCCCACCGGCAACTCCGGATACTCCTCCGAGGGTAAGGATCCGCACGTGATGCGGTCCAAAGGGCGCTCTCTCCTTGTTGCTTCTTTCACACGGGAAGCACAAAGACCGTGTACAAACTTGTAGAGACTTCCACACACTTTGGCAAGCTCTCTACCAATGCCTAACCGGTCTAGGCCTTGCCATAGACCAAGAGTAACAGCCCTAGTTGATCCTCTCAAATACTCACTAGCCTAGAGATCAAGGATGCTCATGGTGTCACTCTTCTCAAGCACTTGGATCACTCAAATCCCTCAAAGTGCTTCTTCTCCCTTCACTTGGCTTCTTGACAGCACCTCCCCTCCTTTGGACTGTCCAAGAGCACCTCAAAGAGGCAAGCAACCAGCTATTTATAGCCTCAAGCTACGAAACTAGCCGTTGCAACTTTTTGCCCAGATTTCTCTGGTCACCGTATGATACGGTGACTAGGACCACCGTATCATACGGTGACTATCCAACAGTCGACTGGGACTTCCGTTTCCTGAGTGAGGTACTGTCCTCTTAGTCACCATATCATACGATGACTAGCACCGTATCATACGGTGACTTCTTCATTCCAGCTTCAGCAAACTTCTCATTTCGCACTTCTCCTGGAAACCTTACAGTGACCCACCATATCATACGGCGTCATCATACGGTGACTCTACCAGTGACTCTTCTTTCACTGGATTTTCTGCTCCATAGTCACCGTATTATACGCTCACCGTCACCGTATCATACGGTGACTCCACTTCATCTTCTCTTCGACTTCATCCAATATTTGCAGCTCCTCTGGAAACCATACGGTGACCACCGTATCATACGGTGACTGTCCACCCTGCTTCACCCTCTGAGCTCTTCAGAACTGGATCTTCATCTTCCTGTAGTCACCGTATCATACGGTGACCACCACCGTATCATACGGTGGCTTTGCTCCTTCTTCTTCTCGAACTTGCCCAGAATGCAATTCCCCTGGAAACCATACGGTGACCCACCGTATCATACGGTGACCATCATACGGTGACTCCTACCAGTGACTCTCCTTTCGCTGGATTTCCTGCCTGTAGTCGCCGTATCATACGGTGACTGGCACCGTATCATACGGTGGCTTCCCGTCAGCTGAAACTTGATCTTCTCCATTGATCCTCGCTTCCAACTCCTTCTTCCTTGGTTCCTGCACTCTTTCTCTGCAACTCAAGTTCCTGAGAGACACACCATGCATCCGGATCTCTAAACTAGTGTTTACCGAAGAGTACCAACTCAAACCCTCTTGATAGTTCGGAGTTTCCTATGGACTCAAGCCTAACATCTAACCAAGCCAACACTTGCTTGGATCTAGCATGTCCTTAGCCTTGATCCATCTCCTCGACCGCGACTCCTTCAAGTTCGTCCATGAGTTGATGAGGCAACCAATCATCCTTGACTTGGGGTTTTAGGTTGGTTGTTGTAGTGCTCCCTCCAATGTGATCTACAAGATAATATACTCAAAGCACACGTTAGTCACATTTATGGTTCTCATCCAATCACCAAAACATTCATACCTTGGGGTTTCCAAACTCCAATGGTCATGAAGCTTACAGCGGCGGCGCGGGCGCACCGGAGGCGGGCGAGGACAAGGAGGAGGACCTCGTCGTGGAGGTCGTTGATGCGGTCCACTCCGTCGCCCTGATCGCGGCGCCGGCGTAGTTGATCACGGCGCGGCGGCCGAGAGCCTGGGCGGCGGCACGATCGCGGGTCCATGGCGCAAGGAGTGGGAGCGGTTGCCAGATGAGCAGTTTCAGGACTGTGTTGTCATTTGAAGCGGTGCGATGGGAGGTGATGCCTCTTCGTTTGAATTTTGAACAAAACATACAAAAAGAGTGCAGGGCAGAGCATGACATGTTCAGAAATGCTCCAAATTCCATGCTTAGATCTGTTTCTCAGTGCCATTGGCAATGCAAATAACAACGAATCGTGTGGTTGTTTGTGTTCCCATGCATATGTATATCTGCAGTGAAAACTGGACCAACGCCTGCTAGTGTGAGTGTTAACAGGAGGTTTTACCCCTGGGCCCTGCTCACTTGAGATCAGTCATTCCCACGAGGAGTCAGAAAAACCCTTCAGAGAGAGACAATCAAGTCGTCTCAGTTGACAGTTCGTGGTTTCGTAAACTATCGTCCTGTTCGGCTGCCCAAAACAGCAGCAACGGCAACAGTAATTCACGAAACGAAGCAGCAGCAGCCGCTACAAGATCAACTGTAGCCACGTGAGGGCCAGCAGCCGCAGCCAACAATGATATATGTTTGTGCCTAGAAGATCAATGTATATCCAACATCGTCTCAGTCTGATATGCAGTTTTAAATGTGTTTGTGCATGGTGGTGCTTATACATCAATTATAACAAATTTTGAACCAATGAACATGAGTAGAAATGAATAAGTTTGCTCGGACTATTAGTGAGAAAACTGATATCAAACTTTCAGTTAAATGTGGTTAGCTTTTAGGGTCTCATCAAATCTATTGCAGTGTATAGCGAATTATGAGCGTCAAACGCACAACAGAGATGAAAGGACCTCCCGTACAACTAACTAGAAATTGCTAGAAAATCATCTGAATCGCTGGTTTTGAGCGCAAGAAGCCAAGAACAACCGCAACTCAACCACATGATTCCACACCTTGACAGCTGGAAAGACGCATTCCACAATCTAAAAAATCTGGAACCATGGCGCTCGTTTTATGTTTGACAGAAACAGGTAGCATCTCACTAATATTCAAATCAGAGAAACATAAATCTTCAACAGTAAAGCTGCATAACTGGGATACAACCCTGAACATGATTCAAACGATCAATTCTCGGAAATTAACTCTAGCTAGCCACCAGGAAGCATAAGTTTATGGAACTACCACAAAGTCAACAGCAATAACATAAAGACTTGGATAACAGTGTGGGAAAACAAGCTTGAGATCAGACAAGACAAAATGCTCGAGTATATTATGCCCTGTTGCATCTAAAAGCTTATGCGATCATACATGCATGACCTCCTTACCACATTTACGATAAATGTGGTATTCCACAGATGGATTCGCCTTAAAATAGTCGTAGATTTCCTTAAATCTTTTGCTCCTTGTTGAAGCGTTAGACTCCAGTTTCAAGACCACTTTTGTCAGGGGTGAGCAACTGAACAGTAGTTTCATGAAATCAACTTCATGGGCACTTCCTTTAAAGTTCTCTATTTCAACTTCTTCAAGGTCCATCAAACTATTCTGACTTTTCCAGTTTTGTGATTGATCACAAGGACAGTTTGGTGGGCATGCTTCGCCCCTCCGCTGAAAAAGAAATGAAACAGTGTTAATTAAATAAGACCACCAGAACCAAAATGGATCCAATAACAATTAATTAGAAGAATGAGTGCAGCTAACATATTTATTAAAACTCTACTTGTTCTCAAATACCTCATGCTGATTGGTGGCTATCTTAAGCCTTCGTATACCATTGCAACTACTAAGTAGGTTCAGCACCATTGCTCCGTAAACATGTCCACATGTTTCAAGATTTAGGTCCAAAACAGAAACTTTAGGAAACTGGAATATTTCTTGCAACTTCTGCTTGTATGATGAAAAATACTGTAAAAGGATGAAAATCATAAGTCAAACTAAGAAATTCACCATACCATAAGAATTATTGTATTAGCAGAAATTTCATTGTCGTAATGTAACAGTAAATGCATGAAAATCATAGGAACAAAGGCGCACCTCTGGTATTTCTATTTCCAGACGTAGGACGAGGCCGCTGCTCTCCTTTTTCAATTCCAGGCAGAGCAGCAACCATATCTCATCTATCATTATGCCCAAGCGACTATAGTACATGCAATTCCACGAGAGGTTCTCCAACATAGGTGCCAACAATGACATGGTAAAATCCTTGTGAATGTCGGCACTCAATCTGAACTTCTTCAGTGCAGGGGCCACAATGTCAATACCCCGGATCTCGGCACCACCATCGGTCACAATAATCTCTTCAATAGTGGTTGAGTGAACAATGATGGGACCGCCATTCTGACACCGCTTCAGCTCTAGCACGCGTAGGTGCGGGCATCGCGAGATCAGGGCACCAATATTGATGGTGTATTCTTCGATGAAGAGCCTCTCCAGCGTCGGGAACTCACCGCCTTGCGTCGGTAGGGTCAGATTGAGGCGAGGCACGTCCAGGTAGATTGAAGTAGCTCGGACAAAGCAAGGCAACTCGACGGGGATATCACGATCTTTAACCTCCAGCTCAACAATTACCTTCAACTCCACCGGATTCAGACGCGCGACGTTGCGAAGCAGCGAGGCAACGCCTGCGGCTGAGAACCTTAGTCGTCCGTCACAGAAGTTCTGGCCAATGTGGACGACGGACAGCTTTGGGAGGGCGACCTGGGCAAGAGCGGCTTCGAGAGCGCTTGCTACTATCTTGCCGAAGTAAAGCTCGGGAAGAAGCCTCCAGAGGCCGCGACGCCACCGGCGGGAGAGGACGCTGGTGCGGGCGGCGGTGCGGGCGCATCGGAGGCGGGTGAGGACCAGGAGGAGCAGGTCGTCGTGGAGGATGCTGATGCGATCCACTCCATCGCCTTCGTCAGCGCCATGATCGCGGCGCTGGAGAGCTCCGCGCGGCGGCCGCGAGGCGAGGCGGCGGCGTGGCCGCGACTCCATGGCGCAGAGATTGGAGCGCTTTGGCAAATGCTCTGTTTCAGGGCTGTGTTATTTGAGGAGGCGAGAGGGGTGCTTCGATTAGGCTGAATTTGTTTCCCAATGCGTCATTAACCTCTTGACCAATTTACTGGGCCCGCCACAACATTCATGCTCACTTGAACCAAAGCATCACCACTTCGTTCGAATTTTGAATTTTGACCAAAAATTCAGAAAAAGTCCAGGGCAGGCATCAACCTAGTCCAGTGGTTCATGTTGGTTTCATGTGTGTAGTTAAAAAACGTAGAATCGCTGCGCCTTTTTTTTTCTTCTTCAATTTGACAAGTTCAAAAACATGTAATAATTCAGTAACAAAAACAATATCACATCAGTTCATAGATTAATGTTAGTATTACACTTCGTTCAGGAGTCGGCTGCTGCAATTTTGTTGACAATCCTGGGACAGATTTTATCCCATAGTCACCTGTTTCAGAAAGGTTTGGTACTCACTTGTGATTAAATGTCTGGGATAATAGGTGCTTTCACCCCTTGCTTGCTTGAGATTAATCACTCCCACGGCAAGTCAGCAAAACCCTGTAGAGAGGTAACATTCAACTAGTCTCTGTTAGTCTGTTGACCACAACCAATTTTGGTTCATGCGTTTCCTCAGCTACGACAGCGCTGTAAAATCTTCAGGATGCTGTTCGTGGTTCCTAGAGGTCAATTTCCGATCTTGTATGCTCTGAACCTCATCTAAGTTTGATATGTCGTGGAATGGTGGTGCTTGTACATTATTCGCTATATCAAAGTTTCACCCAGTGAACGTGAGTAGATCAATTCAGGTATGCCATGGCCCATGGTTTTATACTCCCGGACAAAGGTGTGTACAGATTAAACGAAGTGGAATGAGACAATGTTGTTTGATCTCTTTGATAGTGGTCCTGTTTGGATACTCTAACTCGGTTAGAGTTAGACCAACTCTATCCCTAAACTAATTCTAACCAAAGAGGTGTTTGGATGACAGGGTTAGATTGACAATAAATATAATGGAGGGATCCGGTGCGGTATGGAGAGAGGAATTTAATGGGCTCCACCTCAATCTAACCCAATTAACACCTATTTACCGGGATAGGTTTTTTGGGTGGGTTAGATGCATCTAACCCTATTCTAACCCTCCTGTTTGAATACTTTATGGTTAGTTTGGTCCAATCTAAATTAATCTAACTCTAACCCATGGATCCAAACAGGGCCAGTAAGCAGGTTCACGAGTGACACGTATTTTTTCTTTGTAGAAATGAATAAGCTTACTCGGATTTTTTAGCGAGAAAACTAAGACAAAACTTTCTGGTCAGCTTTTACTGTCACATCAAATCCATTGCAGTGTATAGCGAATTATGAGCTGCAATTAATGACTAAGATCAAATGGAAGTGACATGCATTGCTAGAAACTCGCGTCTGTATCGCTGGTTTTGACGGCAAGAACAACTGCTGCACCCCACCCACATGATTCCACACGTAATAATTTGACAGTGCATTCCGCAATCTACAACATCTGAAACCGTGGCGCTGGTTTTATGTTTAACAGAAACAAGTAGCATCTGGCTAACATTCAAACTAAAGAAACATACATGTTTAACAGGAATTAATCCAGCATAATCAGCCAAAAGTAGCATAGCTGGGATACAACGGTGGACATGATTTCATACAATCAATTCCCCGACAGTTCAGCCAGCCATCAGGAGGCACAAGTTTATTTGACTACCATAAAGTCCTCAGTAATAACAAAGATAGAAGTTTGAAGCCATCTAAAAGTGTATTCGATCATTCACACATAACCTCCTTACCACATTTATGATAAACGTGGCATTCCACAGATGGATTCGCCTTGAAAAGGTTGCATATTTCCTTGAATCTTTTGCTCCTTATTGAAACGTAAGATGCCAGTTTCACGACCACTTTTGTCAGAGGTGAGCACCTGAACAGTAGTTTCATGAAATCAATTTCATGGCCACTTACTTTATAATTTTCCATTTCTACTTCTTCAAGGTCCATCAAGATATTCTGACTACTCCAATTTTGTGGTTGATCACAAGGACAGTCTAGTGTGCATTCTTCGCCCCTCAGCTGAAAAAGATGGGATGCATTTTGTTGATAAAATAAGACCTCCATAACCAAAATACATCCATTAACTATTTGCGGAGATTACACATTTATTGAAACTATATTTGTTATAAAGTCAAGAGAATTACCCCGAGTTGGTTGGTGGCCAGCTTAAGCCTTCGTACACCATTGTGAATCCTTAGTAGGTTCAGCACCATTGGCCCATAAACATGTCCACAGGTTTCAATATTTAGCACCAAAACGGAAAATTTAGGAAACTGGAATATTTCTTGCAACTTCTGCTCGTATGATGGAGGATACTGTAAAAGGATGAAAACGTCAGTCGAACCAAGAAAGTCACCATTACAGAACAGTGATTGTATTAGAAAAACAGTAAATGCTTGAAATATATGTCAAAGAAATGAAGACGCACCACCTCTGATTTGTCAGAAATTTTTGTTGTCGTAAGTAACAGTAAAGGCACGAAAACCATATGCAAAGGAATGAAGACGCACCTTTGGTATTCGTATGTCCAGACGTAGGACGATGCAGCCGCTCTCCTCCTTCTTTGACTCTAGCTGGTGGCCCACGAACCACATCTCGTCGATCTTTAAATCGGAGTAAGGATACCCAACGCTGAAATTCCACGTGAGATTTTCCAACACAGTCGCTAACAATGACATGGTAAAATCCTTGTGCTTGCGGGTACTCAATCTGAATTTCTTCAACACAGGGGCCACAATGTCAATACTACGGATCCGGGGATTGTGACTGTCATCGGTCACAACGAGCTCCTCAATGGTGGTTGAGTGAACCTTGAGGGGACCGTCATTCCTACACTGATTCAGCTCAAGCACCCGAAGGTACGGGCACCGCGAGATCAAAGCACCGGTATCAATGCGGCAGAATCCGATGGAGAGCCTCTCCAGCTCCGGGAACTCACCGCCTTGCGCCGGCAGTGTTAGATTGATGCGGCCGCGCACGTCGAGGGTTATTGATGTTGCGTGGGCAAAGCAAGGCAACTCGATGATGTTACCATCCTTTGCGTCCACCCGCAAAATTATAATACTGAGCTCCAAAGGATCAAGACAGGCGGCGGTGTGGAGCAGCGAGGCGATGTCCGCGGCGGAATAGGCGTCGTAGAAGCTACAGTCAGGGTCAGCAATGTGGAGGACGGACAGCTTTGGGACAGCGATCATGGCGAGGGCGGCTTTGAGGGCGCTGGGCGATATTCTATCGAGGAAGTAGAGCTCGGGGAGGCGCCTCCACAGATCGCTCCACCGGCTGGAGAGGACGCTGGAGCGGGCGGCGTCACCGGCGGATCGGAGGCGGGCGAGGACCAGGAGCAGCAGGTCGTCGTGGAGGCCGCTGATGCGGTCCACGCCGTCGCCGTCTGCACCCGGATCGCGGCGACGGCGAGCTCCGCGCGGCGGCCGCCAACCAAGGCGGCGGCGCGACCGCGACTCCATGGCGCACGGACGGGTGCGCTTGGCAAACGAGCAGTTTTTTTAAACGATAGAAATATTGCAAACGCGCAGTTTCAGGGCCGCGTTTTTTTTTTCGGGTTGCTTAAGGAAAGAGCGGGACGGGAGAATATGAAGCGGTATTGATTTGTGCACGACTGCGGTTTCCGACTCCGTCGTCGTCCGACCCAAACGGTGTCAAGGTCTGTGATGGCATGACTTCTTGCGACTACCGAGTTGTCCCTACTTGCCATTCGAATCCCTCAAACTTCTATTCATCTTTGAGGAAAGCACGACGGGTTGTTAATCTTAATCTCCTCGCAGAAGGGATTGCCCATTCTTAATCTCTAGTCCTCACATAGTTCGACAAGCACGATGGAGCGCTCAACTTCATCTCAGTTCTTACTCTCTAGCCTCTCGTACTTTGCAGAAACCACGAGGGAGCACTGAACTTAGTTCCAAATCTGCACAACGAAGGAACCAATCCGTGTGGACTGAAATTTCCTTTATCTGTGGCACAAGCAACATCACAAGAAGTCCAGTCGTGTATAGCAGGGTTTAATATGAAGTTGTGTTACGGGCGACAGAGTGATTCGATCAGGATGAGTTTAATTTGTCCCCTAATGGGCTATTATTCCATTAACCTCGTGACCAGTTTATCAGGCCACTCACACCATTCATGGTCGCTTGAACCGAAGCGTCACAATTTGGTTCAAAAATTTGACCGAAACATACAAACAAAGTCACACCTCATTTCATCATTCTACATAAGCACTACATTTATTTGCATTAAAATCTTAAATGTATTGAACCAAAATAGCAGGAACTCAGCTAGGTTTCTTCACTTGGTCATTGTACAAGCAGGCATTGTATGGGGCGCCACTATCTGTCAAGGAGTATATCAACACGATAAATTGATAAATCTATAAGTAGCTAGATTTGACATACGAACAAGAAAAACCAGTTTATTACCATACAAAAATGCCACCCCCTTTTTTTCTTCATTTCGGTACCTATCATGGCTATTGATTCCTTTCTTTTTATCTTTAAATTATCTACATCCTTCAAAATCACACTCTGAATTTTCTTGACAATAATTGCCAAAGTCAAATGACACATTTTATTTGCATTAGTAGATTTGGCACAGTTTTGTGCCATAAACATTAGTTTACAAGGAATATTGCTATTTTATTTTAGAGCAAATAACAATTTGTTCAACTTTATTTAAATTTCCAATGTAAATTTGGTTGGATAAAGGCGATCTGCAACCTTTAACTTAATTTTATTACACTGATGAAAATGGCAACTAAAATTTGTTGCGTGTCATGAATAGTATACTATTGAAATGAAGCTATGTGTATCTACAGTTTTATTATACTTCTAACGCGCATGTGGTTCTCTCGCAAGTGATTGGCATGTTCATTTCAGGCATTATCTGTTTGTCCAGATACTTTCAGTACGCCACGATAGATCCAACGGAGGGTAGGGGCCCAAGCCCCCCCCCCCCCCCCCCCCCCCCCCCCCCCCGCCATTTGGGGTAGAGGTCCGTAAAGCCCCTACACCCTTATATTTTGTTTGACAAAATAAAGCTTAGAACAATGGAATTTGCTAAGGAGGAAGAAGAAACACATGGAAGCTCAGCTTGCTTTTGCTCTGCGTCTGCCATTGCCTACCGCCTCCACATCGCTGGCGAAATCCAACTCTATGACCACCATTGGCTCCTCGCACAACCCAAGATGCACAAGCAACTACTCACCCACTTCATCTCCCACCCGCAAACACTCGCACAATACAAGATCCTGCCCAGTATTGCTCGCGAGGCCTTTGATGACACTGCCAACGTGTGTCGCCTTCTTCCCATCCCGGTTGCTTAGCCACCTTGGGTCCTTGGCGGTAGGTTGGCCATGACTTTTGCTTTGGCACAACCTCTTCCATACGCTCGGGCGTGACACGGGGCTGCTCGAGTCCTTGGGCACAGGCCAGGGCGACGAGGTCGGGAGTCATATCAGCTGACACGAGGCCGCATCCAGGAGCCAGGGCATGGCAGTTGGGGGTAGGCAACATCTTTCATACGCGGAGGTATATTGCCATGATGCCTTCACATCTGAGATGCAGCCTCGCAAGCCATGGGGCTTTTAGTGATTTGCCGGAATGCTCTTGTTGAGTTGCCTATCCCTCAATTATTTTAGGAATTTAGACAACTTGAACGGACTAGATTAGAGAACTGCCCTCTCTTACCTCTTCAAAATGCTACATCAGCCTGCTGACATGAAACTAAATTGTACACTTACCCCTAGATTGAGACAAAAATGACGCTTTTGCCCTCCCTACTGTTCTATTCTTCTTCTTCTTCTTCTTCTTCTTCTCAGCCTGTTCGTTTCGCTGCAGCTGCGGCTGCAGCTGCAGAAAAATAACTGCGAACATTGTAGCAGCTGCAGAAACACTGTAACTGCTGCAGAAGAAATAACTGCGAACACTGTAGCCGCTGCAAAGCAGCCGCTGCAAAGCAGCGAGACGAACACGCTGTCTGTTGGCGCGGCCACCTCGTGGCGAGACGGCAACTGCAGCCTGCCGTGCTATGCTCGTACGCCATGAAGGCTTGGGCAATTTGCTTGTACTGCATGGGCAGAGGAAAAGGAAAACGCCTCGCCGTAGACTGACCTGACAGCTCCCGCACCGCACGCCTATTCGCCGCGCGCCGGCGTATGCCACCAGGGGCGGAGCCAGGGGAGGCGGGCAGGGGCATGGCCCCCCTATGCTCCATGCACCCTTCAAGTGTACACAAAATTTGACCATATAATTAGGAAAAAAATTATTTTCGGCCCCCTTTATCACACAAAATTTACTCTTTAGCCTCTCTCATGGTTCATTTCCGGCTCCGCCCCCCTATGCGACCTGCTCGGACGGGTCGACGAGGGTGAACAGTGGTTCGCCAGCAGCTTATCAACCAGAGCGCCATTGACGGCGTCATGTCCGCTCCCAGATAATCATGACCGGGCTGCTGAAGCGCGCGGTGGGAAGGACGTACACGGACGCGGCGCTCAAAGCGCGACGTACGGAATCCTCCGCTCGGTGGGTGACGCCATCGACGCACTCTGCTCCGCGCGGCCCCGCTGTCCGTGCCACGTCGCGTGTCGCCGAGAGCGACCTGGCGCGCGCCGTGGAGTAAAGGGACACCTCCACGGCCGCCAGCCTCCGCTTCCTCCTCGCCGTCCGCTACGGCCACTTCAGGAGACGTATGCGGACGTGGCGACGACCCGTCCGACCCCTGGCCACGCTACATGGCGCACATTCATCGGAAGGAAGGAGGAGTCGCGCAAGCCAGCTTCGAGAGCCTCGTGGCCCTCGACCCAGGATCAACCGAGGAACAAGTCGCGCAGTTCACCCCCTCGGACGAGCTGGTGGTCGCGCTCGCACTCGGTGGCTTGCACGCCTGTTGTGTTGGCACGTTCTTGCATGCATGGCTGGGCGTGGCCGATGCGGAAGGAGCTGAAGGGCGGCAAGATCAACAGTGGCAGTGTTTTTTCGAAGCAAACAGTGGCAGCGTTGCTGCTGCTAAGGAGTTAAGCAGAGGAAGGAGCTGGAGACGGTCTCAGCAAAGACAATTAGCACAACGAGTTTCTTACATTCTGTTCGTGTGAGTTCTAGCTAGTACTTGTGTTCTGCATCTGAAGAAAAGAACGAATCCGTCAGATGTTGCATTGCAGTACAGACATGTGTACGATGCTTCCATCAGTGATTCGTACCTTGCAGTGATTAACTTTAGTTAATGTAAATTGCCAGTTTCTGATGCTCACGTTCTCTCACGTTTCTTGCAAATCTGAAATTATAGGCAGGCTGATAATGTTGCTAATGTTCATACTTCACACTTATTTTGGCGTTCGTCAATCTCGACCGGTGATTTGGTCTCCTAAACTCAGTTGGTTAAGCCTTTCACTTTTCTTGACACTATTTATCCCACTTTCAGTTGCATCTGACCAACATTCATGTGGCATAAAATACGTGTACTGGAAAAGTGCTAACCGCAGAATGAAGATGGAAGTAAACCACCTATACAGCCAAAATTTGCTAGAAATGCATACATATCGCTCGTTTCAGGGCAAAAACAACCCCTTAACACCCACACGGTTCCACACATCCTAGTTTACAGCGCTGGTTTCAGTGGCACTCAGTTTCCGTTAACAGACACGTACTAGTAGATTCAGCTACCATCCAAACAAAAGAAACATACATGCAACAGGAATTAATATAGCATAAGCAGCCAAATATGCATAGCTGAGGTACAGGCGCAACTTGATTACATAGAATTTCAGCCTAGCTAGAGCAACAATTCTCTGATTTTCACTCCAACTAAGTTCCATAAAAGGAAACAAGTTTATGGAAATACCACAGATGATCAGCAAAACATAAGACTAGGATAACAATGAAATCAAAAGCTTGAGGAAGCCATCTCCCGCTGCATCTATACGAATAGGTAATCACGCATAGACAACCTCCTTACCGAGTTTCAGATAAACATTGCATTCCACAGATGGATTCGCCTTAAAAAGGTTGTAGATTTCCTTGCATCCTTTGCTCCTCTTTGAAACCTTAGATTCCAATCTCACGATCACCTTTGTGAGTGGTGCGCACCTGAACAGTAGTTTCAAGAAATCAACTTCATGGCTGTTTCCTTTGAAATGCACTATTTCAACTTCTTCAAGGCCCAATAAGAGGGTACTGTGACTTCTCCAGTTTTGCGGTTGATCACAAAGGCAGTTTGGTGGGCATACTTGAACGTCCCCATTCTGAAAGAGAAGTGACAATTTGGTGACTTTCCACAACCAAAACACATCCGTTAACTATTTGAACATCTATGAGTGCAGCTAAATATATATATATATATTGGAACTCTACTTGTTATAGAGCTGAAATGAAGAATTACCCAATAGCTTGTCATTAGCTTAAGCCTTCGTATACCACTGAAATTCCTCAGTATATTCAGCACCATTCCTCCATAAACATGTCCACTTCCTTGAAGATATAGCTCCAAAACAGAACATTTAGGAAACTGGATTATCTCTTGCAACTTCGGCTCGTGTGATACGGAGCGCTGTAAAAGCATGAAAATTATGTCATGACAACAAACTCGTGATAACAGAAGAATGACTATATCTGTCAAAGGAAGAAGGACGCACCGATGGACTTCGTATGTCCAGACGCAGGACGATGCATCCGCTCTTCTCTGTCTCTAATGTCAGTCGGCCAAGGCGCCTCGTCCGATCAATCATTCCATCAATCTCATGCCATTTGCAACTCCAAGAGTGATTCTCCACCATCGGTGCCAACAATGACATGGTAAAGTCCTTGTGCATGTTGGCATTCAGTGTTAACTTCTTTAGCACAGGGGCTACAATGGCAACACCCCGAAACCTAGAGCAATCTGTATGCACACTAAGCTCCTCAATGGTGGTTGAGTGCACCATGATAGTATCATCACTCCGACGCTGTGTCAGCTCAAGCACGCGTAGGTCTGGGCATCGCGAGACGAGGGCACTGATATTGATGATGCATCCAAAGATGGAAAGCCTCTCCAGCGCAGGGAACTCACCGCATTGCGCCGGCAGTGTTAGATGGAGGTAGCCCACGTCCAGGTAGATTGATGTTGCGCGGACAAAGCACGGCAACTCGACGGCGTTGTGACCGTCCTTTTCCCCCACCCAAACAGTTATACTGAGCTCCAAAGGATCGAGACGCGCGGCGGTGCGGAGCAAATAGGCGACAACTGCGGCAGAGAATCTGCTGCCGTTGTAATAATCGTCATGGATGTCGAGGACGGACAGCTTTGGGACGGCGACCTTGGTGAGGGCAGCTTCGACGGCGTTGGGCGACACATTGCGGAAGTAGAGCTCGGGAAGGCGCCTCCACAGGTCGCTCCACCGGCTGGAGAGGACGCTGGTGCGGGCGGCGGCGCGGGTGGATCGGAGGCGGGTGAGGACCAGGAGCAGCAGGTCGTCGTGGAGGACGCTGATGCGGTCCACGCCATCGCCATCTGCGCCCTGATCTTCGCGGCGGCGAGCTCCGCGCGGCGGCCGCGAGCCAAGGCGGCGGCGCGACCGCGACTCCATGGCTGCGTTATTTTGGGAGAGAAGGCGACGGGAGGTGAAGAGGCGGCCGGTGGGAGAGGAAGGCCGGCCCGGCGGTGGCGGCGCGGTGCGGGCGAGGCGGCGAGGCGCCGCCGGCCGCCGGTAGTGGTGGAGGGCGGTGGGCGGGATCGGGGGCGCCGCCGGAGCCGGTGGCGGCGACGGCGGTGGGGGCGTTACGGGCCGCCGGATTAGCGCGGCGGCGGCCAGTGGGAGCGGACCCGGCGGCGGCCAGTGGGAGCGGACCCGGCGGCGGGAGGACGGCGCTGGGGGGCGGGGCGGGGGCGCCTCGCTGGAGACGAAGGTATCTTTGAGGAAGAAGAAGAGTGGAGGGTGGGCGAACAGTAGTCTGCAGTAGCGCAGGGTTGTGTTATTTGAGGAGTCAGGGTGCTTCGATTAACCTCTTGACCAAATTACTAATCCAAGTATCCAACCGCAAAATTGTTGCTCTTGTAACAAAGCATCACCACTTCGTTGGAATTTTGGATTAGACCAAAAGTTCAAAAATAGTGCAGGACAACCTAGCCCAATGGTTCAGCATGTTGGTTTCATGTGTGCAGTTCAAAAGCGTAGAGTCTCCACGACTTTATTTTTGTTTTTAATTTCGACCAGTTCAAAACCATGTAGTGATTCAAAAAAAAAAAAAAACAATATCACATCAGTTCATAGTTTAATGTGTGGAAAGCACCTATGATCCCACACATTTAATCTTCAGTGTTAACTATGATCCCACACAAGTCAGCAAAACCCTTCAAAGAAGTAGCATTCAACTAGTCTCTGTTAGTCTCTTGACCACAACAAATTTTTGTTCATGTGTTTCCTTAACTATGACAACGCAGTAAAATCTTCAGAATGCTGTTCGTGGTTCCTAGAGGTCAATTTCCGATCTTGTATGCACTGAACCTCATTTAAGTTTGATATATCGTCGAATGGTTGTGCTTGTACATTATTCGCTATATCAAAGTTTCACCCCAAATGAACGCGAGTAGGCGCATTTAGGTATGCTATGGTTATATACTCCCGGACAAACGTGTATACATATTAAACGTGTATACATATTAAACGAAGTGGAGCAGAGACAATGTTGTTTGCTCTCTTTGAAGTAAGCAGTTTCAGAAGTGACATGTAATTTTTCTTTGTAGGAATGAATAAGCTTACTCGGATTTTCAGCGAGAAAACTGAGACCCAACTTTTTGGTCAGCTTTTAGTGTCAGATCAAATCCATTGCAGGATTGCACTGTATAGCGAATTCTGAGGTCCAATTAACGACTAAGATCAAATGGAAGTGACATGCATTGCTAGAAACTGGTTTTGACCGACCCACAATGTGGGTTAATTGGAGCTCATGTACTAATTTGGCATGCATTCCGCAATCCACAACATCTGAAACCGTAGTGCTGGTTTTATGTTTAACAGAAACAAGTTGCATCTGGCTAACATTCAAACTAAAGAAACATACATATTTAACAGGAATTAATCCATCATAATCAGACAAAAGTAGTATATCGATCTGGGATACAACGATGGACATGATTTCATACAGTCAATTCCCCGACAGTTCAGCCAGCCATCAGGAGGCACAAGTTTATTTGACAACCACAAAGTCCTCAGTAGTTAACAAAGATAAAAGTTTGAAGCCATCTAAAAGTGAACCTCCATACCAGCATTCCACAGATGGATTCGCCTTGAAATTGCATGTTTCTTTAAATCTTCTGCTCCTTATTGGAATGTAAGATGCCAATTTCACGATCACTTTTGTCAGATGTGAGCACCTGAACAGTAGTTTAAAAAAGAATAAGTTTAAAGGTTTGATGTCCCCTGAAATTTCATTAAGAAAAAAATCACAGCCCACATAAATTTACTGGGCCAGGCCTAGGAGCCACATCCCAGCAGCAAGGTGAGCCAGAAAATGCAACACTGGTAGGAGTGGTGGGTATCGAACCCGGGTTGCCTCCGTGAGAGACAGAGCTAGCGACCACCCGAGCTCAACCCCCTTCGCACCTGAACAGTAGTTTCATGAAATCAATTTTATGGCCCCTTACTTTATAATTTTCTATTTCTACTTCGTCAAGGTTCATCAAGATATTCTGACCACTCCAATTCAGTGGTTGATCACAATGATAATTTTTGTGCATTCTTCACCCCTCAGCTGAAAAAGAAGCAATACATAAGACATCCATAACCGAAATGCATCCATTAACTATTAATTCATTAGAATAATGAGTGGAGATTACATATTTATTGAAACTATTTGTTCTGAAGTCGAGAGAATTACCCCAAGTTGGTTGATGGCCAGCTTAAGCCTTTGTATACCATTGCGAATCCTTAGTAGGTTCAGCTTCAAAACGGAAAATTTAGAAAATTGGAATATTTCTTGCCACTTCTGCTCGTATGATGGAGGATACTGTAAAAGGATGAAAACCATAAGTCGAATCAAGAAAGTCACCACATCGCCTGCCATTGCCTGCCGCCTCCACATCGCTGGCGAAATCCAGCTCTACGACCACCATTGTCTCCTCGCAAACCCAAAATGCAAAAGCAGCCACTCACCCACATCATCTCTCACCCACAGACGCTCACACAATAGGAGATCATGCTCAACGTTACTCGTGAGGACTTCGATGACACTGCCGACGTGTGTTGCTTTCTTCCCGTCCCGGTTTCTTAGCCACCTTGGCGGTAGGTTGGCCATGACTTTTGCTTTGGCAACCTTGCGCAACCTCTTCCATACGCTCGGCTCTTCCATACGCTCGGGCGCAACACGGGGCTGCTTGACTCCTTAGGCACGGGCCAGGGCGACGAGGCCAGGAGTCAGGTCAGCTAGCACGAGGTCCCATCCAAGAGCCAATGCATGGCAGTTGGGAGTAGGCAACATCTTTCCTACATGTGGGTATATTGCTATGATGCCTTCACATCTGAGCTGCAGCCACACAAGCTATGGCGATTTCAGTTATTTGCACCTTTCCTAGAATGCACTTGTTGAGTTGCCTATTCCCAATGATTTTAGCGATTTAGACAACTTGAACGGACTAGATTAGGGAACTGCCCTCTCTTACCTTGATAAAGTGACAAATCAGCCTGCTGACATGGAACTAAATTGTACATTTAACATTTTTACACCTAGATTGAGACAAAAATGTCGCTTTGGCCCTCCCCGCTGTTCTATTCTTCTTGTTCCTTTTTTTTCCCCCCTTTTCTGGCGCGGCCACCTCGTGGCGAGACGGCAACAGACAGACAACCGCCGTGCTCTGCTGGTACGCCATGATGGCTTGGGCAATTTGCTTGTACTGCATCGGAGGAGAAAAAGGAAAACGCCTCTCGCGCGCCTCGCCGTGGACTGACATGACAGCCCCCGCGCGCGCCTATTCGCCGCCGGTGTATGCGACCTGCACGGACGGGTCGATGAGGGTGAAACAGTGGTTCGCCAGCATCTTATCAACCAGAGCGCCATTGACGACGTCGTGTCCGTCTCCCGGATAATCATGACCGGGCTTCTGAAGCGCGCGGTGGTGCACGGACGCGGCGCTCAAAGGGCAACGGAATCCTCCGCTCGGTGAGCGACGCCATCGACGTGCTCTGCTCCGCGCGGCGCCGCTGTCCGAAGAGCGCGTCCGTGCCGCGGCGCGCATCGCCGACCGCGACATGGAGGAAAGGGACGTCACCTCGGCCGCCAGCCTCCGCCTCCTCCTCGCCGTCCGCGACGGCCACTTCGGGGACGCCCTGGAGAGGTATGCGGCTGTGGCGCGCGTGCGACGACCCGTCCGACCCCTGGTCGCGCTACCTGGCGCCCATACTCTGCCCGTTCGTCGGGAGGAACTTAGGCGTCCGACGAGCTGGTGGTCACGCTCGCACTCGGTGGCTTGCCTTTCGCCTTCAGTGAGCAATGCCCCGCCGCGACGTGCAGAATCAAAGGCATCGCTTCAGGCAGGCAGGGTGAACGCGGCGCTGATATCAGCGTTGCAGAACAACTGAACAAGATGTCCGTCCTGAAGAGGCTGGAGGTCAGGGCACGTTCTTGCACGGCTAGGCGTGGTCGATGCGGAAGGAGCTGAAGGGCAGCAAGATCGATAGTGGCAGTGTTGCTGCTAAGGAGTGAAGCAGAGGAAGGGGATACAATGCTCATCAAGGACAACCAGCACATCGAGTTTTTTACATTCTGTTTGTGTGAGTTCTCGCTACTTCAGTTCTGCGTCTGAAGAACCAATCCGTCAGATGTTGCATTGCAGTTCAGACATGTGTAGGATGCTTCCATCAGTGCTTCGTAGTATCTTGCAGTGATTAACTTTAGTTCATATAAATTGTTAGTTTCCGATACTCACATTCGCTCGACGTTTTCTTGCGATTCTGAAATTATAGGCAGGCTAATAAGTAATAATGTTGCTAATGTTCACCCTTATTCGGCATTCGTCAACCTCTACCGGTGTTTTGGTCTCCTAAGCTCAGTTGGTTAAGCTTTTGACTTTGCTTGACACATTTATCTCACTTTCAGTTGCATGTGAGTGATGTGACCAACATTCATATGTCGCATAAAATCCGTGAAATGCAAATTCCTGGAGCTGAACGAATAATGGAGATGGAACTAACCACCTATACAGCAAAAAATTGCCAGAAATGCTGGTTTCAGGGCAAGAACAACCCCACCCCACGCAACCCACATGGTTCCACACATCCAAGTTTTACAGTGCTGGTTTCAGTGGCACTCGGTTTCGTTTAACAGAAACTAGTAGAGTCTGCTACCATTCAAACAAAAGAAACATAAATGTTCAACATGAATTAATATAGCATAATCAGCCAAATATGCATGGCTGGGGTACAAGCACAACTTGATTACATAGAATTTCAGCCTAGAGCAACAATTCTCTGATCTTCACTCCCGCTAAGTTCCATGAAAGGAAACAAGTTTATGGAAATACCACAGATGATCAGCAAAACATAAGACTAGGATAACAATGAAGTCAAAAGCTTGAGGAAGCCATCTCCCGCTGCATCTAGACGAATAGGTAATCACGCATAGACAACCTCCTTACCGATTCTCAGATAAACATTGCATTCCACAGATGGATTCGCCTTAAAAAGGTTGTAGATTTCCTTGCATCCTCTGCAGCTCTTTGAAACCATAGATTCCAATCTCACGATCACCTTTGTGAGTGGTGCGCACCTGAACAGTAGTTTCAAGAAATCAACTTCATGGTTGCTTCCTTTGAAATTCTCTATTTCAACTTCTTCAAGGCCCAATAAGATGGTATTGTGACTTCTCCAATTTTGCGGTTGATCACAAAGACAGTTCGGTGGGCATCCTTTAACGTCGCTAAACTGAAACAGAAGTGACACATTGGTGAATTTCCGTAACCAAAGCACATCCATTAACTATTTGAACATATATGAGTGCAGTTAAATATATATACATTCGAAATATAATTGTTATGGAGCTGAAATGAAGAATTTACCCAATAATTTGACACTAGCTTAAGCCTTCGTATGCCATTGCAAATCCTCAGTATATTCAGCACCATTCCTCCATAAACATGTTCACTTGATTCAAGATATAGCTCCAAAACAGAACATTTAGGAAACTGGAATATCTCTTGCAACTTCCGCTCGTGTGATACAGAGTGCTGTAAAAGCATGAAAATTATATGCCATGACAACAAACTCGTGATAACAGAAGAATGACTATATTTGCAGAAATTTTCATTGTACAATGTCATGGAGTAACAGTAAATGCATGATAAGCATATATCTGCGAAGAAAGGAGGACGCACCAGTGAACTTCGTCGTATGTCCAGACGTAAGACGATGCATCCGCTCTTCTCCGTCTCTAACATAAGGCGGCGAAGGCACCTCGTCCGGTCAATTTCAAGAGTGATTCCATCAATGTCGAGCCAGCTGCAACTCCAAGAGTGATTCTCCACCATAGGTGCCAATAATGACATGGTAAAATCCTTGTGCAAGTCGGCATGCAGTGTCAACTTCTTTAGCACAGGGGCCACAATGTCAACACTCCGTAACCCGATAAAGTGATTGGTCACAATAAGCTCCTCAATGGTAGTTGAGTGCACAATGGTAGCATCATCACCCCGGCAATGACTCAGATTAAGCACGCGTATGTATGGGCATCGCGAGATCAGAACGCCGATATTGATAAAACAGTTTCGGATGGAGAGCCTCTCCAAAACCGGGAACTCACCGCCTTGCGACGGCAAGGTTAGATTGAGGTAGAACACCTCCAGGTGGATTGATGTTGCGCGAGGAAAACAAGGAAACTCGACGGCGACGCCACGATCTTTTACCTCCAACCCGACCACTACCTTCAACTCCACCGGATTCAGACGCGCGGCATTGCGGAGCAGCGAGGCGACGTCTGCTGCAGAAAAACTGTGCCTGTCGGTGTGGCGACTGACGGCGATGTCGAGGACGAACAGCTTCGGGACGGCGACCTTGGCGAGGGCTGCTTCGAGGGCGCTGGGAGACAAATCGCTGAAGTAGAGCTCGGGAAGACGCCTCCACAGGCCGCTCCACCGGCTGGAAAGGACGCTGGTGCGGGCGGCTTCGCGGGCGGATAGGAAGCGGGAGAGGACCAGGAGCAGCAGGTCGTCGGGGAGGCCGCTGATGCGGTCCACGCCGTCGCCGCCCCCACCTGCGCCCTGATCGCGGCGCGGGCGACCTCCGCGCGGCGGCGCGACCGCGACTCCATGGCTCAGAGACTGGAGCGCTTCGCAAATGCGCTGTTTCAGGGGTGTTATCCAAGGAGAATTTGATGCGGTGTCATGGGAGGAGGTAGTACGGGGACTTGGGCAGGGCCAAAACCGGGTGGGCCGCGGCCCGAATGTTTGGCACGGCCCGTGGCACGGCACGGCCCGAAGGAGTTTCGTGCCGTGCCGGCCCGACCCAAACTAACGGGCCGTGCCGTGCCTAGATTTTCGGCCCGACGGGCGGCACGGCACGGCACGGCGGATGGCGGCCCGATGGCACGAAAACGGCCCGATGGCACGGTGTCGGCACGGGATAATATTCTTGAGCTAAGGTTCATTTTGTATTTTGATTCGTATTTAAAAATTCAAACTCGTATACAATTTGCATACCAAGTCCAAATGAGTTGATTCTTTTTTCTAAAATCTTGAAAAAATAAGATCTATCATGTGGAATCTTTTTAATCAAAATTTTCTAGTTTATTTTTATACTGATCAGTCAACACATTAATGGTCACTATTTAACATTTTCTTTACCTTTTTTGTAAATCACCAAAAAAATTGAATTTTTAAATGATTTTTTGTGTGAACGTTAAACTTCTACATATCTACACATGGAATTTTGTATAATTATTTTGAAGCATTTACGCTTGTGTAAGTTTGAATTACTCTTCATTTATCACAAAACATCATTACTTCTATGTTGTTTAGTAAAATTTGAACACACTTTCATGCAAACATTGTTCAAAAAAATCCTCATAAATTGTAGAGGTTGGTGTTGACTTGGAACAGCTCCACACTAAAATTGAGTTGAAAATCCAAAATATTTTTGAAGATAAAAAAATGCAAAAACTCACTTTTCCTTTGTTTTTTTGTTACACTCAAAGTATGATGATTTTAGAACTCAAATTTGATATACACATGTAATATAGCTTTCTTAAAGTAGTGTAATTTTTTCAAAAATTTTGAAATTTTATTATCTGTGTAACATTATAAAAAGAATCAATTCGAACAACAAAAATACACATTCTCTATGCTGAAAACGTATTTTTGAAATAGTTTGTCAATGAAACCGGGCCGTGCCCGTGCTTGGCATGGCCCGACGACGGCCCGCCGTGCTCCGTGCCGTGCCCGGGCCGTATTTTGGCCACGTCGGGCCGACCGACACGGCACGACGCGGCCCGACGGGCCGTCACGGCACGGTACGGAACGACACGAAGCACGACGGGCCCGTGCCGTGCCGTGCCGAGCACGGCCCGAGTCCCAGGACTAGGAGGAGGGTACCGGGGGCTTCGGTTAGGCTAAATTTGTTCCCCAATGCGCCATTATTCCATTATTCTTGACCAATTTACCAGGCCACTCTTCAGTCAAAAAAATAAATAAATTACCAGGCCACTCACACCATCCATTCCATAGTTAATTGAACCAACGCGTCACCATTTCGCTCAAAACAAACAAACAGAGTCACACATCGTTTCACCATTCTATTAAAATCCTAATGGACTGAATCAAAATAGCAGCAACTCAGCTAGGTTGCGGTACTTGGTCATTGTACAAGCAGGCTTTGAATGGGGCACCAATATCTGTCAATGAGTACATGAACACGATAAATTGATAAATCTACAAGTAGCTAGCTTTGACATGCAAAGAATAAAAACCAGTTTATTACCATACAAAATGCCAGTTCCCTTTTTCTTCATTTCTGTCTATCATGGCTATGCATTCCTTTCTCTTTTCTTTAAATTGTCTACATCCTTCAAAAACCGCCCGGGTTACCGCAGTTAAAACAAGGCTATCAAGCACGTGATCAAAATCTTCGTTTTGAGTGTTTTTATCCCAGATTAGAACAAAAAAATTGTTTAGGATCTTAATCTTCATTTTGAAAGTTTTTCAACCCAGATAAGAATACCAAAATTGTCATTTTAAGTGTTTATGGATCCAGATGAGAATCTTAAAATAGTTTAAGGATCCAAATCTTTGTTTTAAAAGTTCATGTTCCCAGATGAGAATTCTAAAATAGTTTAAGGACCTAGGATGCACTTTACTCCGGACGTAATTAGTCGTATCATTTTTAGTTGTTACTGCCAATCAACATTCAATGTTGTTTCCTCCATTTGCTTCGAGCGGGGGGAGGGAGCTGAGGCCAGCCGCCCGCCCCCCCCCCCCCCCCCCCCGCCCCCCGCCCCCCCCGAGGTCTGAGCCTAGAGCCACGGCATCGCCGTTGGGGGCAGGCAATGTCTTCTATACGCGCGAGTATATTACCATGACACCTTCACATCTATCGGCCTGTTCGTTTCGCTGCAGCTGCAGAAAAATAACTGCGAACACTGTAGCAGCTGCAGAAGAAATAACTGCGAACAATATAGCTGCTGCAAAGCAGCGAGACGAACACGCGATATAAGCTATAAAGCTATAGTCTCACAACCATAGTGCTTTTAAGGCCAGTCTCAATGGGCCTTTCATCAACATTAAATAAGGTGCCACATCAACAAAATAGATGACATGGCACATCAATTAAGATGAAAGAGGAGAAGTTCTTTTCATTCTAATGAAAGGAAGTTGGCACGGTTTCATATATATGAAAGCTTATTGAAAGACCCATTGAGAGCAAAAACTTTCATCCTAACATGTTTTGATCAATCTCAATGCAAAAATTTAATATTATACTTTGCTTATGAAACCATGAGATGAAATTGTGCATTGAGAGAGACTATTTCATTTATCATGTGAAAACTCTAAATCTGATGTGGCACCTTTAAAAAATATGAAATGAAAGTATCCACTGAGACTGACCTTAGTGATTTGCCCGCCCTTCCCGGAATGCACTTATTGAGTTGTCCCATTCCCCAATGGCTTTTGGCTTTAGGAATTTAGATAACTCTTACTAGATTAGAGAATTGCCTTCTCTCGCCTCTTTAAGTGCCACATCAGTCTGGTCACATGGAACTAAATTGTACATTGACATTTTTACCACTGGATTGAGACTAAAAAATGACGATTTTGCGCTTCCCAGTCCCCACCAAGGTTTGCGTTACCGCGGTAAACCGGACCAGTTTTCGCGAAAACCAGAAAACCCGGTCCGGTCCGGTTTATCCGATAGTCAGGTTTTTGTTTTCAAATATTAAAACATTTTGAGAAACAAAAATATGTATAAAAAAAACTAGATGAAGTCTGCAACACAATGGTGGAAACAAAACACGTAGATTCGATCGTTTCGTGTATCACAAAATTCGACCAAGTTTCTGGGTAGAAAAAGGAAGGGAAAAAACAAAAAAAAACTTTTTTCTGAACCAGCAACCTTCTTTTATTTTTTTGACTGAGAAAACGATCGTATTCTTGTGTTTTTGTTGCACCATTGCGCTGGAAATTTCATCTAGTTGTTTTACATATTTTCTGTTTCATTTGTTTCAAAATTTATTTATTTATTTATTTATTTTATTTTTTGCATTTTTCCTCTTAGAACCTGTTTTCGGAATTTCGTCTGGTTTTCCGGAAATTTTGACCGGTTTTTCCGATTTCCGGAAATTTTGGAATCTTTTTATTCAAATTTTGTAATTTGAAGTTTGTCTGGTTTCCGGACCGGTTTCTCTGGTTTTCACGAAAAACAGTCATACCGGTCCCAGCTGGTTTTATCGGTCAATTCGGTTTTGCAAACCTTGGTCCCCACACAAGTGCATCGACCAAAGTGGCGAGACGGCAACGAACCCCCGTCGTGCTCTGCTCGTACGCCATGAAGGCTTGGGCGATTTCCTTGTACTGCATTGGGGAAGGAAAAGGAAGACGCCCTCGCGCGCTTCGCCGCGGATCGACCTGTCAGCCAGCCCCCGCGCGCGCCTCTGCGCCGCCACCATATGCGACCTGCTCGTACAGGCCGACGACGACGAGGGTGAACAATGGTTCGATCGCCAGCATCCCGAGGGTGTGTCATACCCCATTTCTGGAATATGTTGTGCATCCTGTATCAGTCCCTGGATCAGTAGCTGATACGCACAAGAACACAGATATGATAACCAAAAGCATACTTTGAATTGGTAAATAAGCATAATACCTGATATAGGACCCTTAGTGGCGGCACGACAAGGAAATATCCAAGTCCAACCAACCAGCTAACGGTGAAGCAGACAGCGGAAACCTTGGCCCAAAGCCACAAGCACACTTGAGATGCAGAACCGAAAACCCAATCGTCGTCGCCTTCTACGAAGTCTTCTCTTACTAAACCAACAATCGCAAACGCGTGAGTACATAAGGCACTCAGCAAGCCCTACACTACACAAGGGTATGTATACATGCATACCTGGTCTTAGCAAGGAGGAGGCTATATGGTTTATTTGCAGCAAAGCAAACTTTATGCAGGGTTCACTAAAGCAAGACAAGGATTCATAGATAAAACAGGACATTGATTGTCAATATTTTAGTTGGTTGGCCCTGGGGGAGTATGGGCATTCCCGCCAGTTCCCAAGTTTTAGTTGGGCCTTCTGACCTCAAGGATCATACCGACCCGGCATACTTGCCATCACTTCCAAAACACGGGCTGACTACAACCCACTCACACGCCAAGGAAAGAGAGAGGTGGCTAATCCATACGTGCGCAACAATAATGTGTCATATGTCGTGACAACGTCCATCCGGATGAATTTTACACTCTGCAGAGGTTGTACATCTTTTCCCACGGGCTATGCACTCTTGTACGGAGAGTAACATAACGCCTAGTCCATCTCCTCCGAGTAGTCTCACAATTCCACCACGAAATCACACTCAGGGGCTTGTGACATGAAAGGTCACATACTGGCACTGTACACCTGTAAAAGGGTACGTCATGATCTTGTAACAAATAGCAGGATCCTGTAACACATACCAGGACGGGCGGCACTCCCGTAACCTATAGCGGGTTCCGCGAGCCGGTTCATAGGTACGTTTCCTATGTCCTTTTCCTGAGCTTTCGTTGCCTCGACTGGCCTCCAGATGGCATTTGCAAGAGTACCAGGGAGATAGGGTAGGTCCTTCCCATAGGGGTTCAGTAGTTGTACGAGAATCATTATGTTAACGGGCGTCAGAACCGGTCCTTATATGGCCGGGCAAGCACCATATCCCACACTAGGGGCCTATAACACCAACATCCATTCACTAGTGGCCTTGCCCGCAATCCAACCATCCCATCATCACCGTCACCATCAACATCATCACCTAACACAGTTGTGCTACTCCCAAACCCAATATATCACACACACCACCAAACTCATTTAACATAGTTGTAAAACATATATGTGTGTAAAGTGTAGCAATGTAGAAACATTGCAGGGGTCCTAAGCATTCTAGTAGCAAGGTAAAAGTGCCATCATAGAAATGATGGAACTATCCTAGGGTTATCAAGGTGACAGGTAAACAAAAGGGTAAACAAGGATTCAGATATTAATGCCTAAGTAACAGACATCAATATCAATAAGCAAGTAGGTCCATAGCTACACAAGCAGTAAAATAACAAGTGATGCATAATACTAGAGTAGGCTCTATAGGTGCATTGCGAAAACAGTAGGTTCAATCATGATCAAGGAGATGTAGAGCTTGCCTTCACTAAAGTCTTCTTCTTCACGTCCTCGTAATTCGGGTCCTCAGATCCTTCCTAGAAGCTCGTATCTTGACTCCTATGTCGGGGTCGATGTCTTCAAGTCCTTCTTCGAAGCTGGTCCTTGAAGCTTGTATCTTCTGGGTCTTTCTTTAGTTCTTCCTCGAATCTCGCGTAAGCTAGTGTATAAAAAGATACCGTATAAACAAACTACCGCAAAGGAAAATAAGATCGAGAAGAACCACACAAGATCCAATTAACTTCGATAAGAACCAATAGAACACCAAAGAAGACAAAAGGCACAAATCATGCATTATCCATTAGGTTTTACTTTAGGAGGATCTTATTATCTTAATACAGGCTATTAGGGGTGATGCATCGAGCACTAGGGCTTTTGATGTGAAGGTGGGATGCTAAACCATGATAAGTGCATGCGGGTATGTGTAGGTAGAAACGGAGTGTGTACGTGTTAGTTGTACATTAGCAGCATTACGGCTTTATATAGGTCGTAACCTATATAAAGGTTCATGCAACAACGTACAAGTGCAAGGTGTGTCAATTTAATTGTCTACTTATATTAGGTTATTAACTAATGGTGATTAGCTATTAATTACTTACTAAATTGATTAATTACTAAGATTATTCCACTAGTTATTTGTCATGAGGTAAGCGCATGACAGTGATACGTGCACGTGATTATGCATGACATGAGTGCACAATTGCAATTAAATACGGCGATGAATCAATCACGAACAACTAGAAGACTAAGAATAGCAACTACTAATAAATCAAATAAATCACAAGGAGAGCTCACAATAAAGAGAATAACAATAAATCGATAAAGATTGGTATAGTTTGATGGACACATTAGGTTAAGATTGATTGAGCGATAAATGGGCTAGGTTAGACTTATAGCTGAGTTGCGATAAAAAGATACTAGGTTTTGGTGTGAAATGATACAACAAGATTGGTTACACTCACGCTAGGAGGTGAATGAGCATTGGCGACAAGCGATATCGACGCCACATGATTTGCCGTCATGGTAAATAGGATACTAGATTTCGGAGCGATATATCACGAAAGATTGGGTAGGTTTATTGTTAGCGAGTGAGGGTGTACGTGTGACATACAAGGTTAAGGCGGAATGATGTATTGCGATGAGGAGGGTACTAGGATGTGAGGCAAAGAGATATTGCATGTTTGGTTAGGTTCAACGCTAAACGATAAAGCGGGTAGCTACAACATGCAAGATTGACGTCGCATAAATTGGCGATAGGAAGGACATCAAAAGAGGGAAGATTATATGGTATTGACGGCTTGCTGGTCCATTCTAGAGCTCCAAGAGTAGTACCAAAGGGTACTACGCGTTCGTAGAAACGCGTGGGCGCCAGAATCGTTCAAAACGGAGCTATGGTTGAAAAGATATAGCTAATTGAAGGTTTCAGGGGCTTAAAAGTAATTACAGAAACATTCTAAGGGCGTAATTGTAACTACAGAAAAGTTCTAGGGACTTAAAAGTAATTACAAAAAGCTTTAGGGGGGCTATCTGTAATTATGGAAAAGTTAGGGGCCTCGGTGAAAAAAGGCAGGGGCTCAAATATAATTACAAAAAAGTATAAGGTCATTTCTATAAAAAGACAGGACCTAAACAGAATTATGCAAAAGTTCAGGGGCTTATGTGTAAAAGTACAGAGGCTGGGATTTTCTGGAATTTTTGGATTTATTTTTCTATTGGAAAAGCTCATGGACCGAGTCCACGGCTCTGTGGACCAGGGCAGAGGACCTAGTCCACGGGTCCACGGTGGACCGGTTACACATTTGAAGGGGTACGCGATGATTGCCGTTGATCTGGGAGCGGACGGCTCGGGGCGAAAGGGGCGGCGCGCGGTGGCCGGACATGGCAGAGGTGGCGGAGCCATCGCCGGAGGTTCGCCGGAGTAGCCCATCCGGCGCTCCGGTGGCCCAATCGCGACGAGACTTGGACTAGGAGAGAGAGGAGAGAGCGGGGAGATCACCTGGGTGGTCGGGAGAGGCCGAGGAGGGGCGAGGGAAGCTCGCGACGGTGAGACGCGAAGAGCAAAGGCGGCGCTCGACGGAGAAGAGGAGGGAGCGCCGCTCGTCGAGTTGTTGTTGCTCGGGAATGTGCGCCGCGAGGCGGAGAAGCTGGAGCGTGGCCGTGACGGGCGAGAGCGTTGCCGAGGAGGACGAATCAAGCCATGGCTGTCGATGGAGGAGGAAGGGGAAAAGCTCCGATTGGAGCTCCGTGGTGGCCGGGGTGAGGAGCTATGAGTGGGGAGAGGAAGGGAGGAGTGTTGCGCGTCGGCTGTTATAGCAGGGGGAAGAGATGGAGGCCGAGGGGGTGGCCAAGGTCGTTGGTCTCCGGTCGTCGCCATTGAAGGCCGACGGGACGCGACGAAGAGCGGCGTGATGGGCGTCTACGCGAGGTGACGAGGGCGCGGGATGGCCACAGCGTTGGCGACGAGACAGTTCGGGGGAAGAGTATGCGTGGCATGGCGTCACGGCATGGGAGCTCGCCGTTCTTCGGCGGTCTCGGTCGTCGGTCAAGGAGGGGGAAGCGTGGGCGCTCTGCTGCGATGGGACGAGACGACGGGTCTTGGCGCCAGCTCGTGGTCTTCACGCGGGTCGCCTGCCACTCGGACGCGACGGATCGCTGCTGGGATGGCGTCACGGTGAGGGCGGCGGCATGGACGCAGCGGCGGCGTTGACCGGAGGTAGGGGATGAGGCTGACAGGTGGGGCCCGCACATCAGCGAGAGAAGGAGAAGCAGGCCGCGCGGGCTGTGGTGCTGGGCCGAAAGTGGGTGCGGCCCACTTCGCATTTTCCAGGAAAAGAAAAAGAGGAGAAGGAGTTGGGCTGGGCCAAAGGAGGGAGAAAAGAAGGAATTCGGCCCGAGTTGGTTTAGGGAAAAGGAAATAAGCTTTCTTTTTACTGGAGTTTGAGTTTGATCAAATTTGAAATGGTTTCAAATTTGAATAGGAGACAAAATTGATTTAGCACACAAAATAAAACTCCCAAAATGCATATGATGGTTTTCATGCAGGTTTTCAAATTGAAAATTTAAAATTCAAGGTGAGTTAGCTTAGAGTCAAATCAAACAATTATTTAGTTGGTTGTAAATTCAAAAGTTCAAACTTTTAGTACATTTTAAATGAAGACAAACACTTTGAGCACTATTTTAATATTTATAAATTTTCATTATTCTAACTGGGTTTGAATTTATTTAGTGTATTTTGTTTTGAAAAAATTCATGGAAAGGTAAGAGTTGGACAAAAATTTTAAATTTGGAGTGATTTTTATTCAATTTTACTTGCCTTGAAATTTGGGGGTGTTACAGGGTGCCGTTGCGGGATTCGAGGGCCGGGTTGTCTCGCAGCGTTACAGTTTTATCAACCAGAGCGCCATCGTCGACGGCGGCAAGTCCGTCTCCCAGATAATCATGACCGCCGCTGCTGAAGTGCGCGGTGGAAAGGAGTAAAGGACGTGCACGGACCTGGCGCGCGCCGTGGAGGAAAGGGACTCCACGGCCGCCAGCCTCCGCCTCCGCCTCAGCCTCCTCGTCGCCTTCTGACCCCTGGCCACGATGCCTGGCGCACATACTCTGCCTGTTCGTCGGGAGGAAAGAGAGGAGTCCGACAAGTGAGAATTCCAACCCAGCTTCGAGAGCCTCGACCCAGGATCAACCGAGGAACAAGTCGCGCTGCTTACCCTCTCGGTGGAAGGAGCTGGTGGTCGCGCTCGCGCTCGGTGGCTTGCCTCTCGCCTTCAGCAAGCAACAATTCCCTTGTCCCGCCGCGACGTGCAGAATCATAGGCGCCGGCGCAGGCAGGCATGGTGAACGCGGCGCTGATATCTGCATTGCGCGCAGAACAAGGAAATGTCCGTCCGTCCTGAAGAGGCTAGAGGTCCGGCCTGTTCGCACGTTCTTGCACGGCTAGCTGGGCGTGGCTGGCAGTGTTGCTGCTAAGGAGTGAAGCAGAGGAAGGAGGAGACGATCTCAGCAAGGACAACCAGTACGTCGAGTTTCTTGTGTTACATTTTTGTGTGAGTTCTAGCTACTTGTCTTGTGCGTCTGAAGAACGAATCCGTTGGATGCTGCATTGCAGTTCAGATATGTGTAAGATGCTTTCATCAGTGTTTCGTATCTTGCAGTGATTATTTTTTTTAGTTCATATAAATTGGGAGTTGCTGATGCTTGTGTTTGCACATTCTCTCAACGTTTTCTTGCAGTTTTGAAATTATATTTCTAGTTTCAGGACAAAATTAAAACAACCCCATCCACCCACATGGTTCCCCACCCAGTAGCAGTAATCTACTAGCATTATCTGCAACCGGTGGCACTCGGTTTCCTTTGACAGAAACTAGTGGCATCTATTACTATTCAAACAAAAGAAACATACATGTTCAACATGAGTTTATTTAGCATAATCAGCCAAAGATGCATGGCTGGGGTACAAGCACAACTTGATTCATTAGACTTTTTGCAGAGGGCAACAATTCTCAGGTTGTCACTCCATCTAAGTTCGATGAAAGGAAACAAGTTTATGGAACTACCAGAAATCATCAGCAAATCATACAACTAGGGATAGCCACATCAGCTTTAGAAGTGAAAAGCTTGAGGATGCCATCACCCGCTGCATCTAGCCGAAGAGGTAATCATGCATAGACAACCTCCTTACCACGTCTTTGATAAATATTGCATTCCACAGATGGATTTGCCTTAAAAAAGTTGTAGATTTCTTTGCATCCTTTGCTCCTTGTTGAAACCTTTGAATCCAATCTCACGATCACCTTTGTGAGCGTTGCACACCTGAACAGTAGTTTAAGGAAATCAACTTCATGTGCGCTTCCTTCGAAATTCACTATTTCAACTTCTTCAAGGTCCGATAAAAGGGTATCATGACTTGTCCAATTTTGAGGTTGATCACAAGGACAGTTTAGTGGGCATGCTTCTGCGTCGCAAAACTGAAAGTGAAGTGACACATTGGTGAATTTTCATAACCAAAACACATCCATGAACGAGTTTAACACCTATGAGCACAGCTAAATAATCATAGAATTTTGTTCGTTATGCAGCTGAACAGAAGAATTACCCAATAATTTGACACTAGCTTAAGCCTTTGTATACCATTGCACATCCTCAGTATATTCAGCACCATTCCTCCATAAAAATGATCACTTTCTTCAAGATATAGCTCCAAAGCATCACATTCAGGAAGCTTGTATATCTCATGCAACTTCCGCTCGTGTGATGCAAAATGCTGTAAAAGCATGAAAATTATATGTCATGGCAACAAACTCGTGACTATATATATTAGCAGAAATTTTCATGGTACTATTGTCATAGAGCAACAGTAAAGAAAATGCATGATAAGCGTATATCTCTGTCAACGGAATGAGGACGCACCGCTAGTCTTAGTATGTCCAGACTCAGGAACATGTATCCGCTCTCATCCGTCTCAGATTTCAGGTGGAACAGGCACCACGTCTGGTCGATCCTTACATCAAAGCCATGCCAACCGTAACTCCAAGATTGATTCGTCACCATAGGGGCCGTGATTGAGATGGTATAATCCTCGTGCATTTGGGCACTAAATATGAACTTCTTTAGCACAGGGGCCTCAATGTCAACACTCCGAATCCCGGTAACCTGATTGTTCACAGTAAGCTCCTCAATGGTGGTTGAGTGAACCGTGAGGGAACCATCATTCAGACACTGATTCAGCTTAAGCATGCGCAGGTTCGGGCATCGCGAGATCAGGGCACTGGTACTATTGATGAGGCAGCTTCCGATGGAGAGGATTTCCAATACCGGAAAATCACCGCCTTGCGCCGGCAGTGTTAGACTGAGGTCGCCGCCCAGCAGCTCCAGGTTGATTGATGTTGCGCCGGCAAAGCAAGGCAACTCGACGGCGCCGCCACGATCTTTTACCTTCAACGGAACCTCTACCCTCAACTCCATCGGATTCAGACGCGCGGCGTTGCGGAGCAGCGATGCGACCTCTGCGGCAGAAAAACTGTTCCTGTTGTTGCAGCGAGTTTCAGCGATGTCGAGGACGGAGAGCTTTGGGACGGCGACCTTGGCGAGGGCGGCGTCGAGGGCGCCGGGAGACGTGTTGCGGAAGTAGAGCTCGGGGAGGCGCCTCCACAGGTCGCTCCACCGGGTGGAGAGGACGCTGGTGCGGGCGGCGTCGCGGGCGGATCGGAGGCGGGCGAGGACCAGGAGCAGCAGGTCGTCGGGGAGGCCGCTGATGCGGTCCACGCCGTCGCTGTCGTCTGCGGCGCCCGGATTGCGGCGCCGGCGCTGCGGCCGAGAGCCCAGGCGGCGGCGCGGTCGTAACTCCATGGCGCGCCGCGCAGACTGTTTCAGGACGACTCCATGGCGCGAGCGCTTGGCGAATGCACTGCTGCTTCAGGGCTGTGTGATTTAAGGCGAGAGCGCGAGGGGAGAATTTGATGCGGTGTTATGAGAGGTGAACAGGCGACAGGGTGCTTCGATCAGGCTGAATTTGTTTCCCAACGCGTCATTAACCTCTTGACTAATTTACTTGGCCACCAAGCACTGATGCTAACTTGAACCAAAGCATCACCACTTGACGATTTTTGAATACTGACCAAAATTACAAAAGGAGTGCAAGACAGGCATCATCGTAGCCCAGTGTTCTTGTGTGCAGTTAAAAAGCGTGGAGTGGCCGCAGCTGCGTATGTTTTAATTTCGAGGCAGTTCAAAAACTTGTAGTGGTTCAGAAACAAAAACAATATTGCATCAGTTGATAGGTTAATGTGTGACTTAGGGTCTGTTTGGATCCAACTAGATTTTAAGAATCTAGATTTTAAAAGTTATAGAGGATCCAAACATAGCATATTATGTACCAGATTCTAGAATTTAGATTATGAGATTTTAAGAATCACATAATCTACTCTAACCCAGTTTTTAGGTGATTTTATTTGTCAAAAGACCCACTACCCTTGAATGTTTTTGGATAATTACAGTTTGTGCCACTGTTGTACCCTAATATAGAAAGGGCAAGCTGGTCATTAACTATCTTAAAAACTGGTTTCTAGATTTTAAGAATCCGGAATCCAAACACCTTCATCCAGATCTTTTTTAGAAGCCAAATTATATAAACTATACCTAGAATCTAGATTAAAATCTGATAGGGATCCAAACACCACCTTACAGATCGTTCAAGAGTCGCTGCTGCAATTTTGTTGACAATATGATGCCAGGACAGATATTATCCCGTAGTCACATGTTCGAAAAAGCTTTGGTACTGGTAAACAAACATTTTTAAGAAACATGCCCGAGGATTACAGTGACGGATCGTTGCTTAAAAAAAAATACAGTGACGGATCATACTTGCCGCGGTAGTTTCAGCTCTATCCTATTTATGACCTGTTGCATGGTCTGCAATCACGCACTGAAGTGTCGAACAAACGTTGCGTATCATTGAGAACTCAAAGTGGCGTGCAACTCACTGCCGTCGCTGGCTCCCGCGTTGTGCACTACTTAGAGGCCTACTAGCACAGGATCCGGTAGCATCAACTAGGATTCGTCTCTCCGACAGATAACGGTAAAAACCAGTTCCACGAGTTTGCTTCATTGTTTCGACAATTTTTTTTTTTTTTTAAGAATGTGCTGAGCACGTATTTCATTAAGAAGAAGAAGAAGTTGTTACCACGTGGTCAGGGCTAAGCCCCCTAGGGGACTTAGCAAAATCCAACCACGAAGTATATACAGACCAACGATACACGACAAAAGTGAAACAAAAGACAGGGTGTCAAAGACCCTCACTAATGATAGCTACAAGGGGAACATGCTCCCAACCAAGAGTAAAAAAAGAACTAGTAAACAACAACCACTAGGCCTGTCTAGGTAGGAGCAGCTTTCGTAACTCGGAGAACCCCGCCGTGGCCTATAGATTAGCTTCATCGATGATCTCCTGCGATATAGCGACTGGCTGAAGGGCACGTCTGTTGTTCCTCTCTTTCGATATCCTCCAAGCGACCAAAATGAGGAAAGTGTCGAGGCCTGGGCGTATTAACTCCGGGACTCTCTTGCGCGACCTGAGCCTCCAATCAATGAAAGGGAGCTCACACAGTAACTTTGCGACTTTTTTACCATCGACGCAAAACAGCACGTACGAACAACTCTTTTACCATCGACAATGCGACCAGTTGGAGCGATTGGAATTCGAAGACCGTGTTTTTCCATTTCTTCCACAGCCTCCATAGACCAAGATTGGAAAGATCCTCATCAACGGAGACCCCTTGATCACGTTCTTTGTAAGTCACGGCTTCGGGTGGGAAGAATCCTCAACGGAGACCCCTTGGTCACCCCCACCGCTCGTTACATTGAACACTAATTAGGGGAGTCCACCCCACACATCCACGACCCTCGAGATGCCTATAAAGATGCTTCTAAAACTTGCATGATGAGAGCGGCTAGTTAGAGCGCTTGGAAGTAGAGCCTTCCAAAGCCTCTATGCGACCAAAGGAAAACGAGCCAGCGAAGTGATAGACGTGCTCGTGAACGCACGACCGGGATATAATAGCGATCTTGAGAGCGCAATGGAGCGAAGCACGCTAATTTTGTTGGCGTAGAGGTGCTTGGGCCAACACGACCAGGTGGGGACAGAAGGGATAAAGGAGGCGAGGAAGGCCAGGGCAATTCCAGCGACGGTGACGACCACGACCAAGCGACCACGACCACGTGTTCCGCGTCAAAACGACGGCGACCACGACCATGTGTTCCATGTCCAAGCAGTGGCGACAACGACCACGTGTTCCACATCCAAACAATGGCGACCACAACCATGTGTTTCACGTCTAGGCAGCGGCGACAACGACTACGTGTACCGGTCCACACGACGGCAGTGGCAACCATGATCAGACGACCACGACCTCGTGTTCCACGTCTAAACAGTGATAACCACGACCACAACCTCGTGTTCCACATCCAGACGTCAGCGACCATGGCCACATGTTCCACGTTGACGTTGACTACCACGATCATGACCAAGCGACCACGTGTTCCATGTCCAGATAGCGGCGGTGGCGACCCTGACCAAGCGACCATGCTGTGTTCCATGTCCAGACAGCGGCGCTGACGACCACGACAACATGTTCTGTGTTCAGACTGTGGCGGTGGCGACCACGACCAAGCGACCACGTCAACACGTTCTGTGTCCAGACGACAATGATGGTGACATGACCAAACGACCATGACCACAAACACGACCACAACCAAGCGACCACGTCCACGTGTTCCACATCCAGACAGCGGCGGTGGCGATCACGACCACAATCACATGTTTCGTGTCCAGATGACGACGGACCACCACCAACCGACCACGACCACGCGGTCCGTGTCCAGACAACGACGGTGGCAACCACGACCAAACGACCACGACCATGACCACGATCAAGCGACCACAATCACATGTTCCACATCGAGACGGCGGCAGTGGCGATCACGACCACAATCACATGTTTTGTGTCCGGACGACAACGGTGGCAACCACCACCAACCGACCACGACCACGCGTTCCGTGTCCAAACGACGACGGTGGCGACCACGACCAAACGACCACAACCAAGCGACCACAATCATGTGTTCCACATCCAGACGGCGGCGGTGGCGACCACGACCACAATCACATGTTTCGTGTCCAGGCGACGATGGCGGCGACCATCACCAAGCGACCACGACCAAACGATCCAGCGACCATGACCAGACGACCATAAAAAGTGACTACGACCACAAATTTTGTGTCCAGGCGTTGATGACCATAAACAACAGATTAGGCATTCCGCCCTGAGGAGACAAGGAAGGCAGCAGAGTTCTTTCATGCTGCGAAGCATGGCGACACGATGGCGGCCACGACTAGGCAATGTCTCCACGACTAGGTTGCGGCTAGCACAACTAGGCGACGCCAACAACCACCAAGCGACCATGACCATAACCAGGCATCCGTGACCAGTACTAGGCAACAACGACCACGACCAAGAGCGACCACGACCACAACCAGGCGACCACGACCATAACCAAGCGTCCGCGGCCACGATTAGGCAACGACGACCACGACCAAGAGCGACCACGACCAGGTGACCACAACCACGATATTTCATGTGCAGGTGGCGACGACCAAGACCACGAAAACCGACACTCCACTCCGGCGACGTCGAGTAAAGAGGGAGGGAAGGGCGGCGGTGACGGCTAGGGAATTTGTCTTCTTTCCCCCTTCTAGTTCGAGTTGGGAGGGGAGTCTCAAGAGTTATGAATGCCGCCATGGAATGCTCACGGAAGGTTCACGGCCAGCGACCACAAGTGGAACACGACATGAAAGAACGACCAAGGAATGTTCAAGATCGACGACGATAAGATATAGACAGCCGCCAACAAGCGAATCAGCACATCATCTATCCATAAAACAACCAAACTTGCAACCACGATTGGAGGGGATCTTGCCCATCCATTATGCTACCAAGTTAATACCTTCGCCATGTGCGACCTTACTACCAATGGCGAGTCCGCAGTACAACCTACCGCTTCACGGTATGCAGCCACGGAGGTCCTCCTCGAGGCCCCTCATGCACATGAGGCCAAGCAACCTGGCATGGATATGCTGGCCTCGATGCCATGGGATCCATGCAAGGCACGCCAGATACAGCCCTGAAGACGACAGATCCAACACGAAATCCACCGACGCCATGGCCCTCGCTCGTCACTACACCGGAACTGAGCAAGGCGCAAGTGTCACGAGACCTCGAAGTAGCCACCGCATATCTCGTGAGGACCGCGCCGCCTCGCTGGATTTGGGCGCGGCCTTGCTGAGCACTCCGCCTCGTGCGTGCTGCTTCGCCGGGCCGGCATCAATGACCAAGAACACGACCTCCTCCATTCATAGCGCGCAGCACACCGAGGCCACCATCGGCTCCGAGCACCACATCCAGCCTCGGATGGGATATCGACCACAACAACCAACATCACCAGCACGACCAAGGCGGCAAGGTGGAGCGACCAAAAGCCGGCCTCGACCGCTGCTAGGATGCAAACGCGTGGCTTAAGAAGCAATGTTCAATCGCGTTCTCAAGCACAAACAATTGCATATGAGTGGTGTGCTACGCATCGCAAGAAGGCAAGCAGCAACCATGCTGCAGTTTCGCCGATTCCTTGTCCTCCGCCACTGACCGCGACCAAAGCCGGCCTCCACTGCTAGGATGCAGAATCCGGCCAGCGGACGAGCCCCTCGCGCAAATCCATCCGACTGTGCTTCCCACCAGACCACACGACCAAGAGGAGGCGAGGCGCGACCATCAATGCCGGGTCCGTGTTGAAGGCCCCCAGATCCGGTCTTCTCGAACTCCGTCAATCCCACGTGGACCTCCAGATGACGCAGACGTTCAGACCCACCCTCGACCAACCGCCGCCGGGACATCGAGGCCGGCCGTTAAGGCGGTGTCGAGGAAGAAGCACCAACGCCGGATCTGGCCGAGGCCGTCAAGACGTTGTCGTTGAGGGGGCGAGGAAGGGCCGCCGCCGGGGCCACCTCGCGGGGCACGCGACGTCGCCGGGCCCGCGCCTCGCCGGCCGCGCTGTCTCCTTGCGCGCGCAGGGGAAGCGGCAGAGCACGGACGCGCGGGCCGGGGAAGCGGCGTCGCCGGGGCCGCACCTCGCCAACAGCTCCGCCTCCTCGCGCGCGCAGGGGAGCGGCGGCGCTCGGACGCGCGGGCTTCTTGCGCCGGTGCTCGGGGCCCTCCCTTTCCGACCAGCCACGGTCGCGCCCGCACCCTGCACCACCGCGCGGTCGCTGCTGCGCTTCGATCCCGTGGCGGGGTGAGGGGAGGAGGCGGCGGCGGCGGAAGGGCGGGGCTAGGGGAGGAGACGGCCGGGGGAGGGGAGCAGGTGGCGGCGGCGGCGGCTAGGGTTCCTCGTGACAATTGTGACAGTGGTTTTACATCGTTCGTTTTATCGAGTTTCTACCAGTGATCATCAGTCAGCACAAGAATACTAGAAATTCTAAGTGCTTATGGAACATGCATGTCAGTAACAGTGGTCTCAATCAACTTATAAATGTATATTAAATCGTACTGCAAATTCTAAGTGCTTAATGCAGAAAGAAAGAAATAACCTCCCGTGAAACTAGAAATTGCTAGAAACGCATCATCTCAACTTGGTTCCAAGCCTGCTAGTTTTACAGAGCTGAAAAGATGGTATTACGTAATCTACAGCATCTGCAACAGGTGTAATTCGGTTTCCTTTAACAGAAACCAGTGGCATCGACTGCCATTCAGAACCAATCATATAGTTTAAATGGAATTAATATTGCATAATCAGCCAAAGATGCATGGCTGGAGTACAAGCATAACTTGATTTCATAGAATCTTAGCCCAGAGTAACAATTCTAAGCAATTTACTCCGGCAAATTCCATGACAGGAAACACAAATTTATGGAACTACCACAAGTCTTTAGCAAAACACATAAGGCTGGGATAACATTGACGGAGAAAAAGCTTGAGTTCTGACAAGTCACAAGCGTGAGGAAGGCATCTCCTACTGTATCCAGACGAAATATGCAGTCATGCTTGGATAACATTGCATTCCACAGATGGATTCGCCTTAAAAAGGGTGTATGTGTCCTGGCATCCTTTGCTACTTGTTGAAACTTTAGATTCGAGTTTCACAACCACTTTTTTCAGCAGTGCGCACCTGAACAGTAATTTCAATAAATCAACTTCATGGCCACTTCCTTCAAAATTCTCTATTTCTACTTCTTCAAGGCCCCTCAAGAAGATATTTTGACTTTTCCAGTTTTGCGGTTGATCGCAAGGACAATTTGGTGTACATGCTTCGTCATCAGGAAGTGTAACCTTAAAGAGAAGTGAACAATGGGACTATTAGATTGTCAATGAGTGCAGTCAGCGTATATATTTATTGAAACTCTATTTGTTAGGCAGCTGAAGTAGAGAGAATCACCCCAGTTTTGTAGATAACCAGCTTAAGCCTCCGTATACCATTCCAGATCTTTAGTAGGTTCAGCACCATTGCTTCATAAACATGTCCCATTGTATCAAGATGTAGCTCCAGAACAGAAAACTTTGGAAACTGGAATATTTCTGTCAGGCTCCGTGAGTGTACAACTGAATCCTATACATGCAGTCAAATGTCAAAAGCAGGTCAGCACAAGAAAACTCATGATGATGGAAAACGATTATATTTGCACATAACTTCATCAAGTCATTGTAAAAGCAAATGCATGAATATCACATAGCATGTCAAAAGGAGTGAACACGCACCACCCTCGGTCTATGTATGACCAAACGTAGGACGCCGCTGTCACTCTCCTTCGACACTAAGCTAAGGCAGGATAGGCACCACGACTCGTCGATCCATACAGAATCAATCCATACACAGCACCACGAGAGATCCTGCACCTTAGGTGCCAACAGCGACATGCTAAAATCCTTGTGCAAGTAGGCTTTCAAATGGAACTTCTTTAGCTCAGGGGCCATGACCTCAACACCGCCGACACGAAAAATCTGAACTACATCAAGCTCCTCCAAGGTCGTGGAGTGGACCTTGACGGTATCATAGCTATCCATAATCTGTAGCACACGTAGCTGTGGGCACCGCCAGATCAGAGCACTGGTACCAATGCGGCAGCGTGCGATGGCGAGCTTCTCCAGCACCGGGCACTCACCGCCGCGCGCTGTCAGTGTTACATGGCTGTTAAAGAGCAAGTCGACGCATGTGGCGCGGGTGAAGCTAGGCAACTCGATGGTGCCGTCGCGATCCACGTTCTGAGCCATGAAGTTGAGCTCCATTGGGTCCAGGCGCGCGACGTTGAGAAGCAGCGAGGCTGCGGCGGCAAGGCTTCTGTGGTTGGAGTAGTATTGGAGAGACAGGTTTGTGAGGGGAGCATCAGCCATGGCGGCTTGTAGAGCACTGGGCGACACATTGCAGAGGCGGAGTTTGGGCAGGCGCCTCCATACATGGCGCCACCGGCGGGAGAGGACGCTGGTACGGGCGGCGGCGCGGCCGCAGAAGAGGCGCGCGAGGAACAGGACGAGCAGGTCGTCGGGGAGGTCGCTGATGCGATCCACGCCGTCGCCATCTGCGCCCTGGTCGTTGCGGCGGCGGCGGCGGGCCGAGGCGGCGACCCGACCGCAACTCCATGGCGCGCAGAGAACGTAGGGCTTGGCAAATGCTCTGCTTCAGGGCTGTGCTATTTGAGAGAGCAGGACGAGAGAATTTGAAGCTGTGCGATGGGAGGTGAAGAGGGGGAGAGGGCGCTTCGATTAGGCTGATTTTCTTTCCCCATGCGTCATTAACCCTCTTGACCCATACTAGGTTACTCACAAGTCACACCATTGATGGTCACTTTAGCCAAAGCGTCATCTCCTCGCTGAAAATTCGACCAAAGCATAAAGAGTGGAGGTCAGACAACGTGTGCGCCAGATCGTTTAGTAGCAGCTGCTGCAATTTTGTTGACAATGTGTGACACGTTCCAAAAAGGTTTACATTGAGCAAGGAACTTTTTAATAACAGACGAGTACAATGACGGATCATACAGTTACTCCCGTTCTCTGCCCAGAGTTCAGTGCATTTTCTTCTGAACTTTAGGGAGACACTGTTGCTTGTCCGGCAAAATGCAGACGGAGCAGATGTAATGGGCAAACAGGAAATCTGAGACCCGCGGCGTGTTTGTGATCTATCTATTATCTTAGTATTTGAAGAGAAAAAGAAGCCATCACGTTCGCTCTCAAAGCTACGAAATTATCACGTTAATCGGAAAAAAGAAAAGCTACGAACCGTTGGATTTTATGAATATCTAACGGCCTAGACTAAACAACACAATCTTAACATATCGCACATATAGATTTTAGATCCGGCAGAAAAAAAGAGTCCGTAGCCAAAACATACTCTGTTTTCCGTTTTTTTTCCTTCGTATCCCATCGCTGATTCATATATTAGGATACGTACTCCTTCCTTTGAGGTCCGACAAAGGCATTGAGAAAAAGCAAAAAGGAAATCGCATAATCAGAGAAAAGCAAGCCAGATCGCCACGCCATCCGCCTCGCCTATGACTGCTACGGCATCGTCGCCGCCGCCTTCGCCGGCAGCTTCTCCATCCAGATCTTCCTCTACTGCTTCGAGCGCTGGTACTGCCATGCCGTCGGCGCGCGCTCTGGTGGCGACGACGAGCAGCCGTCGTCCTCCGAGCGGCAGCAGCAGCAATGGGAGGAGGACACCGACGTGCCACCCGTGCTACTGAGACGCCGTTCGCGGACATCAACATCATCGTCATGGTCATCTGGCTCTCGCTGGGCTCTGGGAGCACCGTCTCCACCCCCAAGTCGTTCCTCGGCTCAGCGACGACGAGGACGAAGTCAGTGGCAGCTGTGGCACCTCGGAGAATTCTAGGAGCGAGAAGACAAGCCCCAATGCGTCGCTCCCACGTTACAGGCAACCTCCATGCTTGGCCTGACGCTTATGAAACCCGCGTGAATGATCTAAAATCTCACATAATTGGCGAGCTGGAATCTCGGCTATTGGCAAGTCTCAATTGGATGATCTGATCAGAACAACAAGAACTCAAAATACTTTCTTAAACTGCCCTCCGCATGTGACACGTAGAGACCATGTGTCACGAGCCGGCACATTGAGCGCAGTCCTCAATTCGCAGGGCAACGGCGACAGATCAAATGCAGGACGACATCAAACCAGCCAGCACCTGAAGTCCAGGCGTAGGCTATAACGATAGTAGCTGGCAGATTTCAGTCCGGAGGCCTGAGCACAGACATGACGAGAGGCGACTAAGGGCGCGTTCGGTGTTTTATATGTTAAAATTTAGAGGGGTCTAAACAAAAAGAATCTTATTTTAAATAAAGTTTAATTACAAAACTAACTGCAGAACCCTCCTCTAAATCGCGAGACGAATTTAACGAGGGTAGTTAATCCGTGATTAGACGATATTTACTGTAGCATTACTGTAGCAAACATAGATTAATTAGGCTCATTAGATTCGTCTCGTAAAGATGTACCCATCTGTAAAAAGGTTTTGTCATTAGGCTTTATTTAATACTCCTAAATAATAAGATTCTCTTTAAAGCTAAATTTTAGAGGGCTCTAAAGAGGGCACCTAACGCGCCCTAAGCATGATGCATGCTACAGCTAGATGCCATGAGCTATCGCAGCGTATCAGTATGAAAGAGTTTTATGTGAAGAACATGTCTAGGAAGAAAATAATGTACATCTCAAGTCAACATGCACACTGTCAGAAGCGAAAGCTCTAAATAACGGGAGTAATAAAAAGGATTTGCCGTTAAGAGAAGGAGATACTAATAGCTATGATAATCAATAATCTTTTCTCATTTTTCTTTCTTTTGAACAAATAATCAAGAATCACCGTGTAACATCCTGCAGGCACAGGGAGGCATGGTCGCATGGTCTTAGCACTCTTGCTAACGACGGCTTTGACCTAGCTACTTCCAAGAGATGGCTCTCTGGGATCTCCGTGCAGAGAAAAGAAAACCCCAATTTACACGCAACGGCATCTCAAGTCACAAGATGAACCAAGGACGAGAAGACTAATGCATGCTCAACCAGGACACAGGACAAGGTCTAGGTAGGCATCAATGATGGGTGGGCAGGTGGCATGAGTTTGATTTAGCATATGCATGCTCGACAAGACAACATACACAGATTTACTTCTTTTTTGCTGAAAAAACCATGTGTGGATTAATAAGTGCAAAACGTTCTATATATCCAGCCCGTGCATTTAAAAGGATGGTTACTACAAAGAACATTTCTGATTATAACACGCATAGGTGCCGTGAAGAAAGAAGGGTTGATGAGATTGCCGTAGAGACGGCGGCGGCCTTCTGAGGTATCTCGATTCTTCCAAAGGGAAAATCAACGAAGGGCCTATTAGCAGGAAGAGCCGTGAGGTATCTCGATTCTTCCAAAGGGAAAATCAATCTGCTTCATGAGGAGGGGATTAGAATATAATTATGGAGAAAAACGAATTTGGATGAAGGTGAAGCAATCCATCGACCCTTGCAAAGAACGATTGCATATACACAGCACGTCGACTAGCTCATATCTCAAGCTTGATGAGCAGTTGGGAGCATCGTTTTCAGGCAAAGGGACTATACGTAGCACGCCGATGAATTGGCTGTCGAATAATTTTACTTATGGAGTAGTCCAAAGAGGGAGTCAAGAAAGAGATGGCAACTAAGCCAATTAAGCACACCTCGGCACAAAATATACTAATTGATCATTTTTCATTTGTCCAATTTTCAAAGCTTACCCACTTCATATATATCTTTGAAATATTGAGCTTTAATTATCTATATTATAATAACACTCAGTTTTCTTGAACAATTTTGTGTAGGTCTATCTGAGAGCTGATTGATTAATTATTCTGTGACTTGAAGTTCCAATGAGGCAGGAAATATTGTAATTTTAACAATACTGTGATAGCAAACACAGCATTACCATGACAATATTTGTGGCCTTCAGATTTGCAAACTTTCTAATAGTTCTACGGATATTCATCCTAAATGTTAGCATTTTGATTTGCGGATTTATTTTGTATTTTGTTCCTAATTGAAAGTTTTTTTCTCTTTTATATTTAATCAATTTATCCTCTATGAGTGTATTCACGGTTCATTCTCCTTGCTTGATTTATATACATATCCTCTATGTCTTTTATTTTGATTAAAACCTTCCCATTTAACAAAAGTTAATTAACATCCATATTCTATTTTATACCTATCCGCTTTCATCCTGGAATAGTTGCGAATTTTTCATATATATAGCTTAATGCATAAAGGATTGATCAACAATTGAACTATCAATCATTACATTATAACAGAGTCTAGCCGCGCTATCAGCGCGGGCCACCTTGCTAGTTCAGTTAAAATCTCCTGCACTTCAGGGGTCCACGAACTGGCACATGTAGACAAGAATAGAGCTCGGAGACATTAAGCAAAAGAACATAAAGAAAAATCCTACTATTTTGGTGCAAGAATATGTATCAGCACAATTTGACCCAAGGGCGCCACCTCCGGCGAACGGCCCCGTCTGCCGCACCCAGACCTCGTTCATCGCCTGCGAGGCGGGCCGGTTGTCGCCGGCAGCATCTATGTGCCCGGCCCCTACCTACGATGACCGCGTTCGCCAGCGACCCCGACGCCTGCACGTACGTACCCAGCGAGCTCCCCCCGCCCCTCGACGCGCCCCAAACGGCGCGGTACGCGTCCAGGAACGCGCCACGCCAGCTCCCGCACGGTCCCACGCGTCCACGCACGCCGGCGCGCTGTGCAGGTCGAACGCGCCCTGGAGCAGCACCCGAGCCCGGGCGGTGCCGCGCGTTGCCCTTTGGCGCTCCGCATGATGTCCTCGGCCAGCGCTGCGGACACGGCCTTGCTGCACCGCGTCCACGCCCTCGCGTAGCGCCGGTCGGGTACGGCCGAGTACGCGCGTAGTTGAACGGCGTCGCCACGCCGGCGACGTTCCGGAGGAACCTTACGAACCTGCTTCTCTCCCGCCTGGCGTCCGCTCGTCTACCTGCGCGCCCGCACGAGGCTCACCGTCCTGCTCCGCATCGCCTCCGCCGCGGCCTTCTGCTTCGCGTTGATGAGCCCCGCGAAGTAGGCCTGGTCGATCCACGTGCACGGTCACCTGCACCACCGGGTGCGTCACACGATTGCCGATGGCGTCGCCCAACCAAGCCGCGCTGCCCCCTTCGAGCTCCCGCGCCCTCCGGCGCGGACACCGACAAGGCCGGGTGGATCGAGGGCGTCGCGGTACTGTACTGGCCGGGGGGGAGCAGATATTGCATGCCGCCGACTGCGACTCACCATGCAGTTGGCTACGTGCGCACTGTCGCCGGACATGGCAGTTTGCCGATCGCCCTTTCCTAACCTCATGTATCCATCGTGTGAGTAGCAAACGAGCCCACTATCCGAGGATGAACATGGCCTTTGCCAAACTGAGTGATGTACTCATTTCAAAATGAAAAAAGAAAAGAAAAAAACTCAAGACATAAATTTTGCAATTGCAGCTCATGATCAGACCTTTTAGAGCTACCTGCAAATTGATCCAGTGGCACGATGACGTGAGGCCAGGGGCCACATATCAGTCACACACAGTGAATGGTGCAGGCAGTCAACTTAGTGACATTACACAGTGTCATTTGGTGCAAAATGAAATAAAGAAACAATGCCTTTACTTTCAAATTATTAATAAAATCTAATCCTCCACTTTAATACTAACCAGCTCCAAAATACCTGTCTTGCAATTATAATTGTAACAAAGGAACATTTGTTTCCCTTTTGTATGCATATTATCTCTACTCTCTCTCTCTCTCTCTCTCTCTCTCTCTCTCTACAAATGCTATCATCACCAGTGTCTCTCTCTGTTTACAAATGCAATAGCCGGCTGCACCCAAAGGAGGGGAACCACCGCAGGCGCTTGTGCCAACGCCTCGAGTTCAGCTGCATATGGGCCACATCCACCGGTTTTGCTGAAGTATCCATCATTTTCTTGATCTTAACTCTGCAATCATCCCCTGTTAGATAAACATGTATCTCCTTGATATGTTCGCACGGTTATGGTTGAGATCAGATGAAGTTAGGTAGTTAGCTTGTACTATAATTCTGTTGTATCATGATGTATAGATAACGTCGGATCTCAACCAAACTGATGCAATCTTGTAATCCACGCGTGAGGAGTTTTCACGCCTATATTAACATGCAACTGCCGTGACCGAGAGGTACGGCATTCCACCCATCCGCATACGCGCCTCTGAGTTTCACATGGTAACCAGAGCCTAAACCCTAGATTAGTTTTCCACCTTCCGCCACCATGGCCACCACTTCCTCGATCCTCATGAATCCACTGCTCGGCATTTCTATCTCTGAAAAGCTGTCGAAGCACAACCATGCCATATGGAAAGCCCAAGTCCTCGCCGCCGTCCGAGGAGCTCGTCTGACGGGGCACCTCACCGGTGTCACCGCTGCGCCGCCGAAGGAGATCGACGGCAAAGTCGATGGCAAAGATGCCAAAGTCCCGAACCCGGCGTACCATGATTGGTATGCTACGGACCAGCAGGTCCTTGGGTTTCTACTGTCCTCTCTCTCAAGGGAGGCCATGATCCCGGTCGCCAAGAAGGAGACAGCGGCGGCCGTCTGGGAGGAGATTGAAGTCATGTTCGCGTCGCAGACAAGAGCTCGCGCCGTCAACACCAGGCTCGCCCTCGCCACAACACAGAAGGGCAATCAAAGTGTTGCCGAGTACGTCGGGAAGATGAGATCCCTCGCTGAAGAGATGGCGGCTGCTGGGAGACCTCTCGATGATGAAGAACTCATCGAGTACATCTTGACCGGGCTTGACTACGAGTTCAACCCGGTTGTGACCTCCATCATCGGGCGAACGGAGCCCGTCACTGTGAGTGAAGCCTACTCGCAGTTGCTCACGTTCGAGACGCGCATGGAGCTGATGCACGGCTCCAACTCGGGCACCAGCTCTGCCAACGCCGCGAACAGAGGAGGACGCGGCGGCCACGTCGTGCGTGGGCGCGGCGTCATGAACCGCGGTCGCGGTGGCCCTGGTGCTGCCTGTGTCCGCGGCTCTGGAGGACCAGGCGGCAACAATGGCGGCAACGTCAACACGTCGTCGTCACGTCCAGGAGGCAATCGCGGCAGTGGGCGCGGCAAGGAGGGCCGCCCCATCTGCCAAATCTGCTTCAAGACCGGGCACACCGCCGACCGTTGCTGGTACAGGCACGATGACTCCTACGTGCCTGATGAAAAGCATGTCGCGGCCGTGACCAACTCCTACAACGTGGACCCGTTCTGGTATGCTGATTCGGGTGCCACGGATCACATCACCGGCGAATTGGAGAAACTCGCCGTTCGCGACAAGTTCAATGGTACGGAACAAATCCACACCGCTAGCGGTGCAGGTATGAATATAAGTCACATTGGTCATTCAATAGTACATTCCCCTATTCGCAATCTGCAGCTCAAAAATATTCTTCATGTTCCCAAAACACAGAAAAATCTAGTCTTTGTCCATCGTTTAGCTGTTGATAATAATGTCTTCCTTGAATTTCATCCTCATTTCTTTTGTATCAAGGATCTGGACACGAAGACCACGCTGCTTAGGGGGCAATGTCGCAATGGGCTATATCCTCTTCCTGCATCGGCATTAAAGCAAGTTTTTGGAGTCAATAAGCCAACTTTTGAAAAGTGGCATCGTCGTTTAGGGCATCCTGCCAGTCCTATAGTTGATAGAGTCATTAAAAGCTATAAGCTTCCTTGTTTGCTTAATTCAAATAAAGGCTCAATTTGTGATGCTTGCCAACAAGCAAAGAGCCATCAGTTGCCATATCCCAAGTCTACTAGCATTTCAAGTCATCCTCTAGAACTTGTATTCAGTGATGTTTGGGGTCCTGCACCTGATTCTGTTGGAAGATACAAGTACTATGTTAGTTTTATTGATGATTTCAGTAAATTTACTTGGATTTATCTTTTGAAATTTAAATCTGAAGTTTTTCAAAAGTTCCTTGAATTTCAAGCTCTTGTTGAGAGGCTTTTCAATCGCAAAATTATTGCGGTTCAATCTGATTGGGGAGGCGAATATCGTTCACTTGATTCTTTTTTTTTCAAAAATTGGAATTTCCCATCATGTCTCTTGCCCACATGCTCATCAGCAAAATGGATCAGCAGAACGCAAACATCGACACATTGTCGAAGTAGGATTGTCTCTTCTAGCACATGCCAGCATGCCTTTAAAATATTGGGATGAAGCGTTTCTTGCTGCCACTTTTCTCATAAATCGCACACCTACAAAAATTCTGAATTTTTCTACTCCCCTTGAGTGCTTATTTGGTGTTAAACCTGATTTTGCCTCTCTTGGCATCTTTGGTTGTGCCTGCTGGCCAAACCTTCGCCCTTATAATCAACACAAGCTTGAATTTCGCTCCAAGGAGTGCACCTTTCTAGGATACAGTAATCAGCACAAAGGTTTCAAGTGCCTTGATCCCTCTACTGGCTGGGTTTATATATCACGTGATGTTGTTTTTGATGAGGAGGTTTTTCCTTTTTCCAAACTTCATTCAAACGCCGGTGCACGTCTCCGTGCTGAAATCCTGCTCCTTCCTCCACAATTGATTAATCCTACAATAGGGGGTGTCACTGTTGATGATCATGTGTCTAATTCTACTAATGCATCTGGTGCAAGCTTGACCAATGTGCAGGAAATATGCACAGACGCGCCTATCGGAGCTGATCCCCCGACCGCACCAGCAGCATCTACTCCGGGATCGGGTCCGTCAGCTGCTGCGCCAGAGACGCCAGACGCGGTTTCGTCCCCGCCCCTCTCCGCTCCTGCCACGTGTCCCCTGTCGGGCACGGCGGGTGCGCCTGCTCCCGCGCCAGAGGCGACGTGGCGCCACCCGACTGGCGCTGCGCATCCTCCCGCATCACAGGCTGTGCCCGCGTCGCCAGCAGCCTCCACGCGTCATCATGCGACGGGCGAGGCAGATCCTGTCGCCACTTCTCCGCGTGCGCAGCCAGGGGGGGCAGAACAAGCCGGATCTTCTGCGGCTGCTCCAGGAGCTTCAACACAAGATGTGCCAGCAGAATCACTTCCTCGCACTCGACTTCAAGCGGGTGTTCGTAAACCAAAAGTTTACACAGATGGTACTGTCTCGTACAAGGTATCTGATGGTACTGTTAAGTATAATCTCTTTACATCATCTGGTGAACCTCAAAATTTAGAAGAAGCTCTTAATGATGATAATTGGAGACTTGCTATGCAAAATGAGTATGATGCTTTAATCAAAAACAAAACCTGGCACCTTGTTCCACCTATGAAGGGCAGTAATATTATAGATTGCAAATGGGTTTACAAGGTTAAGAGAAAGGCTGATGGTAGTTTAGACAGATATAAAGCTCGGTTAGTTGCAAAAGGATTTAAGCAAAGATATGGGATAGACTATGAGGATACTTTTAGTCCTATTGTTAAGGCTGCTACTATAAGATGTATTTTGTCTATTGTTGTGTCTAAAGGCTGGAATATGAGGCAACTTGATGTGCAAAATGCTTTTCTGCATGGTCTTTTAGAAGAAGAAGTTTATATGAGACAACCTCCAGGTTTTCAAGATAAATCTATGCCGTCAGATGTGTGCAAGCTAGATAAGGCTTTGTATGGCTTGAAACAAGCCCCTCGTGCTTGGTATGCTAGACTAAGTGCTAAATTGCTTGAGCTTGGTTTTAATTCTTCCAAGGCTGATACATCTCTGTTTTACTTCAATAAAAATGGAGTGACAGTTTTTGTGTTGATTTATGTTGATGACATTATAGTAGCCAGTTCGAGTTCCAAAGCCACAGATGGATTGTTGAAGAGTTTGAACCAGGAATTTGCATTGAAGGATCTGGGAGAGTTACACTATTTTCTGGGAATAGAGGTAAATAAGGTACATGATGGTATTATTCTTACACAAGAGAAATATGCTACTGACTTGTTGAAGAGATCAAATATGTCTGAGTGTAAACCAGCTAGCACACCTCTATCAACCAGTGAGAAACTATCTGTTTTTGAAGGGACTCCTTTGGGTGATAAAGATGCTACAAATTATAGAAGCATTGTTGGGGCTCTTCAATATTTGACTCTTACCAGACCTGATATTGCTTTTCCTGTTAATAAAGTTTGTCAGTTTTTGCATGCTCCTACTTCATCTCATTGGGCAGCAGTTAAGAGAATTCTGAGATATCTGAAACAAACCACTAAAATTGGTCTAAAGATCAGTAAGTCTAGCTCTCTGTTGGTCAGTGGTTTTTCAGATGCAGATTGGGCAGGCTCACTAGATGACAGAAGGTCTACAGGTGGCTTTGCCATATTCTTGGGATCAAATCTGGTCTCATGGAGTGCAAGAAAACAACCAACAGTTTCAAGGTCAAGTACTGAAGCTGAATATAAGGCAGTTGCAAATGCTACAGCAGAAATTATGTGGATACAGATTTTGTTAAAGGAAATTGGTATACACTGTCCACCAATGGCAAGATTATGGTGTGACAACCTTGGAGCTAAGTATTTATCTCCTAATCCTGTTTTTCATGGAAGAACTAAACATGTTGAAGTTGATTATCATTTTGTCAGGGAACGAGTTGCTAGGAAATTATTGGCAATTGATTTTGTTCCTTCCGGTGATCAAGTCGCTGATGGTTTTACAAAGGCACTCACCGTTCGAAAGCTGGAAAATTTTAAACACAATCTCAACCTTGCACGGTTGTGATTGAGGGGGTGTGTTAGATAAACATGTATCTCCTTGATATGTTCGCACGGTTATGGTTGAGATCAGATGAAGTTAGGTAGTTAGCTTGTACTATAATTCTGTTGTATCATGATGTATAGATAACGTCGGATCTCAACCAAACTGATGCAATCTTGTAATCCACACTTGAGGAGTTTTCACGCCTATATTAACATGCAACTGCCGTGACCGAGAGGTACGGCATTCCACCCATCCGCATACGCGCCTCTGAGTTTCACATCCCCTTAGTGGCCCTTGGCAAGCTTGTATGCCGGATTTCGAGAGGTGTTGATCCACTTGAGCCCAAGCCTTAACTCTATTGTCATCTACGTTGCGAGTCCAAAAACAGAGACCATCTCTTGTCACTATCTAGACGAGGCAGCACGTGGCTGGGTGTGGCCAAATGCACGCGTGCGGAGGGTTTAAGCCCCCTAGTCTATAAGAAGTCCATAAAGATGAAGGAGGATTGCCGTCTACAGCGCAAAGAGAGGAGCCGCCACAAGTGCCTACGCCAGCGCCTCGAGCTCTGCTGCATACGGGTCGCCTCCGCTGGTTCTGCTGAATGATCGGTCACATCGGAACGGCCATGAAAAAAACCATGTACGCCCTATTACCTCTAGTCATTGAGCGACTTGAGCCCTATCCATCGCTACCTTGTCATCAGTGTTTATGGTTCAATATCAATACCATCTCTGTCACTATCATGACGAGGCGACGAGTCGTTGGCTGCGGCCATGGCATGGTGAAAGCAGAGGTGAGAGCGGAGCGAGGGCCAGGGTGGGGGACCTAAGCCCCCTATCCTACTAGAAATCCATGAAGATGAAGGCGGATCGCCAGCTGCAGCGCAAAGAGAAGAACTGCCGCGAGCGCCTACGCCTCGAGCTCTGCTCGCCGGCCCTTAGAGCATCTTTAAGAATGGACCTCAAAACATGACATCTACTTTTGTTTTCCAAACCGGCATGCAAAAACAAAAGCCTCAAATTTGACTTCAACTCCAGCAGTAAACTGACTCAAGACCCTATGACCCACAAATGAGGGAGGATTGGAGGACCCTAGAAATGAGGACTTGGATATGGAGTTTGAGAGGGCATGTAAAATAAGAGCTCAAGTAGGGTCCTTGTTAGAGATGTTATTTTGGCTCAAGATCCTAAATAATAGAGTAGGGGCTCAAATAGAGATGCTCTTAGCTACTATGACCGCGTTCGCCAGCGGCCCCGACGCCTGCACGTACCCAGCGAGCTGCCCCGCTACATGGCGCGGTCCGCATCCAGGAACGCGCCACGCCAGCTCCCGCACGGTCCCACGCCACGGACGACGCCGGCGTGCAGTGCAGGTCGAACGTACACGCCCTGGACTGGAACAGCAGCCCCCGGCGCGGCCGTTCCGCCCTGCTGCCAGGACGGCCTTGACCCACGTCGCCCTTTGGTGCTCCGTATGGTGTCCTAGGCCAGCGCCGCGGACACGGCCTTGCCGCACCGCGTCCAAGCCCCGCTCCTCATGCCGCGCCGGTGTTGCTGAAGTCGCGGACCGGACCGGACGCGTCGGGTAAGGCCGAGTTCGCGCGTAGTTGAACGGCGTCGCCAGTCGCCACGCCGGTGGCGTTCAGGAGCAACCTTAATGATCCTGCTTCTCTCCCGCCTGCGCGCCCGCACGAGGCTTACTGTCCTGCTCTGCATCGCCTCCACCGCGACCTTCTGCTTCGCGTTGATGAGCCCCGCGAAGTAGGCCCTGGTCGGCGTGCGCCACCGGGTACACCTTCTGGTCCGCGGGAGCCGGACGTTGGCGTCGTCAAGGATGTGGGCCGCAGCCTCCGAGATGTACTTGCCGGCGTAGCTTAGCTCTCGCCGGTGAGGAACAGAGGAAATGTTTAGACAGCCAAATGTTTATCTGGCCGGGGGAGGAGCAGATCTCGCCGAAGACCGCGACTCACCATGAAACCGTCGCCAGACATGGCAGTTTGCCGATCGCCCTTTCCTAGCCGCAGTTTTCTTTGAGCTCACCCGCACGAGGCTCACCGTCCTGCTCTGCTTCGCCTCCACCGCGGCCTTCTGCTTTGCGTTGATGAGTGAGCCCCGCGAAGTAGGCCTGGTCAGCGTACACGCACGGTCACCTGCGCCACCGGGTGCATCACACGATTACCGATGGCGTCACCCAACCAAGCCGCGCTGCCCACCTTCCAGCTCCCGCGCCCTCGGCGCGGACACCGACAAGGTCTCGTGGATCGAGGGCGTGGCGGTACTGTACTGGTTGCGGGGAGCAGATATTGCCGCCGACTGCGACTCGATCACCATGCAACCGTCGCCGGACATGGCAGTTTGCCGATCGCCCTTTCCTAACCTCGGTTTTCTTTTAGCTCTCCTCCTAACTTCTTCGAGCACTCCTAAGGACCTACCTCTAGGAGCATAAGCTTCGTGTGTCTGGAGTAGCACACAGCCCCCCCGGCTCCTTGAAACCACTCAACGTACGCTCACTATCTATCTATGCACTGTTCGTTGAAGCTAAAGGCATACAGGTATGGCCGACATAGTAGCGGTCGCCCACGATCACTCTGCTAAAATGTTTGAGAATTTCGGACAGAGTTGAGATCGGGGAAAAAAGGGATGACACTTTCAGTTATATGCGGCGAACACTCATGTTCCCTCAAATCCATTGTATTGCAAATTCTAAGCGCTAAACACAAAACAGAGATGGAAGTAACCTGCCGTATAACTAGAAATTGCTTGAAACACATCATATCACTGGTTTCAGGGCCACAACAACCTGGTTCCACACCTGCTAGTTTACAGAGCTGGAAAGATGTCATTTCATAATCTCCTGCAAGTGGTGGCACTCTGTTTCCTTTAGCAGAAACCAGTAGCATCTGATGCCATTCAAACCAAAGAAACATGCATGTTCAAGAGGAAATAAACTAGTATAATCCGACAAAAGACATATGGCTGGGGTACAAGCATAACTTGATTTCATAGAATTTCAGACTAGAGCAACAATTCTCAGCAATACACTCCAGTTAAGATCCATGACAGGAAACAACTTTATAGAACTACGACAAATCATTGCAAAAAAAACATAATTCTAGGACCACAATGATGAAAACAAGCTTGAGTTAACAAGTCCCATAAGCTTCAAAATTCCACCTCCTGCTGAATCTAAGCTGCATCTAACTGAATAGGCAATCATGCATAGATAACCTCCTTGCCACGTTTTTGATAAACATTGCACTCCACAGCTGGATTCGCCTTAAAAAGGTTGTATGTTTCCTTGCAACCTTTGCTACTTGGTAAAACCTTGGATTCCAGTTTAATGATCACTTTTGTGAGCGGTGCGCACCTGAACATCAGTTTCAAGAAATCAAGTTCGTGGCGACGTCCCTTGAAATTCTCTACTTCTACTTCTTCAAGGCCAATCAAGAAGATATTATGACTTCTCCAGTTCTGCGGTTGATCACAAGGACAGTTTGGTGTGCATGCTTCGTCATTGTCTAGGAGTAGTGCACAGATGGTTTGGTCCGGTGGAAGCTCTGTCATATGACCCTCTTGGCGGTGTCCTCCGCTGTGTTTTGATATGTGGATATGCCACAATTTGCCCCTTGTGCTAGGGCGCAATGTTGTTTTCCTGTGGCCTACGCCACAATGAGCCCTTGTGCTGGGGTTTGGTGTCTTCTTCTTAGTGGTTTGCCACAATTGTGCCCTTGTGCTAGGGCTAGTTTGATTGATGCCTAGTTTAGCTAGGTAGTTATCACGGTTTTTGCCTGGTTTTCCCTAATTAACCGAGCATTGTAGGGTTTTTGCCTTGTTTCCCAAAAAAACGAGGCCGTTGATCTGTGGTTTGCCACACTTTGAATATATTCAGGTGGGGATGCTCTCCCCCCGGTGACCGTTCAAAAAAAAGTATCAGAATATCAATGACTGCAGCTAACATACATGTTTGTTGAAATCAATTTGTTAGGCAGTTGTAGTCATGAAAATTACCACGTTTTGGTTGGTTACCAGCTTAAGCCTTCGTATACCATTGCAAATCCTTAGTAGTTTCAGCACTAGTGCTCCATAAACATGTCCACTTGTATCAAGATATAGCTCCAAAACAGAAAACTTAGGAAATTGGAACATTTCTGTCAAGTTCCGTGAGTGTAGAACAGAATCCTGTAAATGCAGAAAGGTGTCAAATGCAGTTCTGCACAATAAAACTCATGGTAACGGCAAAACAATTATATTTGCAGATAATTGAATCAAGTAGTAGAGCCACCCAGCAAATTGATGAAAATCGTATATATGTGAAAGGAATGAGGACGTACCACCTCTGGTCTTCTTATGTTCAAACGTATGGCGGCGTTGCCAATCTCCTTCATCGCTAGCTCCAGGTGGGATAGGCACCACGACCCGTCGATCCCTAAATTCAAGTGATCTTTGTCAAGTCTACAGCTCCACGACTGACCTTGAACCATAGGTGCCGACAATGACATGCTGAAATCCTTGTGCATGGAGGCATTCAAACGGAACTTCTTCAGCTCAGGGGCCACGATGTCAATACACCCTCCGAAGTGAGAGATGTCAAGCTCCTCAATGGTGTTTGAGTGAACCATGAGCATATCATAGCTCTGACAATGATAAGTATGAAGCACGCGTAGGTGGGGGCACCGCGAGATCAAAGCACCGGTATCAATGTGGCACCACCTAATATAGAGCCTCTCCAGCAACGGGAACTCACAGCTATGCACTGGCAGGGTCAGGTGGAGGTGTACGAACAGGAAGATTTTTGTGGCGCGGGCAAAGCCAGGCAACTCGATGGTCTTGTCGCGATACTTTTGGTCCACTGAATGACCGAAGGAGAGCTCCACCGGGTCTAAGCACGCGGCAGCGCGAAGCAGCGAGGCGATGGCGCCTGAAGAGACGCTGCCGGGATAGAATGAGATGTCGAGGACGGACAGCTTCGGGACGGCGACCTTCGCGAGGGTTGCTTCGACGGCGCTGGGCGATATTCTCTCGCGGAAGTAGAGCTCGGGGAGGCGCCTCCACAGGTCGCTCCATCGGCTGGAGAGGACGCTGGTGCGGGCGGCGTCGCGGGCGGATCGGAAGCGGGAGAGGACCAGGAGCAGCAGGTCGTCGGGGAGGCCGCTGATGCGGTCCACGCCGTCGCCATCTGCGATCTGGTCCTCGCGGCGGCGAGCTCCGCGCGGTGGCCGCGAGCCCAGGCGGCGGCGCGACCGCGACTCCATGGAGCAGAGCAGAGATTGGAGAGCTTGGAGAGGGTTCTTCTTCAGGGCCGTGCTATTTAAGGAGAGCACTGAGCACACGATGGGAGAATTTGAAGCGGTGCGATGGGAACGTGAAGAGGGAGAGGGTGCTTCGATTAGGCTGAACTTAATTCCCGATGCGTCATTAACCTCTTGACTAATTTACCAGCCTAGTCACACCGTTGATGGTCAGTTGAGCCAAAGCGTCAGCAGTTCACTCTTCATTAACCTTTTGAATTGTGAAACCAGCTCCACTACGAGTTCGAGTTCATGGTGCCGTCGGTTGTGACAGTGGTCATCAGTCAACACTGAATTCATGCATCCACACCCTGATGGATACTTGCAAAGGAAAATCACATATTACGCTTTTTTTTAGAGGCAACTACGGTATTGAAAGCACAAATGTCAGTTACAAGGAAAAGGGCACGAGAGGAGAATGAAAACAGAGTCGGTTCTGCTTTGACGGCCACGCTCTAACAACGGTGGCTGTTGCCGGCGCCGGGAGTTCAAGCACCTCTTCTTCCAGCTGCCACCCTCACCGGAGCTCTGGGCCTACGGCGGCAGGTCCAGGGACTCGTACATGGCCTTCCACAGCTCTCCGTCGCGCTCCGCCACGAGGCGCGACGTTCCTTGCCCTCGGCGAGCCTCTTGAGGATATCCGCTTTGGCGTCGTCAGGCAGGGACGTGAAGGCGGTCACTGGCAGGTCGTTCCGGCGGCACAGCTCGTGGAGAAGGACCGGGAACACCCAGTCGACGAGCGACTTCCAGAGCCACGGCCCTCGTCTCCATCGCGCGCGCCGCCCGTCCGGCGTCCGTCGTGAGGAGGTACGCGCAGAACGCGACGTACGTAGCCGTTCCCGATCGCGCGCAGCTCCTGCACGGCCACGTCGGCGGCGCGCTATCTCGTCCACGCTGGTATTGCTGAAGTCGCGGAGCGGGCGCATCGTCGGGTACGGCCGAGGCCGCGCGTAGTTGAACGGCGTCGCCACGCCGGTGTGGCGTTCCGGAGCAACCTTATGGTCCTGTTCCTCTCCCGCCTGGCGTCGGTCGCACAAGGCTCAACGTCCTGTTCTGCATTGTCTCCGGCGCGCCCTTCTGCTTCGCGTTGATGAGCCCCGTGAAGTTGGACTGGTCAGCGTACGTGCTGCACGGTCACCTGCGCAACCGGGCGCGTCATGCCGTTGCCGATGGCGACGCCCTGGCACTGCAGGTTCACCCGCTGGTCCGCGGGGAGCCGGACGTTGCCGTCAAGGATGTGGGCGGGATGTACTTCCCAGCGTAGCTCTCGCCGGAGAAGAACAGAGGGAATATGTATCTAGCCGGGGCCGGGAGCAGATATCACCGCCGACTGCTACTCACCATCCAACCGTCGACGGACATGGCAGTTTGCCGATCGCCCTTTCCTAACCTTTCTTTTCTTTGAGCTCTCCTCCTAACTTCTTCGAGCTCTCCTTAATAACCTCTAGTAGGAGCATAAGCTTCGTGTGCATGGAGTAGCACACAGTCCCCCCGGCTCCTTGAAACCACTCAACGCCACCTATCTCTGTACTGTTCAGTGGCCGTCGCAATGACTCTTACGTCTACACAATCCGTCTGGAGGAAAAGTGGAAATCAACTATCACAGATTCACAGTTCGCAGGGAATTATCCTCGTCACATGTTCAAAAAGGTTTGATGTGTTTAAACTAGAGCGTGCACGCGGCAATGCCGTGCTTTTGTTGTACGTACATTTCTTTGTACTGCGTTGCCCTTTTGGTTAGAGAATCAGTTGATGATAAATCATCTGCTAACTGAACTTTATACAGTTAGGCTAACATGTTGGTCGTTGAAGCTGACATGTGAGGTTTGATCTGGTTCATGGTTTCGTCAACTGTGACCGTGGTTCGAAAACATTAGTTTTTAATCCATTCTTCTACCAGTGATCATCAGGGAGCACTGAATTCATGTATCTAAACCATGATGGATACTTCTTGACAGATGTGTATAAAATACTATTACTCAGTAAACGAGGTGGCTTCATATCACTGTTGCAGACCTTCCAGGCATGTTTCAGAATTGAAGGCCGAGTTGAAATCTGGGGAAATTGGGATGACACATTCATGTTCCCTCAAATCCATTGCAGTGTATTGCAAAATTCAAAACACTAAACACAGAACGGAGATGGAAGTAACCTCCTGTATAACTAGAAATTGCTAGAAACACATCATATCATTGTTTCAGGGCCACAACAACCTGGTTCCACACATGCTAGTTTTACAGAGCTGAAGCATGTCATTCCATAATCTTCTGCAACTGGTGCCACTCTGTTTCCTTCAGCAGAAACCAGTAGCATCTACTAACATTCAAACCAAAGAAACATACAGGTTCAACAGGAAATAATCTAGTACAATCAGACAAAACACACATGGCTAGGGTACAAACATAACTTAATTTCCTAGAATTTTAGCCTAGAGCAACAATTCTCAGCCATGCACTCCAGTTAAGATCCATGACAGGAAACACAGCATTAAGATACTACCCCAAATCATTAGCAAAAAACATAATTCTTGGATAACAATGACGAGAACAAGCTTGAGTTCTGACAAGTCTCAAAAGTTTCAGGATACCATCTCCTGCTGCATATAAATGAATAGGCAATCATGCATAGATAACCTCCTTGCCACGTTTTTGATAAACACTGCACTCCACAGCTGGATTCGCCTTAAAAAGGTTGTATGTTTCCTTGCATCCTTTGCTACTTGGTGAAACCTTGGACTCCAGTTTCACTGTCACTTTTGTGAGCGGTGCGCACCTGAACATCAATTTCAAGAAATCAAGTTCATGGCCACGTCCCTTGAACCTCTCTATTTCTACTTCTTCAAGTCCAATCAAGAAGACATTCTGACTTCTCCAGTTCCGTAGATGATCACAAAGACAGTTTGGTGTGCATGCTTCGTCATTGTTCCCCTGAAACAGCAGAGAAAACATCTATCTATTATCTTAGTATTTGAAGAGAAAAAGAAGCCACCACGTTCGCTCTCAAGGCTACGAAATTACCACGTTAATCAGAAAAAAGAGAAGCTACGAGCCGTTGGATTTTATGAAGATTGAACGGTGTAGATTACCGCATCATCGATTTTGATGTACATTAGTAATGACCATTAGATCTAATAAAGAGTTAAAGATGGAATCTGATACATGCACGCATACAAGCAAACTTAAGAGTCCTTTCCATGTTCACGTACTACTACATAAAGGCCACAGAGCTGCGTTGCCGCGAGAAGATTTCCCGGCGACCGCGCTATTCTCACATAGGCAGCCATCGTCTCCAGTAGCCAGCAATTGCGTTCTTCAAACATCAGATGCCCCGAGGAAACCATCTGGAAGGAAGATTGAGACGAAACAATTCCTAAAGCTAGACCAGGATGAAAAGCTTTGCAGAAAACGCCCAGATGGCCGTCCCTGGCCCTGTGCGGTCGTATTTGTACAGTCCGTATATCACTCCTTTTCTCCGGCCTAAAACAAAATAGATGATCAGGCCGTAGCCCATCGCTCCGTCGGCCTGCAGTTTGCGATCAATTCCCACACGCGACACGCCCTCACCCCACGTCGCGTTGATTGCGTTCGTGCTGCAGCGGCCGTCTCCGGTTCCAATCGCAAACCGCAATCAAGTGCCAAAGACCCGATCGCCAGCCCGCTGCCCGGCAGGATGACACCACGGCGACCATCGGACGAAGCAACCAGTGCCTAGGAACGAGGACGAAGCACCGAAGCCTGAATTCTAAATGTCTGATCGAAGCATCAACACCCTAGCCTGTCGTGTTTCCGCAGGACACGCAGGTACATTATTTTAATATTTTTGTCTAATTCGATTAAAACCCAATGCACCGCTAGCATATTTGTTGTTCACCAGTCCATTCATTTTCTTTTCATTTTTTCACGATTTAATTTAGTCACGTCTTCTTCAAATCAAACTAAAAGATATGATGTTGTTTAACTAATGATTATGCATCCAAGACCTAAATAAGTATTTTTTTATCTATAGTTTTAATAATGATGTCATCATTTTTTTAGGGCCTCATTTTGTAATTTCGCACAGGGCCTCCATTTTTGCCGGGATGGCCCTGCTTCCAGATTCCCCTGAGACCCGACGTGATCTGTTGTGATGTCCAGGGCTTCAAGTTCTTCATTTAGGGCTAATCCAATGGCGCGGATCTGTTGCTAGCGATGCAATCTGGATTGCTAAGAGACGGCAGAGGAAGGAGGAGACCCTGATCCCTTCTAAGTCTTGCCACCCGAGCCAAAGGGCGTCGAGCTCTCTCCTCAAATTTGCGATATGTTTCTCGCCGTTCTGAATGGTGCCCCAATCCATCTCCTCGCCAGGTTTTGATGAGAACGTCATTAGCGAGCGTTGGCGAGCGCGAGTCATGCGCGAGCAATGCGGGTGCGTGCGACGTGAACGTGGCGTCATGGACGTTGTGGACCTGTGTGCCGAAGGACACGGTCAGCAGGAGGAAGCCGTTAGCTAGCTCAGAAAAAGTCTTGCCCGGCGGGGAGGATGCAGCTCAATGGGCTCTAACAAGTACACTACTTCAAGATTTTCACATAATGAGAAGAGATGAGATTGCCTGCTTGCACGCTCACAAGCCAATGTTTCCAGACTGTGACATTAATTAGTAGCCTTGCGGATGAAATAGGAACAACATAGGGTTTTAATTTTGTTCTCATCGAAAGCAGAGGAAGGTGTGGAAGATCAGTCAAATATCGAGCAGTGATGCAAGTTAGGTCTAAGCCATTGGCCAAGCAGCGAGCGTCACAATGCCGCATCATAGTTACGGAGGCACTCCACCACCAGCTACGCCGCGCTGAAGATGCAGACAACCTCACTTGAGGAGGATGAATAATACCATTATCAGAACCTCGGTGATCAATCAGAGTAGGGCGCGCAGGTGACACCTCAAGGGCAAGATAAAAAAAAAATTCAGCAGAGAGAAGCAGGGTCAAGATCATGATGTTCTATTACCACTTCTTTCAAGGACTAACGGCGAGCATAAAGACTGTAGGTATTCAGAGACGCGGGGCTAGCAGGAAGGGGATAGTGCAAAAGCTGTTGGCGCACAACGATACTTTCCATGTGAGGATGCAAATCGTCTCTTCATGTCTACCATTACTTATCTTGCCACGCCCTGTCAACTAAACCTTCGAATATTTCGCAAGTAATTCACTTATCTCTGAATATTTTCAGGCAGTATAAGCAGTTGAAATCTTACTCTCTCTCTTTTTAGATTTTGAAGTGATAACACGATTGGAATCAATCAATTTGATAACTGATGTACTTATACGATGAGCTTGAATATCTTCAAAGGTCACCAGATGATGTGAGAATGCAACATTGAGAGTTACTACACGAGATACCTATTGGAGCAGCTAAACAAATATCAACGATGCTAGAAAAAATTCAAATTCATAGAGTCCGACAAGAGGGAGGAAGGAGGAACATAGATCCAAATATATATAGTGTGCTATCTATGAGAATGCAGAGGGCCAAACCGATTAAGTGGGCTATATCCATTCCAAATATGCTGACGGATTATATTTTTAAAAAATTGGGATTGTCCACCTCTCCTCTTGATCCTGTTTAAATTATCTTTCAAATGGCAATGCATTATGGATCATTATTGACTTTAGTGACAATGGATAAGATAGTTCTTCTCTTGGTTTTATGTCTTATTAGCATAAAAACAATAAACTCACAAGGAAATTGTATTGTGCCGTGTCTAGCCGCGTTATTAACGCGGGTCACCTTCCTAGTTGTTAGTATTAGAACATCAATGACTGCAGCTAACATACATGTTTGTTGAAATCTATTTGATATAAAGGCAGCTGTAGTCAAGAAAATTACCACGTTTTGGTTGGTTACCAGCTTAAGCCTTCGTATACCATTGCAAATCCTCAGTAGTTTCAGCACCAGTGCTCCATAAACATGTTCACTTGTAGCAAGATATAGCTCCAAAACGGAAAATTTAGGAAACTGGAACATTTCTGGCAAGTTCCGTGAGTGTAGAACAGAGGCCTATAAATGCAGAAAAGTGTTAAAAGCAGTTCTGCACAATAAAACTCATGGTAACAGCAAAACAATTATATTTGCGCCTAACTTCATCAAGTAGTAGAGCAACAACAAATTAATGAAAACAATATATATGCAAAGGAATGAGGACGTACCGCCTTTGGTCTTCTTATGTGCAAACTTATGACGATGCTGCCAATCTCCTTCGTTATTAGCTCCAGGCGGGATAGGCACCACGACCCGTCGATCCCTATATTCAAGTGCTCTTTGTCAAGTCTACAGCGCCACGACTGATCCTGAACCATAGGTGCCGACAATGACATGCTGAAATCCTTGTGCATGGTGGCATACAAACGCAACTTCTTCAGCTCAGGCGCCACGATGTCAATACACCCTCCAAAGTGAAAGACGTCAAGCTCCTCAATGGTGTTTGAGTGAACCATGAGTGTATCATTGCTCTGACAACTGAAAATATGAAGCACGCATAGGTGTGGGCACCGCGAGATCAAAGCACCGGTATCAATGCAGCACCATGCGATGGAGAGCCTCTCCAACAGCGGGAACTCACAACTATGCGCTGGCAGTGTCAGGTGGAGGCCTATGGACAGGCAGATTTTTGTGGCGCGGGCAAAGCCAGGCAACTCGATGATCTCGTCGCGATCATTTTCGTCCACAGAAACAAGGAAGCAGAGATACACCGGGTCCAATCGCGCGGCAGTGCGAAGCAGCGAGGCGACGGCGCCGGAAGAGATGTCGTCGCCTCGAGGCCCGCGATAGAATGACATGTCGAGGACGGACAGCTTCGGGACGGCGACCTTCGCGAGGGTTGCTTCGACGGCGCTGGGCGATATTCTCTCGCGGAAGTAGAGCTCGGGGAGGCGCCTCCACAGGTCGCTCCATCGGCTGGAGAGGACGCTGGTGCGGGCGGCGTCACGGGCGGATCGGAAGCGGGAGAGGACCAGGAGCAGCAGGTCGTCGGGGAGGCCGCTGATGCGGTCTACGCCGTCGCCATCTGTGACCTGGTCGTCGCGGCGGCGAGCTCCGAGCGGAGGCCGCGAGCCCAGGCGGCGGCGCGGCCGTGACTCCATGGAGCAGAGCAGAGAGGAGGAGATCTGTAGCGGTGCGATGGGAGGATTGGTTGCGTCTTGCGTGGTGCGAAAGGGAAGACAGTTTCTATTAGGCTGCATTTGTTTCCCGATGCGTCATTATTATTATTTTTTGCGAGGTCCCAAATTCCCAATGTGTAGTAAGCTAAGCTCCTCACGCCATTGATGATCACTCGAGGCAAAGCGTCACCACTTCGCTGGAATTTTGAATTTTGACCAAAAATACAAGTGCAGGGATTTTGGCCAGATTAGATCAAAAGAATATTAGTAGTACTGATTTGCTTATGTTGGCCACATACTATGACGGTATGGTCATGGTTTAAATGAGTTTCTTAATAAGTTACTGGCCACATACCATTAGATCAAAAGAATAAAACTCATGATAACAGCGAAACAATTATATTTGAAGATAATTTCATCAGATTTTATTCTTTTGATCTAATGGTGCACCACCTCAAATTTTATTCTTGCTTCGCCACTAATTACATTTGTCCTGTTAAAACGCAGAGTTGCCGTGGTTTTTTTCTAATAAAAAAGAAGCGGCCAGTTCAAAAGCATGGAGAAGATGCAACAATTAGTTCTGAAGTAGTAAAACAATAACCCCATCAGTTCAAGATTAATGTGTGCATTACAGATCGTTCAGGAGTCGTGGCTGTAATTTTGTTTACACTGTGATGCAGAGACAGGTGTTATCCCGTAGTCACATGTTCCAAAATGGTTCTGGTGCCGGTGAACAACACATTTTTAAGACTTCGCAAAAATACCAGATGATTACAATGTCGGGCTACTTGCCGCGGTAGTTTCAGGTGTATCCTACTGTTGGCTGTTGTGTGGTCTGCGATCACGAACTGAAGTGTCGAATAAACCTTGCGTGTCATTCAGAACTCAGAGAGGCGTGCACCTCAGTGCCGTCGTTGGCTCGCGCGTTGTGCCGTTGTGCATCACTGGGGTCAATTGCCACAACGGATAAAGGATACTCTCTCCGTAACACCATCGATCGGTAAGCACGTCGTCAATACTGAATGAAACCCACCTTCCCATATGCCAACAGCAGCATCTGCAGCACATTCTCTTCCCATGACGTCCCTGCGACCGTTTCACCTGTACAGACGGCCAAAAGTAGTCGCCGTGGCGTGCCGAGTGCTGCTTCGGGATGGCGGATCGCGCTCCAAGCGGGCGTCGTGTACGGGGCGACACGGACCCTGGCGGAGCAGGCAATATTGACGGCGTAGCAGGCCAGGGCGTCGCGACAGTCGTGCTCGACATGCATGAGGTCAGCCGCTTGGAGCGCGAGGGTCTGGGCGAGGCCCGAGGAGGGCTCCGGGAGAAGGGGGCCAGTGGCCTGCGTCGACGAAGAGGAGGGTGCGACATTGGGAGGCTTGGATAGCCTCGGCGAGCTGGAGCTGCAAAAGCGTGGTTGAGGTCGGAGGCGAAGATGTGGCAGCTGCGGAGACGAGGGAGACCTGCTTCCATTCCATGGCGCGCGCGCGCGCCTGCCTCGGCCGCGCCCTGCCGCGTGAACCTACGGCGGCCGCTCCTTGCCGCGCACCCCTTTGCTGATCGCGCCCTGACGCGACGGCGCGACGAGATGCCTGCGCTACCGAGAAGGAGCACACGTACGTGGCTGCAGGTGCACGCACGGGTCCGGGCCTGACGGCAGGGCGCGGCGCGGCTTCGCAATTGGTGTCAGGTGCTTCCTTCCTGACGCCTGTTCCTTGGAGCGTTGATGCATGCCGCCGCCGCCGTCGTTGCCGTCCGTCGGCGGTGTCGTCTGAATTGTGAAACCAGCTCCACTCATAGTGTCCGTTAGTTGTGTGACAGTGGTTGGAGTACATCATTCGTTTCATCGATTCTTCTACGATCATCAGTCAGCACTGAATTCAAGCATCCACACCATCGGTGGGCGATCCTTCTTCACAAATGCGTATACAGCATTAGTACTCGGTAAACGAAGTGGATTCAGACCACCGTAGACCTTCCAGGCATGCATGTTTGAGACTATGGAGCCGAGTGGATATATATTTGTGAAAACTGGGATGATAGTTTAACTTATATGCTGTCAACATACATATGTTCCCTCAACGTTGCAGTGTAACTCAAATTCTGAGCGCTAAACGCTGAACAGAGATGAAAGTAATTCACCACCAGTATAACCAGAATTTGCTAGAAACGCATCAACAAAAACCAGTAGCATCTGCTACCATTAAAACCATACATGCACACAGGTTTAACAGGAATTAGTACAGCATAATCAGCCGAATATGCATGGCTGGGTACAAGAATAACTTGGTTTCACATAATTTTAGCCTAGAGCAACAATTCTCGGCAAATCACTCCAGCTAAGTTCCATGAAAGGAAACAAAGTTTATGGGACCACCACAAATCATTAAGAAAAACATAATGCTAGGATAACAATGAAGAAAACAAGTTTGAGTTCTGATAAGTCTCAAAGGCTTGAGGATGCCATCTCTTGCTGCATCAAAACGAATAGGCAATCAAGCATAGATAACTTCCTTGCCACGTTTTTGATAAACTTTGCATTCCACAGCTGGATTCGCCTTAAAAAGCTTGTATGTTTCCTTGCATCCCTTGCTATTTGGTGAAACCTTGGATTCCAGTTTAACGATCACTTTTGTCAGTGATGCGCACCTGAACATCACTTTCAAGAAATCAAGTTCATGGCCACATCCCTTGAAATTCTGTATTTCTACTTCTTCCAGGCCAAACAAGAAGATATTCTGAGTTCTCCAGTTCTGCGGTTCATCACAGGGACAGTTTGGTGTGCATACTTCATCATTATTCCCCTGAAAGAGAAGTGAAACTTTGTTAATTAGCATTAGAACATCAATGACTGCTGCTAACATATATATGATTGTTGAAAATATATTTTGTAAGGCAGTTGTAGGCAAGAAAATTACCACATTTTGGTTGGTTTCCAGCTTAAGCCTTCGTATACCATTGCAAATCCTTAGTAATTTCAGCACCACTGCTCCATAAACATGTCCACTTGTATCAAGACATAGCTCCAAAATAGAAAAATTAGGAAACTGGAACATTTCTTGCAAGTTCCGGGAGTGTAGAACAGAATCCTGTAAATGCATAAAGGTGTCAAATGTAGTCTTCAACAATAAAACTCATGATATAGCGGCAAAACAATTAGATTTGGCAGATAATTTAATCAAGTAGTAGAGCAATAGCAAATTCATGAAAATCGTAAAGAAGTTAAAGGAATAAGGACGTACCGTCATTGGTCTTCTTATGTTCAAACAAATGACGATGTCGCCATTCTTCTTCGTCATCATTAGCTCCAGGAGGGATAGGCACCACGACCCGTGGATCCCTAAATTCAAGTGCTCTTCATGAAGTCTACAGCGCCACCACTGATCCTGAACCATAGGTGCCGACAATGACATGCTGAAATCTTTGTGCATGGTGGCATACAAACGGAAATCCTTCAGCTCAGGGGCCACAATGTCAACACACCCGCCAAAGTGAGTGACGTCAAGCTCCTCAATGGTGTTTGAGTGAACCATGAGCGTATCATAGCTCTGACATCCATAAATCCGTAGCACACGTAGGTGCGGGCACCGCAAGATCAAAGCACCGGTATCAATGCGGCAGAATGCTATGGAGAGCCTCTCCAGCATCGGAAACTCACAGCCATGTGCTGGCAATGTCACTGTCATGTGGATGCCTATGGACAGGGAGATATTTGTAGCGCGGACAAAGCCAGGCAACTCGATGGTCCCGCTGAGATCATTTTCGTCCACCCAAACAGTGAACGTGAGCTTCACCGGATCCAAGCGAGCGGCAGTGTGAAGCAACGAGGCGATGGTGTCGGAAGAGATGCTGCCGCCACGGACATCCATGTGGAGGATGGACAGCTTTGGGACGGCGACCTTGGTGAGGGTGGTTACGAGGGCGTTGGGCAGCACATTGTGGAAGTAGAGCTCGGGGAGGTGCCTCCACAGGTCGCTCCACCGGCGGGAGAGGACGCTGGTGCGAGCGGCTTCACGGGCGGAATGGAAGCGGGAGAGGACTAGGAGCAGCAGGTCGTCGGGGAGACCGCTGATGCGGTCCACGCCGTCACCATCTGCGCCTTGGTCTTCGCGGCGGCGAGCTCTGCGTGGCGGCCACGAGCTGAGGCGGCGGCGCGGCCGCGACTCCATTGCAATGAGACAAGACAAGGAGTGCTTATCAAATGCGCTGCTTCAGGGCTCTCTTATCTGCAGTGGAGACAATGAGATGGGAGGATTAGGCTGGGCAGGTGAAGCGGCAAGTGGGTGCTTCGAGCTGATTTTGTTTCCCCATGCCGCCATGCGTCATAACCTCTTGACCGATTTACCAGGCTACTCACACCATTGACGGCCACTTGAGCCAAAGCCTCACCATCTCGCCCAAAATGTTGTCAAAACATACTGTTTTGAGCTGCTCCTGCATTGGTGAAAAGACCTTTTCAGTGTCTAACCGTAGGAGTGGAAGATGAAAATAAAGCTGCACATTTATCAGTACATTTTCTCTTCCTTGTCATAAAATGCAATTCAGCTCAAATATTCAGGAAGATGGTGTTCAGGTGCCATATATATGTTGAGAATATTTTATTATATCAGATATCGAGCTGCACAACCAAGTGAGTATTGGTTGCTCTGTACTTATCAGCACCCAAAACGCATGACTGGATCGTACAAAAACACTATGTTTTCTCCTGTATGTTGCCAAGGTTATGTATGGTAACCATTCTTATATAAGATTGCATCAATAACTCTTTTCTTTTTAAATCACAAGAACACACTAAGCATGTGGCTGAATACATGAGAAACGAACCAATTAAAATGTGGCTTTTAGGTTTTTATTACAGTATTAGCCATCATGTTTAAACAGAAAGAAATTAACATTGTTGTTTTATTTATCATCTACTTGGTAGGCTGTCATTTTCAGGATGCATAATAACTGCCTGGAGACACTTCAAAGTGCAGATTGTGTACTTAATTAGCTTGAAGTTCACTTGAGCTTCCTATGTGTTTTACCGAGTGCCTTGACAACATCAAGCATGTAATGTTTTTGGCTAGAACAAAAGTTAGGAAAAGTTACCTCTTTTTATTGACCTTGCAATAGAGCATGTCAACTTTGATTGATAATTGAAAACTGATGGATTAGTTTGCGTAGGAGCAATATTAGCCTGGTTATTGCATGGTACAGATGAGCAGTCACTATGGTGTACTTAAGAGGCAAGTGATGAACCGAAAGAAGACCATGTTTCATATTCTATATTTAATATGTTCTATTATTTCATTTTGACATAGAGTAATCGTACCTTAATTATGGTAAAAGCAAACGATCTCCAAATAATCATGTGTAATGTAACATAGCTATGAAATTATCATGTTTCCTAATTACAGTTGCATCAAGTGAGGTGTAACCTTTGATGAAATCTCCGATCCGTTCGGGCAAATTACTAGTTGAACAAAAAGTCCTATTTAGCATATGATAGAGTAATAACGATGGATCTATGTTGTTGATCCTCGGTCTAACAACAGGGCGGGCGGGGCCGGGGAATCAATACCATCACTGCCCCATAGGTCGTCCCCGTCCCCGTTAGCTTCTCGAGTCCGCCCCTTCTTCGTTCCCAACCGATCCATGATCCCGGTCGGGCCCCACAAAGGTGGGCCGACGATGGTGCGCAAAGGGCTGCGAGTGAGCCAGTGCTTGGAGAGAGGGGGGAAACAGAGAAAGAAGGGGGAGGGACATACCAGCGCTTGGACCACGTTGGTGCTTGGAGCAGGGGAGAAGGCAAACAACGGCGTGCCGACGGTGAAGGCGGCGCGAGGGCGCAGATCTGGGCTCAAATCATGGCTGGTGGCTTGATTCGGGTGGAGTAGGGTTAGGTTTGGGAGGCAGTGTCCACCACGCCCCCAGGTTTGGGACGAACTGATCCGCCGCCCAGCTCCAGAAGCGTCGCCGTCTCCACCGTGCCCCTAGCTCTGGGACAGATCTGCGCCGCCGCACCAGCTTCAGATGCGCCGCCGCTCCGCCCCTGCAACACGGTAGGGAAAGAAGCGAGGCGAGTAGGTGCAGCGGTCGCCGCCCACGACCGCGATTGCTAATGCTTCCGGCGACGTGGGTAGCTCGGCGTCGGGCAAGAAGGGCGAGAGGCAGAACACGAGTTTGGCAGGGGGAGCGAATGGAGCAGAAAAAGAGAGGAACAAGGGAAAGAGTGTCTTTTCAACCGACTATTGGTATGGTGGGAGGAGGGATTTCTTTGCCAATGGTGTTCTGGGGATGTCATTATTTACTGATGTTATTTTTGGAAGGGCGCCCCTTACCAGTGGCCTTCTGGTAATTATCCTCTCATGGCATGGCCCTAATCCTCAAGCATGACAAAGAGTCCATCAGTCCATGCCAAAAACAATCACGCCCCTTTGGAATGTGCATTGTAGATGCCTTTGGTTCGTAGGAACTATCAAAGAAACAACACATGAAACTTTCCTACAGATCCAATTTGACAAGAAAAGACAATAGAATTTCTAAAAAAATAAAATAACAGAGAGATCTCGCATAGCCAACCATTAGATCGTGTGGTGCGTCTCCCACACTTTGCGTCTGAGCCATGAGCAAAAGCTCTTGCTCAAGCTGCTACACTGCTCTCATCCGGGTCCAAATTGCATGGGCGGCCTTCCACACCTCTGCGTGCGTAAAGTTGAGAAAAGAGACACAAGAGTAGAAAAGAACGAGATTTTCTTTTCGCCATAAGAT